>VZTG01000875.1:893876-1119968 GCA_013397845.1 Melanocharis versteri | reverse complement strand
TCCTCCCCGGGCCGTGTCTGTACTTGCGACAGCTATTTTGCTTGTGCTATCTAATGAGCTGTACTCAAAATGGCACGGAGAAAAGGGGAAATTAAATGTATTCAACCAAGACAATGCAGCTGATTGTGCACCGAATCTTTGATGTGGCGGAAAATGGAGTAGGCTGAAGAATTTCAATTAGTGGGGAGTGGGAAGGTATGGGTGGAAAAGGGAGATGGGGCAAGACCTGAAGACGAAGTGTGTCTTTCCACAAGAGGAAAAAATAAGTGATTCCAATGGGGGAGAAGTGCGGGTCCGTGACACACTTGGCATTTTATATATGGAAGTGCTATTTCACACCATTCCATGCTAGATTTGACCTAAGCTTTTTTCCTTTATTATTGGTAAAGTATTTTTAATTTGCCTGCTAGGCTTTAATCCAACTGTAGCACTTTTACAGCCAGTTATAGAGCATTGATGTGGACAGAAATGTTCCACTAAAACAATACCTGTGCATGGGATAGCTTGCTGTGTGTAAGGCTAGCCATGCCCTCAGGGCACGTTGGGAATCTGGATCACAACGGGTCAAATATGGGCAGTGTTGAAATGAGAAGCAGGGCAGTGATTTGGCCTGGCAGGTGATGCACCAGTGTGGGAGCAAGGAAACTCCTCTCTGCTTTTCATCAGTGCCGTGCTGGACCTCAGGAGTTCATTACCCTTTGTATTACTCTCCCTCTCTCCTTGTTTTGTCTGTTCACATGGCAAGGGAGTGTTCATTGATGCACAACAAAGCCACGACCTTCACTGCTACCCCCGTGTGATCCCACTGGTATAAATAATGCACACAGTTTATAACAGCCCTGCCTACAGCAGTCAGCAAAGACAGGCACTTTTTAAAACTCAAAGCATGCTAAGGTGCCTTCCCTTGGATGGGAAGCTTTCCAGAGCAAGAAGTTTATGTGCTTCTGGAGTAAGTTGCCCTCAAGGAATAAAAGTGGATCCATATGAATTATTTCAGAACCATAATAGGACATTTTAGCTCTGTATCTGCTGCTTAGAACTTGAGCCCAAGGTCATTATATGTGGTTCTGTCATAAAATCTCCACAAAGAATGCCACATGTAGTATCAATTTGAGTAGCAAACCTGTATCACCGTTGTTTTACCTTGGTGACATTGCACAGAGAGCTGTTGAAACAGGGCTGTCAGTTTTCTTCACGATTAAAAGTAAGGCTAGTAGGAGTGTGAGTCTGGGTATGCACACACACGTGTGTATATACACATGTATATTAGTCCAAGGCAGAAATCTCATGCGTCAAGAAATTCAGAGAATAAAACCTCACTCACATCAGCTGGCTCAGCAGTCAGTCTGGGAAATCAACCTGTCTTACCCAATACTTTTCAGAGCCATGTTTGGTTATTTCTGTTGCAAACTCTTGTAATTGCAGGGAAGGGAAAAGAAAGGAATGGCAATTCCGTTTTACACTTTAGTTTCAACAAAGGGTCAAGGGCCATTTTCAGGGTGCCTGCACCTTCAGTGACTTCAGGAGTTTGTGCTTCAATCACTGGGCTGGTTCTTCAGCAGCTGGAGAGGTAAACATGCAGCAATCGATCATTTAATTTAACTTTGTGGGGCTGCATAACTTTGAGATTCGGAGGCAACTTGGCTGCCATTAAAGGGAAACACTGATTTTTAAATATACATTCATTCCAGCAAAAGGCTGGAGGAACCTTTTAATATTTATGGTGCAATAATTGATCTTTTACCACTATCAAATACTGTTAAAGAATTATCAGCTTGCTATTTCAGCACCATATGTTCTACACAAGTTTCTCACCATGTGTCTTTCCTGCACTTTAGAGGAAGAACATTTTCTGGACTATTAAAGCAGACAATTTCTTCTTCAAACTATGGTGCCTGTGTAGATGTGTGGGACTTCATCATAAACCCTCATTTGTATCGTGACCCCTTGAGCAGGGTGAGGTCTGGGGGATGTACTGTTGGGTCTTTTTTTAGTAGTGTGGTAAAAGTATTTCATCAGAAAAAAATTGTACTTGGATTCTCTTTAATGCTGGCTATAATAACTTAAGGCTGTGCTGTTGCGACGGTGCTCAGCTGCGGCCCTAGAGCAAAGCAAACGCTCTTTGCACTGGCATGTTCATCTCATTTAGCTTCTATTGTCACTGCTTCAGTCTTGATCCCGCACGTTATTTCCACACTTTCTGGAGTTTTACCTTCCTCTTGCCTGTTATAAGGTGTTGGGTAATGGTAGGAGCTCTTGGGGACCCTTGGGGCAGTAAGGAACAAAGTTTTCACAGACCAATGAATCCACCTGAAATAAACCCTTTACTTCTTGTCTGAGTTGCTGCATGCAGATTGATACCCAGAGTAAGGGATAAATATAAAAAATTATGTGCTGGGTTAAGTCTTCAGCTGTTTGTTCTTCTGTAGAGCTCAGGCATTAGGCTTATCTTGGCCAGTCAGAAATCTTCTCTGGTAAGGAGAACTCATGTGTGGTACACCATTTACAGAAGTTCAGTGGGGAGAGGGTTTGTGCTCTGAAGGTCTCAGCCTGGGACAACGTGGAGCATGTAGCTGTCTGCGTTGCATTTTTACCTTCTAAAAAAGTGAGAGAGAAAAGAATGAGAAAGAAGAAGTAGTGGAGAGTTAATTAAAATCTATTTCTACTTATTTTATTCCACAGTTAATTTCTAGAGAAAGAGGGATGGAATGAGTTTCTGTAGTTCATTAAGATTCTGCCTAAAGAGTCAACCATATTGTAGTCAGCAAAGAGATGAATAAACGGAGCATTTGGTGAGTCTTATGTGTGGTCATAAAATAATCATAGTCTTTCTAGAGACCCTAAAGTACTGAAGAATTACAGGACTCCTTCAGTCGTGGCCTTGTGCCATACCTCACCTGAGAGTTTGGGCTGTACCCATTTTTTGAAGGACTATGATTTTGCTTTTGACTGTGACTTGTGAACTCTGGGGCAGAAGAAAAATGCCTGTGGATTTTCAGAGCACCCACCACCAGCAGAGTCCTTGCAGGATTTAGGCCAAGACATAGCTTGTTGGGGCTCTTCATAGACTAAGACCAGACGAACCTGTTAGGGATGGCTAACTGGATTCCTCCCTCAAAGAAAGCTGGGAGGTGAGAGGCACTCAGTTCTTGTTGCTTTTTATCTGTGTGATTTGCTCCCCTTCATGTTTCAAGCTCCTGTGAAAAATCCCTGCCGTAACATTTCAGAAGGAGGATACAGTGGCAACCTTACCTCTTGCTTTCTTGCTGTGCTGCAGATATCGTTGTGCCTTATTATGAGACAATCTTTGAAGATTGTGGAGCTTTTACAAATCTGCTCATTCTCCACAGGGAAGAAGAGAAGTTCTGATGGGTGGTAGTGTCTGCTCCGGCAGCTCCACCAAATTCAGAGCTCTCCTTTTAGGTGAAATTACAGTCCTCCTTCATTTTGTTGATCTTTCTTCAGGTTTCTTCCTCTCCCTAACCTCTCAGTGACCTATTCTCTCAGAGAGCATCTAAGAGCATTTATAGACCTCCTGGAACTCAGCAGTGCCTTTGAAGACTAGGATGTTAAACTGTGATTTTTTTCCCTGCTGTTTTTCCTCTTAACCTTCCTCTCTGATTTTAGCCGTGTTCTTTGCATACTGGTTTCCTCTTATGCACAGCCAGCTGTCAGAAGCAAGAGACACTTTGGAATCAGCTTGGAAGTAGAAGTTAGTTAGGATAAGCTTCCTGAAAACAGTGTGCTGACTGATTTTTCAAAGTCATATTTTGCAGTGAGGACTCTGGTGAACTAAATTAAATTATCGGAGTGTGAAACAATCTAGCATGATCCTCGATGGATAGCCCAACGTTGTGAGTGATAGAAGAGGTGTAACACTACCCAAAACTGTTATGTGTCTATGGTTTTATATTCACCTGTAATTGGTTGGTGTTTATTTATATGCAGGAAAACAAAACAAGGCAAAAGCTCTGAGAAAAGGCACAAATAGAAAGATCCCAATGCACTAGTGTTTGTGGACTGCTTTCTGACACAACTGGCAAGAACAAAAAAAGTACAGAAATTCGGGAGGAATTACAATGACACTTTTACTTCGTGTTAGTTGAGGTAACACCTGACATGAAGACTGATAGGCTTCAAACTGCAGCATCTGTGTGTCTGGCACAGTGATGTGGTGCTGTAAGCGTGGGGCTGGGAGTCAGGATACCTGGTTCTGTAACCAGCTTCTCTACTGCAGCCCTAAGGACATTACTCACCCTTGTGCTGTTATTTGTCCTCAGAGTCTTGTCTGCTTCATCTGCTGAGACTGCTGACTTCCCCTTGCAGATGCTGTCCCCTGATCCTGACACAGTGGGGCTTTGCTTCCCAATAAAAGATTCCTGAAGTTCAGTAATGACATCTGATGCTGAAGAAGTGCCACCCCTGAGTCACTTTGATTTGGGGATGAGTCAATCTTTGTAATATTCCACAGGGTCACGGCAAAGCAGTTGGTCCCATCCCTGTTGCAGTGGAAGGAGTTTGGAAAAACAGAATGTTGTTAGGCACCACATTGTGGATCTGATGGCCTGCTTTCAACAAATGAATAGGTCTTAAGATTTCTTACAGACGCTTGGATTATTTAGAACCACAGCATGATTATGGAAGCCCATCTCTGAGAAGACAGTGGATCTGCGGTATTCGGTGTGAAGATGGCAGGTTCAGGTCTGAATCCCTGCCGTGACGGACTTCAGGATGGGCTCCCACTGCTTCAAGCAGCATCTTGGATGCTGATCTGTTTTTTGTTTTTCATAGCAAAAGGCAGAATCATGGAGCAACTGCTGTGTAGGTACACTATGTGTGTAGGGGAAATGTAACTCACTCACTCCTGGTTGATGGCTGGGATTCTTTCCCACCTGTCTTTAGATGCTTGTTTCCCTTTTCTCTTTCAGAGAATGGAGATTGAAGACAAAAAGGACTTGGGAAGACATAACTGATCAGCACAAATAGTCCAGAGATGCTTTTCATCATATTTCAGTGAAGGCTGAGCTCATGGAATGGACTTCTCAGACTTGTGGTATGATGTGATTGAAATCCTACAGACAAAGCCAGTGCTCCCTTGATCTTGCTTTCCTTATGCAGGTCCAACACCTTTTAATGTCACAGGGAGATCTAGAAATCAGTGAGAAATGCAGGATTGGGCCTTATGTCACCATAAGTCCTTTCTGCTAATAATTTAAAATGTCAGGCAGCTGCATGTTTTTGTAGGTAATACATCAATATATCTCTCAATAACACAGTAATTTTACTGAAAATTAGCAGTACCAAGAGGGCACTAGCTCTGTGTCCTTTCATTAGCTTTGTTTCCTCATCAGGCTACACATTTTTTACTTTACTTGAGGATTTTTTTCTCCAGAAATGAAGAAAGTTCTGACAAATCTGTGAAAGTGCATTGAAATTAGGAGGTGCTACACAAAAGTCAGAGATCACAAACTTAATTCATTACTAATTACCTGGCACTTTTGAATAACTTAATTGATTCAATGCCTCATTCATCAGACAGAACTGGAGAAGGTTTATCCAATGTAGGCTCCACTGCAAGCACTGCAGACACGGAGGCACAAAATAAACTCAGCTCCTGTGGAAATCACCAAGATACATCTTAACTTCCCCCTTGGTCCCACTTGGATATTTGGAATTGCTGGCTGAAGTCAGTGGCTGCTCACTCAAGGACACAACAGCACAGAGCAAGGCAGAAGCCATGCACTTTTGGCATGTGCATTTCTAGGGGCAGAAAAAGGTTTGTGACATTGCCTTGATCAGGTTATTTTCCTAGGTTATAAATTTGAGAGCATGAATCTTTCTTAACTTGCATTTTCTACATTTTTTAGCAGGTACAAAGATGACTATAGTGAGGAAATGGTTGTGTTGCATTGACTGTTAATCTGAATTACATTAAGCAATAGAGATCAGCATAGGACAGGAAGTGGAATAGGAGAGGGTTTGTCCCCCAAATATATTATCTTCTCTCATTAAAGTTTGCTTCTCTTCTTTCTTTGTGTTCCTTAGTACGACTGTGTCTTCGATACCTCTACTTTCGCCAAACTTGTAGGAACTCAATCTTTTTGAACTACTTTTTTTCCTTCTGAATTTAAATAAAACTGGTCACCAAATTCAGTAATCCCTGGGTTTGTGTGGACAGACATCACAAACAGTGCCTGCCTTTTCATAAGAGATGAGACTAATAAGAAATTCCACATTTTGTTTCCTGCTCTCAATTAATAATATTGCTCACAAAATAAAATCTACTTTCTTAGAAGTATTGTTTTAGAATTTAGAGCACATGGCAAGTGTGACTCCCCAAGGCAATTGTTTTCTTCTTATAATGTCTTAAATATACGTTCCTAGGTTTGTACTAGAATGAAGAATTTACTTTAGACAAGTCATTAGATGATATGCATAATGTAATTACTATGGAAATTGTTATAACCAGTACAGCTAAATGTAAAGTTTGTTTCTTGCCTTTGGTAATTTACAAATTTTTTCCCCTCACTAGATTTTATGATTCTGAATTAGAAGAATAAGATTCAGTTGAACAAAACAAAAAAACCCACAACAACTCCACACCCCCACCCCAAACCTAATTGTATGCAGTTCTTTTAAAAAAAAATACAATAACAAAATTATCTTTTTTTTTCTTGAATGAGCTCTGTCATATTTGCTCAGTCTTGTAATATTTTTCAAAACTGCTAATCCTGTAAAGTCAGTCTGAGTTTAAAAAAAAGAAGGTGCTGTGGTCCTGTGCCCAAAACATCATATGTAATCAGGAAAAACAAGTGGAAGTTTAAAGAAGTAGAATTTTGGCCCTATCTCATACTTCAAGCACTGAAAACACGTCTTTTTTTTGTATTTTTTTTTCTCAGAGCCACACCTTTTCTCATGGGCTGAATTCTAATAATTTGTTTGTTTGGAAAATATGACCAAGATTTGGCACTAGAAACACTCTGAGCCCTGGCAAAAGCTGTGGAGTGAATCTCAGGAGTGACAGGAAGCAAGCTCTTTCCTCACTCTTCTTCCAGAGTGCTATAGTAGGTCCAGTTTCATCCAAAGCCCGTGGGGCCCATGGGAATGCCACTGATAGGGAGTGTGAAACCAGCATTGTATCAGTCACTCTGTGCAATGAGCAGGTTTACACCCAGTATTAAATTTCTACTGATTGACAAACCCAGTGTATTAATTTTCATCTATTCAGTACATGGTCAAAGGCTTTCTTGGAACTGATGGTGAATTTATTAAGACTTGTAGCTGGCCTTTGTTTTTGCACCTGTATTCTAATTCCTAAAAATATTGGCTTTGCCTGTTGATTGCAGAAAAGATTGACTTTAAAGGTTAGCAAATGATAAAATCTGTTGTAGAGGAGAAAATTATATTCTTATCATTGCTTTGAGGGATAATTTGAGCTAAAAGTTGTCTGCTTTCTGTTGGAGAGCAGCAATCAGATTTATAGTATTTATTTTTGCTCACTGCATCTTTCAGATATCCTGTTTAATGACTTCTCTGTTTAGACATCTGGCTTTGTCTCATTAACTTGATGAGTTTTGATGCTCCATTCATCCATTTCTCCCATAAACAGCTCCGTGTCCCATTTTCCTGCTGTCTCCTATTCATAGGATACATCCTTATCTTCAAATTCTACTCCTTCCTACCTTAAATCTCACATGAAATTTAATTTAGGATTGCCCACGGTAAGAAAGTAATGACAATCTTTGTCTTAGCTCTGCCTTTAATTTCCTCCTTTTTTTTTGTTTTGGGCTAGATCATCATCAGAGGACATCCAAGGATGGAAATGTTACTGTGTGGGAGAATCAGGAATGGGAGAGAGGGAAGGGGGGAGACATTGAAAGACACTGTTGGGGTGCAAACACCTGGGCTGGCCCAAGCTGAGACGCTCCAGGTGATGATGGAGGTGAGGTTACCCAGGTGGGGTGGAGCAGAGGCAGAGACATGCCATCCACTCAGCCTCCTGTGGCACAGCTACGCAGGGAATGAAGTCCCATGGCTTTGCACAGGATGATGTTACTCTAGAGATGAACATTCAGCTCAGAACAGATGCCAGACACCAAGGCTGAGACTCCAAGATCTATCTGTGGTCTCCACAAGACATGCTGTTCTAACTGAGCCCTTTGTGCCAAGTCAGACCTGGAAGGCTCCTCCTTTTTGATTTTTATTGATGTTAAGTCATGCCCAAGGGGGATGTAAATCACATGAAGAAAAGCTCTGGGCTGAATTCTTCCGATGGCCTATCACTGCTAACTGATAAATCTGTTACCTAAGCAGGAAACCCTGCAGGACAGAGGATGTGCAATGAAATTTGTACAGATAATCCATAAACACTGTCCTGTTGGGAAACAGAACAGAAAACACTGCTGCTTTGGCAGTGAAAGATCTGAGAAGAACACACCAAATCCTGTAATTAAATGACTTTTAGTGTTCCTAAATGTTATGTTTCATCTAGACTTCTTAAATAGAGTTAACTAGCAGCTAATTAAAAGAGCCTCCTGCTTTCTTACAATGTATCTATCTGGTACTGACAGTAGAGAGTTTATCTATTCACAGAACACCATGAATCACTCCCCTGTTTAAGAAAAAAATTGATAGCTGTTCTAATACTTGTTGAACACCTATAACAGATGTTTAAAGCTCTACAAGCTTGAGATAATTAAAATAATAAATCTCTCCCCATTTGACAAGACTGTTGGAAATCAAAGATATAAATAATCTAGTGGAGCCGTGAGACATTATTCTGCCAAATATTGTGATCAGGTTCTCATGGAAATTTCAAGCCTGATTCCACCATTCTTATTAAGGCAATGCTCCCATCAGGTGTTTCTGTCATGAATAGGGCAGTGCTCAGATAAGATCCAGGATTAGGGCTCAGGACAGCACAACAGCAAGGACTCCAAGAGCCTGGCCTTCCCCCACAGGACTGATGTCTCAGCACTTAGCTGTCCTTGCCTGTATCTTCAGAAACTGGACACAGGTCTGTTTCATCCTTTTCTTAGAGTTTGTTTTGCTTCAGGGAATTAATTGTAGTATTGTGTGGGCACCTGCATTTGCACTTTGCAGTGCTTGGCTGCCTCACAGGCTGGGAAATGTCAGCTTATACCTGGCCCAGGGGCAGAGATGTGAGAAGGGACTCGGCTGCCATCTCCCTTCCTTCCTGTGCAGCAACAAACCTACACCTCCTGTTTCACCAGCGAAAGCTCCTGAGGTCTCCAGCCCTCCAGGAGGGGCTGGCACAGCCCCAAGCTGCAGTGCTGTGCAGAAGAATTCAGGACTCACTGAGTCCAAGAGGAAGAGGTTATGCTCCTAAATCTCGGTGTCCCAGGACGTGGCGGTGGTGTGTCCTAATGCAAGGCTTTTGCATCATTGACTATTTTGTGACCAATATCTGAATGGTTCTTGAAACACAGACTGAAACCACCTCTTGCTTCTTCCAGCTGAGTACCTGAAGGAGACCCCAAACCAACTACAAAGATTCTGAAAGTTCTTGATTGTGGTGAGTATGTTGTTGTATCTCCATGCTATCCAGTACTCTGGGAATTACTTTTTTCTGAAAGGAGTTTCTGAAAAGGAGCTAGGTGCCAAGGCCAGCAAAAAAATACCAACAGGTTATCCATGGCCTTGGATAAATCATGGGGGGTGACTCTGACGTGGCCCGGGTTTGCTTTGTTGGCTGTTGGGGCAGCAGCAGTGGAATTATGTAGCGTGGTTTATTCCCCAGTGCCATCACCAGAGGGAGATCAATCACTGTCATCGCACCAACGAAATCAGTGAATTATCCCTCTGGGCACTGCCAATGAAAGCACAGATGGGACAGAACATTGCAAAGGCAGGAAGAAACTATCTGGCACATCTGTGAATATGGAGAGAAGTTCCCCTGGTTGCTTCTCTACCCAGTCTCTTGGAAGTAGTTGGTTTCAAAAATTTTGTGTGAAGCCATGAAGACAGCAGGGTAATATAAATTATTATCCCATCCACCCAACCCCTGACTATTGAGCACAGCTAACAGAGCTGACAAAGGCTGGAAGAAATGGACATCCATAGGGAAAATGAAAAAACAAAGAGTGATATTCATCCAAGAGGAACCTATAAAACTGCAACACTGTCTTTTTATAAAAAAGCTGCAGGACTAGAAGTCTGGGTTCACATAAAAGGACTCATATTACAATAACTAGACAAGGAAACACAAAAAAACCCCAGCATCTAAAGAAAAATCAGTGCTTGTTTTCATCTCACAACTGCGGTAGCCTTGTGATTAGTTGTGGCATTCTCTTGTTTTCAGAGTAATGAGTATGTAAAACTGTGTTTTGTATATAATTTCTGGGCACCATGTCATTTTAAGATCACTTGAAAGGGAAATCAGTGGGAAGGATGCCACGGCAGTGATTGGAAAATAACTTTGCAAGTCTCTCTCGTTTTCCCTCTCCTTCAGCCTTCGCACACTCCCCCAGGAATCCTGGCCGGCAGAGGAGACACAGCGTTGTTAAACTCGAGGCAATGCAGTGAGTGGTGTGAGGTGCTCACCTCAGAGCTGCAGCTGTGCATGTCCTCCTGCTCAGTCCCTGGCAGCATCTCTGTGGTCCTGTGGCTCTTTACTTTACTGTGGTATTTGTGCTTTCAGGTGCTCTAGTACCACTGCAACTTGTGGTTTGGGGTTTTTTTTCCCCTTCCACTGTAGCTCTGTTAGCAAAAGAAACCTACCAACCTTTTGTTCATCACATTTTTTTTCCTTCCATGGCAAACATTTTTAAGTAAACCAATCAGTCATTGTCAAGGGAACTCTAATGGTATGCTCCTATGTGGATAATTATTACTTCCTTGTCAGCAAAAGGTTATAAATTTTTTTCTTTTGGGAAAATGCAGCAGAGACTTTTTTCCTGGCAGGCAAATATTGTACAAATGTTTTTCTCTGGATAATAGAGCTGAAAAGCTCCTTGTAGGATTACCTGACATAAATGCCCCTGTTAGGCCGATTTCTGTGTCACTGAAAGACCGTTGACTCTTTTCCTAGGAGGAAAAAGAGCTTTCTATGGTGTCTTCCTACTGGGAAAACATTTTTCAGGCACCTGGTTCTGTCAGGAAAATACAAATAAAAAACACCGCTGTTTTGTTTTTTCTTTTAAATGCATCAGAATCTTGTTTCAGAAAAGCTGTTAAATACATGATTAAATCTGTATTTACAGGGACAGATTCTTGCCTGCTCATCTCTTGAGTAGCTGCTCATCAAGGATTGCTCACCTAACCAGGCTCTTTAGTGCTGCAAGTACAAGCTTATAGGTGAAGTTGAGTGGAATGATTTGCTGCCAAAGCCGTGGTTCAGCTGACACTGGCAGCACTTCAGGCTGGCTTGGCTGGACAGACTTTTTCCTGGAAACAGCTGTCGTGCATTGAATCATCCCAGGCAAGTTATCTGACAGAAACATAGAATCACAGAGTTGTTTAGGTTGGAAAAGACCTTAAAGATCATTGAGTACAGCCAGTAAAAGAACACTGCCAAGCCCACCACCAAACCATGTCCACAGGTGCCACATTTAGATCTCCTTTAAATACCTCCAGGGATGGTGGCTCAACCACTGCAGCCTGTGACTCAACCACTATCCAACTCAACCGGGGATGGTGACTCAACCACTATCCAACCTAAACCTCTGCCGGCACAACGTGAGGCCCTTTCCTGTTGTCCTGTTGCTTGTTACTTGGGAGAAGAGCCCAACCCACACCTGGCTCCAACCTTTCAGAGAATTGTAGGGAGCGATAAGGTCTCTCTAAACATGAAGGATGGCTGACTTTCACCTTGTGTCAGGTACCAGCGGCAGTCAGGCAAAGAGGGGCCCAGAAAAGTGTGTTGGTGCAGGGCACTGTGCCTGTGCATGGTGGCTGCTGTCTCTGACACTTGTTTCTTGGCCTGTTTTTGTCTAAATTCGTAGAAATATATTTTAGAAGGTGTGAGTTTGTTTTTTTTTTTGAATTCTTCCTTTTTTCCCAATGATGGTGGGGAATGTTTTGGGCATTTCAGAGACTTTTGACTATCAGCTGTATAAGGAAAGTGTTTGAGGATAAAGAGTAGGCCTTCACTGCTGACATGAATCAATGTGTGGTGCATGATGTGTGTGCAGGAGAAAGAGAATGACACACTCTGGAAAATTATTGCTTTTCATCCTCTAAATTACTGCTGTTCTGAGGTCTAGGCTGATGTCTAAGTGCTGTTTCTCAGCTGCTTTATGTCCAAGACAGAGTAATATGGTTCTGAGAATTAAGAAGAAATGGAAAATGGTTTGTAGTTCAGATAGGTCTAATTCAGTCTCATTCATTTCGGTCAATCTGTCCCCTCCTGGTGCACTACCACACACTCAGCTGGGTGGTGGCATTTCTGTGCTCCCAGCAGAGCTGAACAGCAGGGGCTGCTCTGGGGAGATTGCTGCTGAACTCAGCAAACTTGACATTGATCTTTAAGGTGGGACGAAATCTTGGGTGTGACTTTGTGAAAACTGCAGTCAAAGGTGCTCTGCTGCAGTCACATCCTGCTGCAGTCACATCCTGGTGCTGCCCCAGAGGGAAGTTAAAACTTGCTGCTTGTTCTCTTCGCCATGGAGAAAGAACAGTGCGATGAAATTGGGCAAATGTGAAAGCCAGTGGAGCTCACCTAGGGCAGAGGTATCACCCCCACAAGCTGAGCAATTTCCTGGAAAAGCAGACAAAACATTGGCTTGTTTAACGGAATCGGACCCTCATGGAATGAACATATTTCTCTGTCCTCTCATACAATTTTTTGTTAGTTGATTCAGAGAGGGGGAGGAAGTGCTGGAATGGTGATCTTCGAGCTGAACCACGAGCAGGGGTGAAGCATGCACAATTAGAGGGCATTTGGCTGAGCAGAGCCAGCAGGATTCCTCAGGCTGCTGAGCTCATGCAGTGCAGACAATGTATATGCTTGAAAATCAAGTGGAAAAATTAGCCTTTAAAGAAGCAACACACCAGGGAGAATGAGGAAGGTTGATGGAGTCATGTGGCTTTCCTACAATTACAACAAAATAAAATCCCCGGAGGCACTGGTGCTGCAGGGACTGAGAGGCTGTTGAAGCAAATGCTTTTGGGGGAAAACACACTGCTGGTGCAAAACATTAGTATGGCTTTCAGAGTGACCATGAGGTCAAAAGCCAGCACAAAGACACCTGATGGGCAGAGGGACTGGGAAAAGGACATTGGAATTCCTGTTCGTGGGCTCTGGTGCTACCCCCAAAACTTAGAATGAGTATAAACTTGTTCCAGGCTCTGAAGTTCTTCCAATTGTAAGAGCTGTCCCCTCTCTCTGACTTCCTCACTAGAAATACCTGCCTGCAGACCAGTATAAAGTCTGTCTGTGAATCCCTGACAAAGTAGCATCTTTACTGGATTAACCTCCCCCAGCCAGCAGTGACATACATGAACTCCAACACATTTGCCTAGTTATAAATGAGTAAAGCTGAACTTGGAGGAGGGAGAAAAATACCTACTAAATTTCAAGAAAATGGGGAATCAAAAGTAAAATATGTTCCCAGGGTTTAAGCCTTTATTCTGTTGATGGGAAATCTCTGTGTGTCACAACAGCCTGACACCCTGGCCACTAAACTGCAGGGGCACATTCCCCTTGCTTTTGTGTGACAGCTCCCCTTTTCAGAGCTAAGCTGGCACTTGAAATAAACTTCCTCAAGGTATTTGTAGGTCCTAACTTATTTTTGGAAGAGACTTTCAGTTTTCACATATTTCTTTCCAGCAGTAGATGGCAGCAATTTTCTTAGTCCTAATCTGGTAAGATCTGTGTGTTAATTACTGTAAATGACTGTATTGCAAAAGGTAAAGTCTTCAGTTGCCCTTTTCAGCAGACATTATTAACTAAGATATCACCCCTGCTGTCCTCCAGTGAGTCCAGTGCTGGGCAATAGCAGAGACCAGTGTCTCCAGGATGCTCTGTGCTGGAGAGGCAGTGTGGGATCTGGCCCCCAGGCTCTCAGCCATCGGTGATGTACCAGCAACGGGTAGATCAGCCTCCACCATCTTTGGGGTTATTCTTTGGGGACAAAAGAGATATGGGAAAATGTGGGCCCCCATCCTCACCTTCATCTGGGAGGGGAAGCGAAAAGCTTGGCAAATAATGAAGTGCAAAAATGCTGTGAGGATTGACTAGTTAAAGTCTGAAGAAAATGAAAAGAGTGGAGATGATCTGGCTCAGAAATAATCAATCTGTGCGTATTGCTCTAAGCTGAATTTTCCCCTTCATACATGCTGTACATTTATTTTCAGAAAAGGGTCATTAGGAGACTCACTTTTAAATGGAATGTTTGTGATCAGTATAGAGGTTTGCAACGGGAGATAGAAAGTGTGAGAAATAAATTGAGCAACATTTTTATATGAAGCTAAAATATAATGACATTTGTTATGTAAGCATAGAATAATGTTGAAATTAGGGAAGCTTCATCAACTTTAAATGAATAACTGATCTCCAGCAGACAGAGAGAAAACTGCTTTTAATGATTGCTTTAAACTAACATTTGGTGAAATAAATGTTTAGTGCATTTGTTCTAAACCAGAATTAACTGCAGTGCCATGTCTTTTTCATAGCTCAAGCACTGCTTCTATTCAGTTGTTTCTCTATCCTTTCTATCTCCCAAAGTCTACAGGAAGCTGGGATTTTTAAAGTTTATTATCCACTTTGAAATGTGTGATAAATATACCCTTTACTACTGCTTTTGATGATGGGTCTGGTAGATTTGGCTGTGTCATGGGAAATGCAAGTGCAAGATGAAGAATCTGATAAATTTATGATGGGGTAATTGTCTTAAAACTGTATTAAGCCATGTTCATCTTGAAACACTGCAGGAATTATTATTACCTGTAGCTTTGCTGTCACCTGTGCTCCATTTCTCATTGTATGTTAGAACCCACCTGCTATTTCATAATTAAAAATATGCCTGTGGTATAAAACAGGCAGGTGAAGGAGACTGACGTGCCCAAAATCAGAAAAATAGTTAGAAAGGGCTGGGCATGGGGTAAGAGAAGCGTCCGTGAATAACCTGGGCATTGTCACCACTGAAATCACTGTGAACTGATGACCTATCTAGGAAGCAGGGTAAAACTTTTTCCTTAATCATCACAGAAAATTGGCATAAGATGTGAGCTTGTTGGAACTGGTAAAAATTCCTTATTCCTTATTCTTACCTGCGCCTTGGGTAAGTGACTAGTTAATATTATGCTTTTAATCAAAGACAAATAATCAAGGTCCGGCTACTGTGCTTCAATGCCTCAGGGAGCTCCCCCAGCTCTGTTTCTGCTCTTTTCCTCTGCCGGCTTTTGTGTTTCCCTAAGTGTGCTCCAAGGGCAAGGATGCTTGTAGAACTGGTGCTCGTGCACTGGTGAAGATGTTCGCCTACTTTTAAGTGCTCCTTTTTGACCTTGCCCTGTTTCCCCTGCTAAAAAGATCACGTGCACAACGAGCAGAGCTGTTGCAGAGCCACCTTTATGCCCGCACAGCAAACATCCTGCCCTTTCCTGTGGGAACAGGGCCATTTCACACACGGGCCCCAGCAGAAAAATGCAGGCGAACAAACGCGCCTGTCCACTTCCAGGGGCTCCTGCAGACCCTCCAGCACGGAGCAGGCAGGTGAACAGGAGGCAGCTCCCTGGCACAGGCAAAGGGGCTGCCTTAGGAGGAGGTGGGTGGGAGGATGCACAGCAGGAAACCTCTGCCAGGTAGGAGGAGAGGGGTGAGCTCAGGCACCGACGTGGCTCGTCCTGGCGCTCCCAGCTGGTGACAGCGAAAGCAGCAGAGGTTGTGAGCATCAGGTTTTGTGTCCGAGTCAATTAGGTGTTTCAATTTTTATGTTCTAATGGAGATTTAGATCTTTTTTATATCTGCTTGATGTTTCTGAAATGTTCTTTCCTTGATGACATTGCCAATATAAGCACTTAAATTTTCTGGGAACAGGCCATTTAATACCTAATACATTCTCCCCAGGGCCTGGATTGGAGTGATTTTGGTCAGTGAAATGCCTCATGCTTCAAAATGACGGCTCCATGTGACATGGGGTCTGTGCCTGTCTTCTCCACGACTGCTCAGCAGGCAGGCTGCTCCCTGGGGTGCTGAGTTTTTCTACCTCTCCCTGCTGCCAGGGTGGAGTTCTCTGCTATATGATGGCCTAATTTTTGAGCACGTGCAGGTGCTCTGAAGGGTTGGTTTGTAGCTTTGTGGCAGATGTTTCACAGGGATCTGTGACAGCAGGGCCCATCTCCCTCTGTGGAGGATGAAATGGGAGTGCTCTCGTTATCAAACACACGCCACGCTCTCACTGAGTGCAGGCCACATCTGCTGGGAAGTCACAAGGTGATGAGTTTGCATTAGACAAGTAAACGTGCAATAGGAATTCTCCCTCTCTAAGGTTCCTGCATCCCTCATGATCCAATCCTTCGGGCAAGGACTGTCATGTACTACAAGGCTGTGTAGCTTATCACAATGGGACTCTGGCTCAGCTGATGCCTCTAGATACCAGCATGAAATAAATATTAATAACATGGCAGCCTCCCTGCTTACTATAGTCCTGTTTCCAGCCTTAGTATTACTGATCATTTGCAGCTGGAGAAATGGATGCAAAATCATCTTATTTCAAATAAGGCTACGCTGAAAGTGGAAGGGGGTAGAAAAGGGCAGCTGAAATAATTACAGGCATAAGGGGGCTTTGATTTGAGACAATCTTAGGCAAGATAAAACCCATTTAATTCTCAGAGCAGACTAATAAACAAAAGTATGATGGAAGGATGTATAATAATGAATGGCACAGAGAAGGTCAGCAGGGCTATTCCTCACTGCGTGTTTTCAGTGTATGACAGGAATGCCCAATGAAACTCAAAGGTGACCGGCTTGAAATAGATAAATGAGTTATTTTTGTGCAGTGCAAAACTTAATCTGTAAATCTCAATTACACAAGATGCTGTGTAGTTATGAGATACCCTTAAATACAGGGCTGGTGAGTTTTTTACCCACCACTCTTATTAGAGCTATTCAGTTAATTTAAAAGGAATTGAACTTCATCTTTTAGCTGGAAATCAGAGGTGGCTGTGTTTCAGAAGCAAGCAATTTGCTTCAAAAATCTTATAAAACATGAACTGAAGACTATATCAAGAACAACATTTAACTTTCAGAACTATATGTCTTACCCTTATTTCTGCTAATAGGTGCTGGGTAGGGTAAAGGTGGATGAGGCTTGTTGAACCATGTGCTCTGAAATGACTGTGCAGGCTCAGAAATACTGAATTCACAATTGATTTTTATACTTTCCTTGGAATCAGCTATCTTGAGAAAGCAAGCTCCCTGTTTTGTTATGATACAGCAAGTGTTTTACTCATTTTATCAGAGGAGATTGTGCCTAATGAAACCTTGTTCCTAAATCTTCACTCTGGGGTCAGAACCATTAACACATCTGGTGAATTTTTCCCTGGAGGGTTTGGTACTAAATTATTTCCAGTAGCACAATGTCTTTGTGGGTGAGAAAATGCAAATAATGGTCCAGTGATACTCACTGTAGTCTAGCAGTTTATTTAACTTCATCTCATTAATACAATTAAACCTGAGGTAATGATCACTGCACAGCTTTACAGGAATACCTGGGCACTTGATACGGCAAAAAGTTTTTTTTTTCAGACAGGTTTTGGATGGGTGCAATAAAACAGAGTCCTTTCTGTTTCTGGAGACTTCTGATGCAGTCACTTAAATCCATGTTTAAACCAGTAAAGAACTTGGTCCTCTGGCTTATTTTGAGTGAGGAATCTAACTGCAGTACTAGTGGAGTGCTTACTTCTAAAGCTATTATAGAGATAAATTTTGGTCAATGAGATGCCTTCAGTCCCATAGAGACCTTTGAGGAAAGCTATTTTTTTTAGCTTTTTACTTTCTTTTGTAGAGAGGAGATACTCCCACAGGTGCTTAGGAAAAGAAAAGGACCAGATGAAGAGGAGGAAGGTAAAATGTCAGATACCTCAAACAATCCTTCTCAGTACCGAACATGGGCATCTATTGAATACAGAAAGCAACAGAAATAACTCTGGTGTTTGTTTTACAAACAGCTAGTTTACACAGGGGAGGAGCCAGGGAGTTCAGTGTACTGGTATTGTTGGCCATTTTAATTTTCAAATGCAGCTGAACAGTGAATTTTCATCATTGGTCTCACTAACATTCTTACTAAATACAAATTAAGTCATTCAAAGGACTTGGGTTTGCACCTAATTATTAAAATCACTGAATTGGAAACCACTTTTCACTCCCAGTTTTGAACCTTTTGCTACACATGAGTCATGTCACCCAGAAATGCCATCCCACAGAGTATTCATCTAATCCATCTGATAGTGCAAATAGTGCAGGGACTCAAAATAACAAGAAAATTGTTTACCTTTCTGAATAGGATATGAAATGACTTTCTTGCCTTTTTACAGCAGCTCAAACATTTACACAAACTTGTTAAACTGCTTAGGGAGAGGATTATTTGTGCAGGTAATGCTTCTTTCAGTAAGTTAAGCTGCAAGGAAAGCAGATGCTTGACTTCATGAAATTTGGGGGATTCTGGAGAAATTGCCTCTGGGAGAAATTTAAATAAATTAATAGAGAGCTTCTGCTTTCCTTCCTTCTCTGTCTATATTTTAGAAAAGTTATTCCCTCTCTATGAAGATGGGTCTGTGCAATACTTACAAGGAAGTAGTTTAATTATGTAAAGCTGCACCAGGTAAACATTATTTACAGATGGCTAAAAAACTTTGTATTATAGTCATTTGCCAAGAATAACCACCTCATTTCACAGTTGGTGGAGAGCTGTTTTTAATCGTCATTAAGGTAAGCTGAAAACTATATTCTTCTGTCTGCATCTTTTTACCCATTTTGTCTGTTATCTTTCTTTGTGTTTTTTAATTGTAACCCTACAGGCACTGTGCACATAATTGAAGTAAACAATCTGTTTGTTTATGTGTGTTTTCCATTAATTAGGTATGTGCAATCTAAATTTCCTCCTGCAAAACATGAGGTGACATGCTAAGGGACCAAACCTGCTTTTCCTCACCAGGTTGGACTGCCAGTGTTGGAGAAGATGTTTCCAGAGCAGGAGCACAGCAGTGTTTGTGGTTTGGGCCGGACAGTGAGTGGAGGGTGAACAAGTGGCTCTGGAAAAGACTGGAGGAGTGCTGTGAGAGGCCCCTACCCTTGGGAGTGAGGGTGAGCCTTCAGGTGCTGTGGGTTTGCTGCAGGCTGGATGTTCCCCTCCGAGGACACTGCGAAGCTGCAGCGTTGTCCCTGGGCAGAATGAAATGGTGCCCCAGAAATTCCACCTCCTGCCTGAGCCAGGCTCACAGCAGTGCTGGTGTGGCTCCTGGACACCTTTCTGTAGCCAGATTTCCTTCTTCCTTCACTGCTCACAGCTGACACAGTGGCTCAAAACTTCACTTTTATAAATAACCAAGGTGCAACCCCTAACCTGACCCGTGGCAGCACAGGTAGGACCTAAAGGTACTGCTGTTTGTTAGGGCATCTCAGTGGTTCTCAGAGACAATTTTATTTCGAAATGGCCCAGCTCTGCAATGCTCACATGTTCGAAACAGGCTAGTGATCAGCTGTCAGGTTTAGCCAAGAACTGAGGAATTTGCCAAGAGTGAAGTTCCTGGGAAGAAATTGTAGTGATCTTCATGTAACAGGCAAAGGCAAACTGTTTTTAGCCTGCCCAAAAATGACCACCAATGAGAGAGGGAACAGCCTCAGTTCTGGATGTGCAGAATGGCAGGTACGAGGAGAATTCCATGAAGGAATGGGTCAGTAAAAACGAAGCTCTAATGCAAATCTGGAGGCAATCATTAGGGAAAACCTTTGGAACTAAAAGCAACTTATTGCTGTTTTTTGAGGTTCTTCTGACACTTTGGTATGGATCTACAACATCTTCCTATGTGCTTTGTGAGCTCAGGGCTTGCTGGTTTTTACTCGAAAGGATAAATAAGTGGTTCTTTGAAGCTAATGGCCTCTTTTGCCTGTATGTATGTGCCATAATTCCACTGCAATCCCGTAACAGCCTCCCTGATGTCAGACTGGCCTTGTACACACATTAATGAGTTATCAGGTACTAACTCCCTGCCCAGCCCACACCTTTTCCCTCTTGCCTCTCCTCTGTTGCTCAGTAATTTTTCTTTGCTTGTTGCTTGCCTGCAGTGATGGGTGTGTGCCCTTTTCCTCACTTGGAGTCTGGCAGTAAATAATTCGTCTGCTTTTTTTTTATTTCTTTTTACATTCTGGAGCAGCTGCTATGATTAGTTTGAAGCAGAATAAAAGACCAATAAATGGGGAGAATCCTGAAGGTAAGTACTTTACTGAGGACTTAATGTCAAGGTACAGTACACATAGAAGCTTTTACAAGGACTATTTAAAAACTGTTATCCGCTGTATATTTTAAAGGCAGGACATAATTCAGACATCTGACTGACTGCCCTTGAACGTTGATTCTAGCTCTATAATTTTTATTTTTCAGAAACCTTGATTTAAGAACTTTTTGAAGGCATCATATATGGCATTCATCACCCTTAGTGAATTACTTCTGCTGCCTTTGCTGCACCAGATTTGTGGGGACAACATGGCAGAGGAAGGAATGTTAAGCTCTGTCAGAGAAGCAGTGGAAAAGTCACCCCTGTAAATTGAGGATTGCTTAAGAATTGTCTTCCCTCTTCACTGCAGAAAGTGTTATTTCTATTTTTTTTCTGGTTCTGATTACTCTAGGGAGGACATGATTCAGTGATCTCTGATCCCTGCAGAGACCACGACACAGTCTGAGTCCCTCTCCCAGGAATGGGGAAATGACAGTGACCCCCAGGGTACCCTCGATAGGAAAAGCATTGACAAGCTGAAGCCCTGAGTCCAAGGATTTAACACAAGGATTTAGAAAAGGTACTGGACTTGAAATGTACTTCAGAAAGCTGTCAATCAATCTGTAGCTTTCAAGTTACACTGGTGTTTTTGAATGTATTGTGGTAGTGGTCTTTACACTGATATTCCTCACAGCATCTCTAATAATACAGTGCTTCCTCTGACCCTTTTCCTGCCCCTCTTCCCCTTTTCCCCCAGATGAACTCTCTGTGATTCCCTTGGTGTTAGCAGAGTTCAGTGTTTGACCAGGTCCATCTTCATCCCTCCAGAGAAGTGTTGTTGGGTTTACTGCATGGGGTGCAGTGTTTTGAGCAGCTCCTGCAACTGAGGGCTTTTAATGAACAACCTCTATGGGGCTCTCTAAGTATGCTGAACCCCCAGAATCCTCCCAAAAAAGCATGATTATCATTCAGTTTTACACCTAATCTGCTTCCACTCCCCCTCTCATGGTCATGAGAAATGCTGACCAGGTTTTGTCCACCAGGATGCAATCTGTGCTTCACTTTTCAGTTGTTTTTATCATGTTTCCCTCACCCACCATTTCACACTGCTGTTTGACCCTTTGTGTTGTTCCCTAGCTGAGCAAGGAGCTCTGTTTACCAGCTCCTGCCCTTTTCTTAAGACTTGGGACCTCTCAGAAGGTTTCAGGTTTACACCTCAAGGGGGGTTTCTTTGGCTCCTATGAAGTGCTTGAGGTCAATGCTGTGATTCTTCTACTCAGGCTAAGTCTGCCTCTGATCTGCCCACTCCAAAGCTGTGGTTATTTAAATTCCAAGACAACTGACATGTCTGCTCTGCTTGGGCAACTGGTGCTGTACATTGTTTTCCAAATTGTGGTTTCTTTATTTTGGAAGTACAAGAGGTGCCCCTGGCCCTGGGCAGTTCAGTGGAAGCTGCACACTGGAGGTTTGATGGAGTTGGAGGCTGGAGAGCACGAGCAGTGTGTGCCTGCATGGAGAAGAGATGTCTGTGTGCTTGTTTTCTACCTGTTTTCTGACAAGGAATACTAATACTCAAACCAGAAATTAAGCAAGTAGTTTCAGCATGCATGTTCTGTTTCCTTTAGGACAGGGTATAACTTTATTGTGCTATGTATTTCCAAGTACTGGCATTTTACATAGGTAAGAAATATTCAAGCCTGAAATACACTTAACAGCTTCTTACAGAAACTCAAGCCAATTTTACAATATTACCATGTTATCACAAGCCAAAAGCATTGGCAATCAAAGGTGTTTTTAAAGCCATTAGCTCCAGTTTCACTGACTTGTTTCAGTTTTTTCTCTTTGATAACACTTGTTGTTTTTGAGGAAATGAACTCACTGACAGTTTAGAGGGCAAGACTGGCTCAGGCATAGTGAGAAAAAACATAACACCACTGTTTGGTCTTTGAGTCTGAAATTAAATCATATCCCTTTATTTCCATAAACGTTTCTCTTCACAGATGTACTGGAAGAGGGTAATTCAGTGCCTTCAAATGTATGGACAACTGAGGACGACAAAGCCTGAAAACAAATGTCCTGAAAAGAGTTTATTACCAGGCATTAAACCATGTAAGGCTGTAAAAAATATATTTTAGCGTATCTTTGCTTTGTTGACTGCTACCAGTATATTGGACTCCTTTTTTCTTCTTTTTCTTTAATCTCATCTCGTTTATAGGACATGCTCACTGATGCTTAAAGAGACATTGAAACACTGACACCAGAATTGAATTATTGATGGGCTGAATTGGATGACCATTGACCAGGTCGTGCTGGAGCAGCCTGCCAGGTGAATGGGTGGATGTGCAGGTGTGCAAGTGCAGAGCACCTTTCTCTTGCCAAACGTATTTCTCGTATGTACCCCTAGAACAACAAAGCAATGTATTTTCTGCCAAATACTCTGCTGCATCAAAGCTCGAGGATCTTCACCCTCAAGGTGAAGTGAGGCCTGAGAAGGGGTCTTGGCACACGAGCCCCTTTGCCATGGCCTCGGAGGGGTGTGCTCAGAGGAGCCAAGCCAGGCTCCTGCTGCTCCCGGCTGCAGCCCTTCACACCTGGAGCCTGGCAGGAGCTGCCCTGGCTGGGAGCTGTGCCGGGGGCTCTCCACGGCTCATTCAACCTGCCTGGCTACTCGGCACTCCCTGGCAGCCCAGGTGGGTGTGTAGGGCCAGGGAGGACCCTTGTGAGGCATAAGTGGGAACAGGAAATTCTCCTTTTTTGCATGGCAGGCCAGCCCGGTTCTCTGCCTGAGTCAAAACCCAGTTGTCTTCTTGGGAAGCAAAGGAATCAGGCCGTAGAATTTAACCTTTACCTTTACATTTTAGGAATGGAGCTGGTCAACTTCAAAAAGAGACACCTGTTCACTATGTGATTGAGGTATGTAGGTTTAATACACAATTTATCTGTCTGTGAACAAGGATGTGAAACAGCACTTAAAGTCGATCATTATTATTTTTACCACATACCTCCCTTGCCCTGAAACTCCATTTCATTTTCATCTGAAACAACATTTCTCTTCTCCTGTTGTCAGCTGATCTGGAAAATCCATTATTCAACCAAATATAAGCTATCCCAAATACATGTCACTTCTGCCCAGAAAAGTAATTTAGGCTCTTGTGCCATCAGTCCAGAGTTTCAGACCATTTGTGGTACCCTTCCTTTCATACTTATGATTCGCTCTATTCTGCAGCCTGAAATATGATAATCTGGGCAGAACAGAAATGGAAAATAGTCAATTTTTACAATCAGATTTAAAACTCCTGTTGTGTGGTACAAACACAAGTAAAAAAAAGTGCTGTATTAATTTCCTCTTTTCTAGAAGCACCAGCAAAAAATGGAGAGGGGAAAAGAAATCTGCAACAGGAAAACATCATAGATCAACATCAGTATTTGTTGATTTCTAGGTTTTATTTCCTTTTATTTTTTAAACTAGGATTTTCAAACCATCCACTTGCAGAAATTTGCATTTTATGAGAACAAAATGTGATGAGGTCATTTTAGGTAACTTACCTCTTTTTCCTCAGTTTATGGCATCGAAAACCAGCCGTGCTTGTCATCGTCTCAGTAATTTCTTGTCATTGAAGTTAAAATATAATCTAAGTTTGCACCAAATGAGCTGTTCCAAGATGAGTTTGCCAAACTCTGTATTGCAGTGGGATTTCTGCAATTATGATTAGATACTGTCAAACAAAAATGATCTCTGGAATACCAGTGAATGCAACATTGATTAGCTTCTCTCAATCCCACAAGAGGTTAGGAGAAGCACAACTTGCATTTTACCTCTGTATCTCTGCCTCTGCCAATTGCAGTTGTGCTGATAGATCAGCACAATGAAAAGGGGATGAGGGGAGGAGAAACAAGGAACTGATGGAGGACTTTTGTATTACTAGGTGCTGATGTGCTTTAGGATGCTGTTGGTACTGACCCGAAGTCTCGGAACTGCTGAATTGATTGTGTAGCTGCATCCCATCCAGAGGACAGAAATCACCAGTACAAGAGTTTGTGTGTGCTAATTATTTTTACTCCTCCCCACCTTTTTTAGCTGATTATTGGTTCTCCTGCCAAAACATGAAATAAACAGGCAAAGGCAGCATTTGTCTTAGTCTTGCCTGAGAAATTCCCAATGGGAAATAGAAGCGTATTTCCACTATCTCTTAGTGGATTTTACATTTCTGCTCCACCAACTATTCTGCACATGAAAAAAGGTTTTCCATTTGAGCAGTTTCCCTAGCAAGCTGTTTGCTGGATTAAGGCAAAGTTAGGATTTGTGTCTGGTTTTAATTAATCCCAAACAGTGATTCCCTTTCTGCTGCTGGCCAGTCAAGAGAAACAGGTAAATAGTCAATATGTTGTATCTTTTTACTCTTTTACAGAAATGTAATGCCTACTGCAGGAAGATGTTACCTGTGCTGTAAAGTTGCCGTGTTATTCTTTGGGGAAGGAAATTCTTATTTTCCCATCCGTATACCTACGCAGAGCAGTTACTCTTCTTACACTCTGTACATGCAAAATGCCTAATAATTTTATCTTCAGCTTCAAGCATAAAAGTGAGAAAGTTACCCTATTCCAAACTTAACTACTTGTGTATGTTGTTGGTATCAAATAAGATTACTGCTTGGAGGATAGTGCATTTATCTTTCACTTGAAATAACCCAGGAGAATGTCAGATGCAAAATGAATTCTGAAATCTTGGCATTTACTGCTGCTTTATACTCTGTGTGTGCAACTTCAGTCAACAGCAGTGACATTATTGTGCGAGTCCCTCCAACTGAAGGGAACTGGCACCCTATTAATAATCCCTCTTTGCAGAACTGAATGGGAAATATGTTACTACACAGCTCTGTGTCTGTGTCCCGAAAAGTAGTGATCAGAATCATGGCTGCTACCAGCCAGGCAGGATTCTCTCCTTGTCAGTTTATTCCTTGCTGTAGCTAATCCCTCACCCAGTGTTCTCTGGCTGTTGATGTCCCCCTCATCCCCTTCACAACAGGCACTCTTTGCTTTGGCTTTTGTCCCATGTAAACGCAGCCCTGCCAAATCCCTCTGTGATGAGCTCCCTTCTGTGCTCTGCTGCTGCAGCATCAGCATCTCCCCTCCTCACGGCTCAGCGCTTCCACCTCTCCCTGCTCCAGGGATGTGGGTGCTGCTGGCAGAGCACAGGGCCCCGGGCAGCAGGACACAGAGGGGCTGGAGATGGTGGAGGCAGCCTGAGTGATGTTCTGGAGCCCTGCAGCCCTGCCATTTTCACCTGGGCTGAGGCAGGCTGCATGCTTGTGCCCATCTGCAGTGGGGTTATCTATCAGCTTTGCATCACTGCTGAAATTAATGGCTGGGAAGAGTTAATGGTGTTTCCAGAGATGGACTTAGCTTTCAGCCTTATTTCCTCTTGCTTATGGTGGTCATCACAGGGTGTCTTCTGAGCAGGAGCATGGACACACACACGTGCATAGTTTTCATGTGTGGCCGTATTTCCCAAAGATCAGACCTGAATCTGTGCTGCTATATACAAAAGACTAGACATAAAGTCAATAAATGTGACTTTGCACAGCTGTAAATCCTCTCATCCTGTCATCTTCCCATTCAGGCAAGAAAGATGTGAGAATTATGTAGTCTCAGAAGCAGAGGCTCATGGCAAGGCTGGGGCTCTCCTGATCACAGCAGGGAGGATGGCCCCTTCTGGAATTAGCTGTGTTACTGGTAGGGTTCATTAGGGAAATTCATGCCTCTAAACTACCTTCTTCCTGCTGGAGGCTGCTCACTTTGTACCCCAGCAAGCTTCTCATGTGGAAGCTCTTTAATTTCTGCCGTTTAAAGTCAAACCAAACCTTTCCTATTTGACTGAAGAGGGACAGAGTGCAACGCGCTCAAGCAGCAGATCCATCAGTCCTTGGGAGGTGAGAAAAGAGCAGCTGGGAGAGCAGCCTCAGCTGGTGGCTGTCAGACCAGGATGTTTGGCTACAATCTAACTGTAATGGATGTGGGTGAATCCACACATAGATTGATTAAAGTTAAGAAAGTCCACCTGACTCTTTCAAAGCTAACTGAAGTCAGTGGAAAACAATCCTTTCCACTGAATTCTCTGACACTGGGTGAAAGCCCTGGAATACCCCATCATGAAATAATTTGGTTAGCAGAAAAAATGGAGAAATTTAGCAAATCAAGGACTGGAGAACTAAATGGAGTTTGAAATGATGCATTTGGTTCCTGGCTCTTCACAGACTTACTGCTTGACATTGCTCAAGTTCATTGGTCTTTTTGGTTACCCCTTCCTAGAATGGACAGATATGACAGTGGGAATAATTTTTCTCTCTCCCATTTTTATCGAGGTCAACTCTGTCTTCTTTCAGCGTGTCTACAACACAGTGCACCTGGGAGGTCTTAGCTGGGGTCCCTGACCTGCTTTACCAGACATGAAAAAACAACAACAAAAAAGAGGTCAGAAACAAAGGCCAAAGCAGGTCTCTTTACTTCTTTAGTGGTACATCAGAAACAAGTGTAAGGCTTGGTGCACAGCAGGCTGTTCCTACAGTTCCTCTGAAGGCTGATCTCTTCTGCTCTGTATTCAACTCCATGAACACCACATTCCTCTCTGCTTTCCTACTGAGCCCACCTAAAGACTGACAGCTGTACAGCATACTATTCTTGTCTGCAAAACAGATTATTTTCCACAATAGGCTGAGAAGACATCAGAATAAGGGAAACAAAGTTACTTAAAAAAATTGGTCAGTGATATATTCCAGTATTTTTTAATGAATAATGTATACATTCATATAGTGACCATAATAATTAAAGTTTTTTGACTTGGTATAAAATGCTGAAGAATGTCTAATGATACCACTTTATCTATGCATTTTAAGTTCAAGTATAATTCTAAGATATTGTTAAATACAGCTTCACCTAACTGTATATTTCAGAGTCCATGGGATGTTTTATTTCTAGGCTTTAAATCTTTTAATTCAGCTAAAAAGTGACTTTAGTAAGTGACTTGATAAATATTTTTAAAAATAGCACTCTTACACGGTAATCACGCCAGGAGAAGTGAAAGAGCAGCCGAAGTGTCAGAGGTTAAGAATTGCAGCAAAGGTGTCAGCATCTTGGTGAAGTCTATGTCACCTGGAGAAGTGAGGTCTCCTGGCAACACTTTGTCTCTTTCAAATTAGTTGAAAGAGTTATGCAGGCAGTAAAATGTTTATTGATCTTTGTCACATTCCTGCTCTATAATAATTGTGCTCATTTACTGTATGTAAGAATACCTTGAGTGTGCCTGAGTCCTCCCCAAGTCCGGGACTGGGAAAAGTCACCATGTTTGGTTGTTCCTGGCCTTGCAGGTCAGTGTGGCTGAACATTGTCTCCTTGAGCCTACAGAGGCTTTAAAGGATGGTTATTCTCAGAGAAATGCCTAAAAATGCTGCTACTTTTGTCATCCTTGTATGGTACCTAGTTCAAATTTGCTCTGTCTGTAGGTAACAAGACAACGTTTCTAATCGTCAGCTCTGCACGTGTGATAAAGACCCAAAAGCAGAGCCGAGTGTTTTCTTGACTTTGACATCAATAATTGCAAAGATGCTGATGCTGACGCATAGCTGGGGTGAGCAGTGTGCGACTGAGCAGGATCTGGCTTTTCTCATCTGCTCTGTCCGGAGGGCAGGATGCTGAGGGGACGCTGATTGCTCTGGTGAGGGTCTCTTGAGGAAGATGCTTTCCTGTGGCTGGCTGGTGTTTAGGTTTTAAGTTTCTCACTGCTGCGTTGCTCAGTGTTTGCAGCCTCTCAGCGGTCACGTGAAGAGTGACGATGGCACGCCCTGTGACACGGCACCACTCAGGCCAAGCAGTGGCACTGTAAAGTCCTGAAGTGCACAGAAATTCGTCCCATGATTTTTCTGCCTGTATCTCAGTTGCCTGACAAAACTGTGTCCTCCTGTGAATCTGAGCAAAATGCAGTAGATTATAGTCTGCGTGGAGCTATTCTAAGATATTTAAAAGTGAATAAAAAGCAGCACAGGGAAACTAAAAATAACACTACCATTCTGTGGAAAGCATGGATGTGCCACGACAGAAGCAGAGCTGGGGAGGAGAAACTTAGTCTCGTCCAGTTCAAGGCAGCCTGGTTAAATTGATGCTAATGATGGTGTGAAAATGTGCAGCGGATTTGAAAGCGGCTTCCCCGTTCAGCGCAGATGCTGTAACCCCTGGGGCGAGCCGTCCCTCTGTCCACCGCCGTGAAACCGCTGCGGGTTGTGCGGGCAGCCCGAGGCCAGGGCAGCACTGCCCGGGGCAGGGGCGGAAGGGCCCCGGGCGATGCTCTCCAAGCGCTCGCCCGCGAGCCCCGGGGAGCCCCAGCCGTGGCCCCGGTGTGCGCTGGCACCGCGCGCTACCCCCGGCNNNNCCCGCGCGCCCCCCCCGGCGCGGGGCTCTTCAGCGCCCCCCGATCCGATCTGACCCGATCCGATCCGATCCGATCCACGCCGTGACAGACCCCCGGTAAGGCACCGACCCCTCCGCAGCCCTTCGCTGACGCTCCCTCCATCCCTCTTTTGGCCATTTCTTCTGCCGAGACCGGAGCCACGTGCGCGGCCGCACGGGTCCCTTGACAGTCCGTTCCCCGCCGGGGCTCTGTGGGCTCTGTTGCCCGCCGGGGCCCGGTGCGGGCGGAGCGCGGTGCGGTCGGTGCGCGGTGCGCGGGGCGGTGCGGGCGGTGCGGTCGGNCCCTCCCGCGGCTCCGGGGCGGGCGGGGGGACCCTGGGCTCCCGCTGGGGCCGGGGCGCTCCCGGGCAGGGGCCGCCGCAGCTCCGGCTCCCCGTCCCGGCGCCGCCGGTCTCGGAGCGGATGCTCGGGGCCGGAGCCGTCCGTTGCGGCGCGGCCGCTCCGCCGCTCCCCGGATCGAGCCCTGCTGCTCTTGGAGGCGCCGGGAATGTTTTCTGTCACGAAGCGGGGGTCTCGGTTGGTACCGAGGGTCTCTTAGCGTCGCGGACGCGTGTGGGGCTTCCCGGGAAAAGTGTTACTGCCGGGGATTTAAAATAAAAACACTAGAGCAGTTGCCTTTTGGGATGGTGCAGCTCGGTGGAGTCTGTTGAAAAGGTGCCGGTGCTTTGGAGGCTTGGCTGCCGTGGTGGGTGCTGAACAGTGGGACTTGAAACCTCTGTTTGCCCCCGAAAGTTTCGTGACAATAAAGCTGCTCTGGTTTCGTTTGGAGTCTGATGGAAATCTGCTGAAAGGCACCAAACGTTTCTCAAGTGGCTTGGATTCAGCGGCTGTTTTCAGAGAGCCTGTCCCTGGACTGCTGTCTCTGCTAGGATTCAAAGACTCAAAAGTTTCTGGTGGAAAATGCTGTAAGCTGCGGTTTCTCAAAGTTGTAGTAAGGTCTGTGTACTTTTGGCAATTTCTGCGCCTGTTGGGTTAACACTCAAACTTGGGTTTATACCGTGAAGGAAAACCCATTGTAGCAGGAGCCAGCACTTTGTAGCGCTCCTCGGCAGTGTTAATACTCTCTTGTTTTTATCCTGATTGTTTAAAAATGATATATTTTTAGCGTCTGTGTCTGGTTTGTGGATGTTACAGTATTACTATCAGAGTGCAGGCAGATTTGAGGTTTTTCAGGGAGTTGTGAGCGGTGGGGCAGGCGAGGTGAGCTGCCGTGGGCTCGGGGGCGGGCAGGGCTGCGGGGAAGGGCAGTGTCACGGTGCCCGGGGGCTGTGTGCGTGTGGCTGCTGCATTCGCTCCCGAGACAGGCGCTCGTTCGCCCTAAACGCTTCTTGTCCGTGCCGAAAAGGGGACGTTGATTCTCATCAGGGCTGAACCTGTGCAGCTGCGTGGCTTTCAGCGGCGTCCGTGAGAGCAGGTGAATGCCTGCCCTGCGTCTGTGTGGTGCGTGGGGAGGGGGTTCCCTCCGGAGGCAGGAGCGGGCCAGCCTTGGTGGGGACATGGTGCTGGAAAGCTTTGCTCGTGCCGGACCCGAGGCAGGAGGTGAGTCTGGGGTGGAAGCTGATAGCGAGGCAAGCGCTTGCTTTGCAATGGAGTGACTGCAGAGGAGACAGCGGGACACGCGGGGATTTGGGATTTTGGGCTCCGCAAGCCAGCGGGGTGTAATGCATGTGCGGTGAGCGTGAGAAGTGGAGAGTTCTGGCAGTTCACCAAGGCACAGGCAGTGGACTTCAGGAGCGAGCCCGTGTTCATCAGGGGTTGTAACTGGCGATGTGCAGGGTGGCTTTCTGAGAAATTACTAAGGATCGCATCCTTCTGAGGATGTTTCTCTGGGCGCAGACCTCTTGCAGTGGGAGGACGGGGGCTTGGGCCGACCTCCCTGCAGAGTGCTTGTGTTGCTAGGCAGCAGCTTGCACCTCCAGCGTGCTCCAGATCCGAGTCTGCGAGGGGAGACCTTCCTCTCCTGAACTAAAGCTTTCCAGCTGGTGACCAAGGGTAGAAAGCACTTATCCTGTGGGTGTGCATGCACTTCTTGCTTGCTCCCGGGTGTTGGGGAGGGGTCGTCAGCTGGGAACGTTCAGGGTTGTTAGCTGATAGCAAGACTTCTTTATACTCCCCCACCTACTTGGGCTGCAGGTGAGCACAGGAGAGAGAGATGAGTCTTTGACTGTTCCATTTGTAAGGCTTAAGAGTTCTCTGCAGAGCACCTTTTTCCTTTCACAGTGCCTGGAAGCTCATAGGAGGTTTGTCTTCAACTTGTTTGGTGATTGATGCTTTAGCAGTTAATTGGGGAGGGAGGGAAGGAAAAGGGAGGAAGACTTGCTTGCCCAAGAGGTAGGACGGAAGGCCATGTGTGCCACATTAATGCACTTAGCCAGCTTGAGTCAATTTTGGTGGATGCCACACAATTGCTGGAGCCTCAGTGCACAAATGGCATCCGCCAGCGTTGTCTGAACTGCTCTGTATCTCACAGAGCAATGGAAAGCCTTTTAATTTTCAGAGCTGCCAGTCTGGTGGCTGCACTTTGAAGCAGTGCAGTAGCTGAAACTAGCAGGGGGTGACTGACCACTCTCCAAACAGAAGTCAGATCAAAAAAGAGCCTGAAAGGGTCAGGAGGGATTCATAGGCTGGTGTGGTGAAGGTGAGTGCAGCAGAAGGGCTGTTCTTGTGGCACAGTTCACTTCTATCAGGCAGGGATTGGTGGTGTGGGAGAAGGAGGAGGACGATTCCCGTTTTGATGGAGGCTGGAGGCCTGGGCCTCAGAAGAAGCTGGACTTGGCAGCCTTAAGCCTGGATGGGGCTGCAGAGGAGTGTGGAAGTGGAGGCAGGTAGGAACACGCTTTCTGGTCTCAGGATCTCGTGGGTGTTGTGCTGTGCCACTGTGGGATAAGCTTGAGCCGTGGAGGGTTTAGAGTGTGTGTGTCTGGAGGTGTCAGGCAGCTGCTGGAGGCAGCGTGTGTGTGAGGAGCCCAGCAGAGAGGCAGGTAGGCTGCTGGAGAGCAAGGAGGGGGGAATGGGGACAGCATGTGAGGCCTGCGCCCCTTGGGATGCTCTGCCTGCTTGGAGAGGACAGGAGCATCCAGGCTGTCTGGGTGGGATGTTCCTCTAAGGGGATTTGGTTGGTTTGCATAGGCAGAGTAATTTTTTTCCATGACTGTTCTCAGCTGTTTCCTGGAGAGAGAAGAATACATGTTACAGTAACCACTTACAGTGTCTTCTATGTGGCGTTTGGAAGGGAGAGAGAGGCTGTTCAGAACTTTCTATGCCCTGGGTTGTGATGCCCTTGTGGGACCAGAGGTGGAGGAAAAGTTCCAAGGAGCATGGGCAGCTAGTCATCCCTGCTGGTTGAGGTGGGAAGCTGCTGGGGATGGCTGGGGCTGGTGGCCTTGACCCGTGTGTCTGAGGGAAAAGGCTGAGAAGTTGTACTCACTGTGAGAAGTACAAATAAAGCATTTATAGTGTATGGACTTTTCCTGCTCTCTGAAACATTCAAGCTCTGAGTGATCTCTCACTTCAAACTGAGGCTCAAGCTGAAAATATCAAGGGATGCTAAATTGTGAACAATTGTTAAACAGCCTTAAAGAGCTTTATGGCAAACCGTGTCTGCTCTTCATTTCTAAGCCTTCCTCAAACAATGAGAGTCTGAGCTATTTATCAGGAGCTCTTTTAGTGCTGGAAGGGAAAGTGAACATTTAAAGTATCACATGAAGTTAACATTTAAAGTATCATATAAAGAGGCACTTTAAGAGGCAATTTGCTTTTCAGGATGTCCAGCTAAAAATAAATCTTTCTTTAAACAGCCTTGAAAAGAAAACAGAAAGATCTTGCCCTTGCTGAGAATAAGGAAAATCTTTTTGCTAGCTTTGATGGTGAGGGTTTCCTCTGGCATCTGGTACTAGATCCAGGTAAACCCACTTGGAACTGGTGGAGGACTGAGGGATGTGTTATATTCAGTAACAAAGCTGGTGAGAGAGAGAGACTGTGTGTTAGAAACTTCTGTAGGGGTTTTGGCTAATCCTTTCCACCCCAAAAGCACTACAGAGAGTTCCTTCCACCCCTCTTTGCTTTGTTTTATGTAACAGTTAATTAACAAGGATGTCTATTTGACAGAGCAATTTCAGGGCACATAAAATATGTATTTTATTTTGGCTGCATCAGAACAAAACTATTGTTTTCAAGATTTCCATAAAATGTGTCAAAGTAGTATTCTATAAGCAGTTTCTCATGGTTCTCAGATTCTGGGGGGATGTTGTATCTTTGCTTACTTAACTAAATGCTTATTTTCACTCAGACAAATCTGGCAATACATAAATGTTAAGTCCAGTCTCTGGTTTTGTAAGGGAAAAAAAAAATCCCCATCAAGAATCTGTTTATCACTTAAAGGAGCAGAGATGGTGCCGAGTTCAGTGAAGGCAATTTGCCTCTGCTGACAGCAAAGTGCCGTGTCTGGCTTCTCTGGAACTGTGTTTTCTAAGTGGAAAACTGTAGACGAGTGTTTTATAAGGAGCCCGGCAGCTGGTATGTCATCTTTTCCTGTTAATTCTGTCTTCTTTGAGCATTGTGTATTAGTTAGGGAAGCGTGTGGCCATGGATGAGATCAAGGAATGAATTTCTAAGCACATCGTATGTAGATTGTATTCTCACAGAGCCTGTTTCATTAACGTGCAGGAGTGAATGTGGACCAGATTTGCCATGAATAGTGCAAATATTGTTATTTTGTTAATGTTGCAGAGCTATGAGTGTATGTAAGAGCAGGGATAATGTCAATACAGCTGATGGTTACAGCTGTAGTCTCTCTGCTGTGTGGTCTTGGAAAGAGGCCTGTTTTAAAGGCTCTGTAAAAGCAGGGAACATTTCAGCATGCAGATGGCAGCCCAGTCTAAAATCTAGTTCTGTTTGTGCTGAGCACCTCCGTAACGAGCCTTGAGGAACACAAGGGGAACAAGAGAAGTGGTGTGGGGGGAAAGAGGAGGGATATGCTATCTTTCAGGATTGAGACCTCTCTTTGAACTGTCTCTCTCCATTTTTAATAGCTTTTCTGCAAAAGCTGCTTGGGCAGCAGGGTTAGAATGGGTATGAAAGAAGCCAAGCATCTAATATTTTTGGCTTAATAATGCCCCTGTGTAGGCAGCTGTGAATTGGACAGACTTCCTTATTGATATAAGAGCAGAGAGCAGTGAGTGAAATTGGTATGGCTGAGAATGGTCTTTTCTCATCTGCTTTAATCTGAAATATCTTCTCCTTTTGTAGTTGAGGCTCTGTAGAGAGGACCTGTGATTGCTGGCAGGGCTGTCTAAAGCTTTTCTCAGGAGAAAAGGGCCATGACCTGAGCAGTGGTGTTTGTTCTGGGTGTCAGCAACTGAAGAGCTGGAGTCATGTGCAGCCACGGTTTTTCTGAAATCTACGGGGTTTATCAGTGACTCTGAAGCCTAAGAGTTCTCATTATCAACTTTTTTTTTAACTCAAGAGATCCGAAAAGCAGGAGTCAGAGTCCTTTTTTCCTGGGTGGGGCTTCTCCACAGCCCAGGGCAGGCTGGCTGGGCTAGGTCTGAGAGTAGTCTCTGAGTTTGTCTCAGCCCAGGAGAAGTTTGCCACCCTGGGATGGTGCCCAGCTACCTTGTCAGCTTTGAGAAGCGTTTGTGGTGACCCATGGCTGGGGCTCCTCTCCCCCCTCACACGGCTGGGATTGCTGCTGCACCTTGCTCTGCACTGGGAACTTCCTGCTGTAACTGCATCAGTTCTCGGACTTAGGCTGATTCGAGAGGATTCTTAAAATCTCTCTGCTTTCCTCAGTGCTAGTGTACATGTTTAGCTTTCTATGTGTAGATTGTCTTCACATTTTCTTCTCTCCCCCAGTGGGCTTTTCTGTAAGCTTTTAAGTACTTCTGCAAGGTGGTGAGAGGCTAAGCCCCACTCTGTAAACCTAAACGCTGGCTCTGAGAGTCTTTACATTTCCTACAGTACTTCATGTTGCCTGAAGAACTGTATTGATTAAACCACAATCTGCAGGAGTAAATATATGTAGAATATTAATAGCTTCTACTCTAGGGGGAAAAAAAGGCTGTAAATTAATTGATCCATTATGTTGACCTCATAAACCATGAGGGCTTGCAGTACAGCTGTAATCCTCCTCCCACAACACGTATTTCACTTTAAATGTCTGTAAAAGGCCTGGACTACTCAAAAGCTGTGATACTGGACATGCATATCCATCTATCCTAGGATGTGTAGTTAGAATATTGCAATGTTAAGGCTGAACAACAGCTCTCTATAGAATCCAGGGTAGTGCTGAATCAGTACATCACTGATGGTGCAGCTGGGCATGAGGGCTAACTTTCCCACTCTTTTGTCATTCTCGTTCCTCCTTACAGTTGCTTTCTGTATTTCCAAGTGCAGGAGCTGCTGCAATGAGAGGCGAGTACGATTCAGGGATTTAAAATCTGGTTTGAAGATATAATGAACTTGAATTCTGTGTGAGTTGCTTAGGGAATCGAGGTCAGTGTGTGGTGTGAGCTGATAGAACTCCGTCTGCTAATCAGTACTGAGTAGTCTTAGTTCTTCTGGTTTACAAATCTGTTAAGATGGGCTGCTTAGGTTTTTATCGAATTTTCTCAGTAGCAATTTAGATGCGTGCATGTATCGTATGCTCATCACTCTTTTTAGTGTTTTGATGCTATAGATATTGTAATCCTTATCTATGTTTGGAATATTTCAGGGGATTTTCCCATTTCCTGCTTCTTTTTTTTTTCCCCTCCATAAATGAGCACTATTTTAGGCAGCTATTGGATCAGAAAATTCTTGTAAGAAAATGTTCTTGTGTTAATTCTTGCAGGGTTTTCTTTACAGGGCAAGCCAGTAGTTTGCTCAGTGTTGAGTCTGATTGCAGCTTTACCATAACTAAAAAATCACTTCTACGCTCTGCAGTCAGACGTATTAGAGGGGGAAGTTATGGGGTGTTGGCCATCCACAGTATTTTTCTTTTGTGCTCTGCACTGAAGCCCATTTTTTTGTTTCTGTGTCACACTGTAAGATACTTCTTGAAACTTTAATATTCCACACTTGGTGTCTTCTACAAATTCATTTGGAAGATACTTAACTTTTTAGTGGAAGCATTAAAATTTTTTCAAACAAAACCTCAGTGTTAACACCAAAGGGGTGGTGTTTGTTTCTTCTGAGATAACTGATAAGATTCTGAGTTTATCAGAAGATCTGAAGATCTGTGAGTTTTAGGTTTTTGTTCTTTTTCTTTTGCACCCAGACATTCAGTCTTTAGGGGAGTCATTACAGGTAAGTATTATAACCTTGTCAGTATTTAGCTGTGGGTTCTCTTTGCTTTGCCAGGAGAAGACCCTGCTTTTTCCTTGTTGTATTACTGTCATTCAGGTGATACACTGCTGAGCCAGTAATAATCCCAGACAGTTTAGTTGTTTTCTCTTTGTTGCTGTTTACTTCCAGTGTGCATAACACAAGCACTGTTTCGTGCAGGCACACCATGTTTCCCTCATGTCTCAGTTTTGGAGACAAATTTTAGGAGAAAGTGCTCTGGAATGAGCATTTCCTCTAAAGAGAAAGGGCTTCAATAACTCCCTTTTCATCTGCCCATGAGAGAAATGGATACCAGGGGATGAAAGTGAAAAGAAGTAAAACCGTTTATTAACAAAGCAAGATACTTGCAAAGCACAGGAATAAAAATTGAACCTTACAGCCCAGCCCCACCTCGCTGCGTGGCCGAGAGGCAAAGGCAGCGGCTGCCCCTCTTTGTCTCTGGGAAAAGGGGAGAAAAGAGTTCACACAGCAGCTGGGAACCTGTTGGATTTCTGGCGTGGGTCTCCTCCTCACAGCAGCTGAAGCTGGTGGATTTTAATGTCCTTTCTCGTGTTGGTTCAGCTCCTCTGAGGTCTCGGGTTTGGGGCGGTCCCCTGCTGGCTTCTGGATGGGCTGAAAAGAAAGACAAGCCAAGCCAAAACAATTAAAGGGAAAAAGAAAAAATCCCAAAACCAAAAAGCCGCCGAGAGGATTCCTGGTACAGCCTCCAGGCTAGAGTAAGGGAAGGGAAAAAAACTTCTGGCTTCAAGCTAGCAAAAACTAATCCGACAAAAGGAACAATGTAGTGTCCCTGGTCCACGCTGTCCAGAGCACCTGGAGACAGAGAGTTTGGACAGAGCCCGGTGTGCCCCAGCCCCTGCTTCATCTTAAGATACAGCAGCCGCTTCTGGGCATAAAGCAGATGATTAGAGAATAGAGTATCATCATAAAATCACCCCAAGACACCTCATTTTAAAATTTCTCCTTAAATTTCAGCTGAACAAGGAGAATTAGGCAGATGTGAGTTTAGTGAAGGACCTGGGTCCAGTGGAGACTTAAATCCTGCAAGACAAATGCTGAATGCACACTGCCTTGTAGAATTAATGCTCCTTGTGTATTTAGACAACTTAAGTGGCTGGTTATGATGGTGAAGATGCACAATGAATTAGGCAAAATGAAATATTCTTTGATGCTCATTGAGCAGCAGAGCGAAGAACACTGCATGACCCGTATCAAGTAGAGCTGAAGAGACATTATTTGAGCTAGCATGCATCTCTGATCTTGAGTATTTTTTCTTTATGTTTGAGGTATCAACAAAAAGGAACTGGTGCCCATTGTGGATTTCTTCCAACCAGCATATTATATAGGCTGAAAATATTTTAGTAATAAATAGCTCAATGTGGTATGTTGGCAAAAGAGGAGACCTGAGAGCGAGTTCATATTAAAATTTAAAGCCTTAAAAAGCGGGGTGGGGAAATCGTTTGAAAAGAAAGGAACAGGGCTCACCATCTAGCCTCTTGTAAGGACAATGAAAGAATTACTGTTGCCATTTCATCCTTTGTGTGGGGGGTGAAAACGGTAATTTATTTTTGTGAGATATCTGAGCAAGAAAACCTGACAATTGGAAATCACTAAAGAGGTGGGTCGCTGTTTTTAATGAGTGCCTTCTGCATCACAGCTTCTGTGGAGAAACCGGAGCCTACAGAGGCTCGTGGTGTGTCAGCAAATCTCAGCCTGTGCACAGACGTGTGCCTGAGTGCACATGCACTGCTTTTCTTTCCTTGTTTCCTTTTAAAAAGGAGCACTGCATAAACAAAGCTTGTGGTACAAATTAGAGCACAGCTAAATTATATTTAAAGCGTGAACTTGGGAATCTCAGTGCTGGGTTTTGTGCAAGATATTAATGCTCAGATTTTCTTCTCATTTCTAAGTGCCTCCTTCCAACCTTGTCACTTGAAGTTCCTTTATGTCCCAGAAGCCAAATGAGCTGAAGTGTGTGCTGGAAAGACAGCAGGCAGTACATGAAGGAAACGGGAAACAGCAATTTCCCAAGCTCTGTTTTCTGAGGATTTAGGTGGAAGAAATAAGTTTTTCAAGAGAGGTGAAGGGCATTAGGCAGGATATGGGAGTTGGGGTGGTTTTTGTAAGAATAAAAAAATTTGTGCTGCATTGCAGCATGGTCCCTTTGTAGTTTTGGGTACTTACAGGACTCTGTGACAGTTGCCCGAAGTCTGTAGCACAAACAGGGTGAAGAGGGAAGGAGCGACCTTGTTGGCAGTGCAATGATGAAGAATTGAGTTGTCACACCTTGCTTCTCCCTCTGAGAGCAGCAACCTCCCTCTACTTACCTGGGTACAAATACAACCTGGTAGGTCACAACAAGGCTTGGACTAGTGATTTTTTCACCTTTGTCAACAAGCACTGTGTCTCTCTTCCCTCCTCTCAGTGATTTTTGGCAAGTTGGCTGTGACTGGTATTTCTACATCCTTATTGAGTAAGATGTCTTCAGTCTTCTGGGAATGGCGTGGACTTGGTTCCCCTCTTATGAGGCATATCCAGTAGAGTATTATGTTCTTGTTACAGCTGTGAGCCCCTACCCACACCTGCTTGGAGTTTGCAGCATCAGAGTAAGCGGCTCCTCAGGGAAATGCTGCTCAGTGCCTGTGAGGGGAGCGTTGGTCCAACGGCAAAATCAGCTCCTGCTTGCAGGGAAATGGCACTGAACTCTGGCTGGTTTATTCTCTCTTGTGTCTCGTCAAGATGGCACAGTTTTGTTCACGTTCTTCATCAGACCACAGACATCCACTACATATTTATTCCCAGAAGCCTAGCACAGGGCTGGCTTGAGTCTGTAGTCCATCCCACTGCCTGATAGGTGAGTGAATGGCCCTGAGGAGGGAGTTGAGACTAGTCCTGTTGGGAGGCATGGTGAGAGTCTTGGCACACTCAGCTCCAGAAATCTGAGCAAATTTAGAAACTTAGTCTTGAACTAATACAACCGTACTTCTTCTGGCTGCTGGATATTCTTCTGGGGGAAGTACAGCTTATTTTGTATCTTGTGTTCTTTGCTAACCTGGATGTTTAAAACCAGTCATCTCTGATAGGGCAGTTTGAACAGCCTGATTGTCTGTAGCTGGCTGCTGTCTCAGGACAGAAACCAGCTGACCCACTGGTCGCACTGGTGTGACTGATCCCACATCCTGGTGGAATGCCTGCCATGGTGGGGGTGACAGCTCAGACTCTGATGTGTATTTTCATGCCAGCCTCAGTGGAGTTGTGTTGGATGTGACAAGCTGAGGCTTTGGGCTTGATTATGAACGACTGGGTGGTGCTGTGGTTTCTTGCCCTTTTCCTGCTCTATTTTCTGGATTTGTGGAGGTACAGAGACTGACTTCCTTGGTGAGTCCAGGGCTTCAAAAAGTAAAACTCCTATCAATGCTGACAGAACCAATAATTTTCTGCTCTGCCTAGCATTAATGTTGGTTGGCAGGACTTGCTTTGAATTTTTAAATGTGTTTAATGCAGTCTAGCTTGTTTGGGGTGGGGATGCACAGACCCACATGAAAAAGGACCTAGGAATTCCGTATTTCGGCTGTAATAACTGAAGGGAGAAAAGTGGAGAAAGTAATTTGCAAAGCTATACTTGAAAATCATTCTAGCATAACATCATCATTACAATTATCTGTCAAAAGATTTAGTTCAATTACTTTTTTTAAGCTCTCTTGTCAAGATGGCCTCACTTGTTTCGGGACTGTGTTACTCCAAGGAGAGGTCAAGGAAGAATGAATGCTAATTCTGTCATTAACCACTGTCACATGGCCTTCAGTGCATATTATTCCTTGAAAATGCCTTAGCATTGTTACGGTGAGGAATCAATAGGCATAAAGTGCCATAGAATTCAGGGAGGAAAAAAATCCACCGCCTGTTTATAGATTGTAGTAAGGTAAGGTGAGAGGAAGAGAACTTCAGTTTTAAGTGGTAATTTTGAAATAATTGAATAGCAGCACAATTCTTATCGTGTAAAAGATTACACAGGGTTCCTTACGTTTTCTTCACATAACGATAGGCCAGTAATAAAATTACAAGGGAAGAATATTTGATGTAATAAACTCAAATTAAACTGAATAAGCTTCAGTGAACAGGAGGACATTGCACCTTCTTGCTGCTTTGTTGTGTTGGGCAAATGTTCGGAGCTGCAGGGATCTGGGCTGCTCCTGAAATTGAGGTTTTGGGACCTCTGAGTGAGCTGGGCGGGCAGATGTGTTACAGCATTTAGGGTAGGATTCGGTTTCATTGGCCTCAGTTTTGCCTACTAATGCAGGTAGTTTTGTGCATTTCTGTTTAATTGAAACAGCTGTAAAATGTTTGCTGAATCTTTTGGTGCAAATAATGACTTCACAGTGATTTAGATGACTGCCTGCTTTATCTGATAACAAGGATCCTGATCCAAAGTCCATATCTTATATGGAGATGAATTCCTGGAGTTTAAATATGTCAGGCCACTTAAAGGCCCATGACTTCAAGCTAAGCATACATTTGAGAACTCTAGCTTATAATTAAGCATCTCTCTTTGAGATGCTGAGAGATTGGTGAATTCAGATTTGTTCTACCTGTTTTTAAGTGCAGAGAAGGAGCCTAAGTTTGCTCTTGCTAACTTTTCTTGAATGGCTTGGTATTTGTAAATGAAAACACAATTAGTTCCAGTAATTATATAAAATTAAAAATAAAATTCTAAACGAGATTTTCCCTTTTTCTTTTTTAATGTACATAAAAAAAAGGAAGTAGTAAACTTCACAGGAGAGACTCCTGAGACTTACATTCATTGATTCCTGAATTTTGTTCACCTTTCTTTACCTCATTGTATAGGAGAAATTTCTGAAACAGCATTAATTGTAGGCAATTGTAGGCCTTGTAGGAGCTTTTACAAGGCCACCAGTGGGAAAGTAATGTTGCTAAGAGAGATTGCATGAATAACCTACTCTGTGTCTTTTCCTGAACAACATGAATTTTTTTTAAAGTGTGTGACCTGCTTGTATGAGACAAAGCTAATTATGACCATCAGGGTCTTCCCCTTAAATAACATACAAAAATCTGCCAGATTAGACCCATACTACTTCCAATGAACTGTCACATCTTGTGATTTTTTCTTGGAGAGCAAAATGATGTTTTTGAGATGTCATTCAAAAAAACCCAACCTTTTTGTGTGATAGTAAGAGGTAGATCGTTCATACATGGTTACTTTGAACTGTTATGTTTTCCTACTCCTGCCTAAACATAAACTGAGAAATTGTTACATTAAGCCATTGCCCTGTAATGGTTCTTTGAGAAATGTTTAACTGTAGCTGCTGCTTTGTTGTAGTGAAAAGCTGTGATTCAGACTTTGTACTGTGTTTGCATTTCAGCTGTCACGGAAAGTGAAAGATGAAGCCTCTTGTTCTCTTGGTTCTTGTGATCTGTACTGTAGTCAGCATGAATTTGAAGTTCGTGTCAAAGAGAAATTCTGGTAAGTCACAGAAAATGATTTTTACTTTTGGATCTGGACCTCATGCTCATGCAATCAAGCATTTTAGATGGCTGCTTTTTGTTTTGCATATATACTACTTGTTCTGTTCTGCCAAAAAAACCAAAACCAAACAAATCATAAATGGTATAGTTTGCTTAGTAAATGATTACAGGATGAATTTTCTCGCTCTAATTTTCTGTTGGTATGACTTTAGGCTGTTGGAAAGTGTCCTTATGTTTTCTGTTGTTTAAAAAAAAAAGAAAATGTTGATTGGGTTGAAACCTCTCAAAGATGATAGTGACTGTGGCATTGTTCTAACATCCAGTCTTTTACTTATGCTAAGGGATTGTCTTAATTTTGGATGTGGTGTGCGAGTTTTAGGTCTGGATGATTATTTTGTATGTTGAAAGGTCATCTTTGAAAAAGTTATGCTGGCCAGACATGTCATCATATATAGGATTAACTGGGAAGAGCTCTCCTGAGTAGGTAATCTCTGATTATTGTGGGAGTGAGAGTTGGTTCATGTTCGCATCTGCTTTTGAAACCTACTAATAGTCACAGAATGCTTCAAAGAAGCATTAGAACCTGTCTTTCCAGGATAGACAGTCCATCTGGATAATGGTTCATCTGTACTTGAGCCTGAAGTGATGTCTACTCCATGCAGCTCTGCCCTCTCAAAGGGGGGACTTGGTGAGACTGTTTGTATTTCTCAAGTAAGCTGTGAGTTTGGAAGACATCGGGCAGACGAGCAGGTCAGCTGCAGTGCTGCACAGCAGTGTCAGTCTGCTACGGCCTGGTGTGTGTGTAAGGGTAAATGTTGGACTTCTAAACTTTGGGCTGCATGTTGTTTTTCCTCCCTGTTTGGGTGCTATACTTACATGTGTGAGGGCTTCCACTGATCCTGCTGTCCTCAAGGTCTTCAGTCTTTTCCACACTGCAGGTACAAACAGAAATTACTGACTTCAGTTGGTGTGGCCTGTGTTAAGTTTAGTTTCTGCATTTCTTGAGAACAGAGGAGAAAATTATTGGGCCATCTATTAAAAAGAATTACATGTCACATCCCAGGCTGAGAAGTGTTACTCTGGGAAGTGCCAGAGGCTGGGCTGAATTCTTTCTGCTGGGCTGGAAAGTGTAAATGGAGGTTGCTAAACTGAATTAGTCTCTAGCCTTTTGTTGTGGTTATTGTGTCCGGAGCCCAGTTCGCACTGTGAGAGCAGTCATGGGCATTGGGGCTTGGCCACAGTGCATCCTGGTGTAAACTCTGCTAAGGATGATGGCAGTCCTGTTCTTCAAAACTGCTGTCACTGGCCTGGATAGAAACCCTCTGCGAGATCCACAATCAGTGTAACTGAACAGCCTCTATTCACTGATGCCAGGCAACAACACCTGGCTGCAGCAAAGCACCTGTGCAATTCCTTTACCAGAAGTACACAACTGTAGAAGTAACATGCTGGTGGTTGTAGCATCATTCAGCTAGTAGTTTACCTTTAATTATATATATATTTAAAATCTGCTTTCTTTGACTCTGCAGAATGTCTTGTGTTAATAGCGGCTGTTGACAGTGCCAATTTAGGTTCAGTACTGGTGGGAAAAATGCTTTAATATGTTGGACTGCCTCTTGCTAAATGTAACCCACGAGTGAATAGATGGTTCTTTTTCATTTCATTTGATTGTGCCAGTATGTATTGAGAATAAGATGAAGAGGAAACAATGCACATAAAGTAAAATCATAGTTTCTTTGCAAGGACATAATCATGTAGTTGGCTTTCACCTTCAATACTCATTCTGGTTGCTGTATGGAGCAAACTACTGATTTTTTTTTTTACTTTTTCCACTACATTGTGTGTGAAATAATTTTCTGTTTCTGTGATATCAGCACTTAGAGTAAAATTAGTAATTTGAGTCCTTTTCTGAAAGGTCTTTAGATTTGAAGGACTGTTGTTTGATTGCTTGGGGCTTCACTAAAAGTTATATGTTGTGAAGAGAGAGATGCTCCAGCAACTTCTGAACTTTAAGTGTTTGTATAGTTTTAGTGGAAGATCAGGGACAGTGGGTGGATGCAGAGAGGCAAATGCACAAAGAAACGATGTCAGCATATTTTCCATAGGGTGACAGTAGCTGTAACGTGCTGGTGCTGTAGTTCAGAGTTTTGTTTTTTTTTTTACACTGGGGTCTTGATGAAGGAGAGTGGAAAGGGAAAATTAATGTAATGGTTATTTGTGGGCAGCTGCACTGCAGCATAAACTGCAGGGTGTCTGGAAGAGGGAATATGTTTTAGCTGTAGATTAGAGCTGAGGTGGAGGGAGTGGATGAAGGGCCCAAAGGATGCTCTGTGGACAGGATCTCTGCAGCAGTGTCTGGATGGGTGTTGTAGTTTTGGGTCTTGCTGGCTGTTGGTATGGGGATGTCTCTGCTGGTGAGCATCCTTAAAAAGGGAAGGGAAATTGTGCAGACAGTTATGTAGAGCAGTGTGAAGCAGTGCATAGAAGGTGCTGACACTGATGATAAAGACAGATTTGGGCTACTAGAACAATAAACCAGCAGAATCGGTGTCTTTGCTGACTTATGTAGACTGGCATTTTTTCTAAGCAATGCATAGAATTATTGCATGAATGGCCAGAATTGTGATTAGTGTCAAGTACAAGAGCAATTATGCAGTTGACTGGCATGCGTGTAATATCACATAATGGAACGTATCTTGTTTAAGGGGTAGGCAGGATCTAAAGAGAGATGACTTGAAGAGGAGCAAGGAGAAGGTGAGGTGGTGTTGTCAGGTAATGCAAAGGCATCACTCAACTGAGGCAGTCAGAAGGGGGGCAGAATGTCCAGAAGGGCTTTATAGGTGAAACTGGAGTTGACTTAAAGAGAGGAAAGGTTTGGCTTAGGAAAGCATCTTCAGAGGCTGGTGCAGAAATTCTCCTTCAAAGTCAAGGAATGGAAACCCAAGGGGAGAAAGCTGAGGATGAGAACTCCAGACAGCAAGTGCAGACAGTACACAGAGGCTGGACAACAGGCAAGAGTCATTAAAGAGAGGTCAGGAATGGAGGATCTAAGGTGTTAAACAGAAGGTGATGAAATGGAGCTCCAGTTGCAAGCACAGAACTGTTCCTGTTGCTGAGGAAACAATCCTCATGGAAAGGAATAGAAAAACAGAACTGAAAGATTTTTCTCATGTCCTTTGCTTGCCCTTTGTTACAGATTCAGGTGTCCATATTTCCCATTTGGAAAAGAGAAGTAGGGATGCCTATGAAGACTGCAGATAGATTTAGAGTGCACTGCAACGCTGCAAAAATGACACAGAAACTTGTAGCGAGACATATTTGTTTGGCTGCTTCTCACTTGAGATGTGGCACCAAAATAATTAATTTGGGTGAGCTAATTTGATTGTGCTCATCAGATTCTTCTTTACAGGCAGCATCTTCCCGTTGCTCTAGAAGAAATCTGTCGTGTCTACTGAGTAACGATTGCTGTTTGTGGTGGGAACAGAATAGTTTGCCTCAAGCGGCTGTGTGAGTGTAATGTTGACTTAAGTTTCACAGGAATTTCTTAATATTAAGAAACATTTTTGAAAACTGCAGGTCATCCTTTTTGCCTGCTTTAAGAAGTAAAACTAAGCAAACAGCTAGTGCGGGGACCGAAGCTTTAGCAATATCCTAGGAAGGGTATTTTACAGGTGGAGATTATACAAATGAATTGAAGATGTGGGAGTTGCTAGGTTCCCAGCTGGTAGGTGATTTCCTTTTAATCGGATTAAGTGACTTCTTTTCCCAAAGCCTTTGTATATATAGTGCTTTGAATAATCATAGCAGGGAATATAAAACCAATTAAAAATCATTGCATTTTTTAAGCGAAAGATTTTTCAGGATATAGATTCTGTTTGACTTACTAGGCATAATTCCATTAGTGAATAATTGATGCCATTTATTGCTACTGTATTATTTGCTGAGCTGAAATACCCTGCCTGAGCATGCTAGAGCTCTGGAGGGCATGGCAGCCTTGGGTGGAGGAGCGGGGGCAGACATCCCCAAGGTTTCTGTGAGGCTGCTGGCTGCAGGGCGTTTAGGAGCCTTTCTGCAGGTTAACACGGCTTAATTGGCTCAGGCTTGGCACAGTGTAGCAATGGGGAACAAAGATACACGGACCTCCTTCTTGCTTGTTCCGAGGAAAATCATTTATTGCAACAAACCAAGCCTTTCTATGTTCTAAACTTAACCCAAACGAGCACTCACTGGCTGCCTGCCACTGCAGGCTCGCTGTTCATGTGTCCCTGTACCCAAGCAGCTCTGTGAGCACGCGGTGCCCGCGCGTCTCGCCGGCCGATCGCTGCCTCGCGCCCGAGGTGACCCCACGCCAGCCATACAGCCCCACCTCTGGTGATACAACCCGCCTTCCACCTCGCTGCTAGCGGAATCTTTCCCAGAGTGCTTTTTGGTGAGCAAGGGCGAACAGAATCCAACAGCATTTCTTATCTCCCACAGCACGGGTATGTCCCCCAAGCTCCACAGTCGTGTCTTCGCCTCTCCTCTGTCAGATGGATTTGCTGTGGGATTCCAGCCTTCCTTCTCCTCCTGTTTATCTTGGGACCATCCAAAAGGCATTCATGCCATAGGAGCAAGTGTATCTCTGATCCTCCACCCGCCTTGTCACCCTCCACCTGCATCTGACTTTATCACCAGTGGCTTAGGAGAGAGGGCTTGACTTGGCACTGGGCTTTGCTGTGATATGGACATAGCCAAATTGTCTTAAATTCTCACTGATGTTGCAGTGCCTTTTAACACATTAGTTTAAAATCTATTGGCTTGATATTTTGTGCCTTTTAAATGTCATGCAGCCAACTTACTATGGTCTGGTATAGCTGTTTCAGGGACCTACACTTTCCTGCAGTTGTCACTGCTTGTGCCTACGATTTCTGTCTGCTCCCTTCTGTGAAGCTCAATTTTCCTGTGTTCTTGCCTGACCACTTTGGCCATAGAAACTGTGGCATACATGGAAGTGAAGGTGTTTGTACTTCAGAGATGACTCATGGATTTGTGCCTGGAATGGGATATTCTAGATGAGCCTGGCTCTAAAGTCCACTGCTCCTGCTGGAGGGGGCCCAGAGGAGCTGCTGGATGCGTGCTCACACTTACCATTTGCTTTAGTTTGCAGTTGCATCTGCCTGAAGAGCTGACTTCTGACCCTGATGTAAAATGCATGGCCACGAGCCCTCCCATGTCTGAGATATGAGACATGCAAAAGAGGCTTTTGACTTTTGCTGCCCTCAAATGCTGTGCAGACAGAGGAGACAGGAGCTTGGCAGCACTCATCAGCGCATGCTGATCTCTTACTTTTCCCAGAAGATGTTAAGTTATTCACAGCTCCAGCAAACAAAGTCAGAATCACTGCTGTTCTGAGCTGTCATCAGTGCAGGAAAGTAGAGCCTCTCCTGCATAAGCTGTGTCTGCTCACAGGTTCGTGGCTGCTCTCCATCTGCTCCGTTTGGATCAGTGGGAGGCCAGGAGCCAGGCTCCCGTGCTCAGTCAGGTCTCGGGGGGCTGCCAGCGAGTCAGCTGTGAAGCTCTGGTCGTCGTGCACCTCGTTACAGGGGTCTCAGCCTTAGTTTCTTCTCCTCTGGGCAGAAAGTGGCATTGCAGCTGGACAGACCTGGAAGACAGGCAGCATTCATACATTCTGTTTGCAGGTGGGGAGGAAGGGACATGTACACAGAAGAACAAGAAAAGAAATAAATAATCTGCTGGAGGTTTGGGGTTTTTTTAGTGACCACAGCCTGACAAGGTTTAAATTTTGAACTTTATCAAGCACTCAAATTTTTAGCAAATTTATTGCACACATTTAAAATGAGTTCATCTATAATTTAAGCAATTAAAATATTGAGCTGATACTTAAATATTAAAGCTTGATTCCTTCCCAAAAGGGAAACCTTTTGCATTTGAATAAAATAAATGAACTCAGTTAAATTGTTTCAAGCTGAAGTAAATCACAAAGGTAGCGTCTTCAGGGGATGGGGAGAAATAAGCAAAGCATGAAAGAAATGGCATTTCTTCAGTTAAAAATCTATAATCTTCCGCTTTTGCAATGGGTATCATCTCAGCTGTTTGGATATCTGTTCTACATCTAGATTCAGCATATAGAAGTTCATTAATAATATCTGAACTGCTAAAATACATGTCATCATGACTGAGATTTTTTTTTCCTTCTCTAAAATGGGGTGTTTCAAATGAAAAGACCCCTAATTTATCAAGGTGCCTTTGCTTTATTTCCTTTAAGATCCTAATTAGAAATTTTAAGAGAGATCTTCATTTCAGTATTTGTAGTGTGCTCACTTTGAGTGTCCTAGGTTCATGTCCTTACTCTGAAACTGTCTGTCCCGAGGGACAGGAAAAGTTCTTCTGGCATGTTTTGTTTTTCATCTTGTTCATGAAAATATTTTTGGAAGGTTTGTCTTACATAATTTTCAAATGAAAGTATGAATAATACAGCTGCAGACTTACCCAGAACAGTCTTCAAGCTCAGCATGTTGGCTGGTCCTGGAGATGAATATCTGCTCACTTGGGGACATCTCCTCGTGCTGCAGGGGCTCAGAGGTAACTTAGGGGGACATGGACCTGTAGGAGCTTTAAGGAATCTGTGGTGTAATGGCTTCACTTTGGGTCAGCTCTTGACCAAGAACAGTTCTGAAGTGTTCTTGGGTTTTTGTAACTTAAATACATGTTAAGGCAGGTTTTACACCCTGCTGAATATATTTGAAAGAACATAAATAAGGTTCCTTAGATTGAACTAGGTATGAATATTAATACACATTTTCATATCTCTGTCCACTGAATTTAAACTTTTCATTCGTCACTTTCAGAATGTTGCTTGTTGTTTGACGTGCATTTCAGTTTTGAGTTGCTAGTCCCTGTACCACAATGTATCAATTCCTATTTTTTTTTACTTATTTGCTACTTGTTTTTGCCATGAGTGCAGCAGTTACAGTGACAAGCACCGAAATTGTGAGGTAGGAGATGTTGGGATCACTATGGTGAATAGTGAGAAAAAGGAGAATTAAGATGCATTTGTGGGGTTTTTTTTTTGTTTTCTTTGGCATTCAAATTTTTGAACAAGCTGGTTTTACAGATAGTAAAGGAAGCGTTAGATTTTTGCCTTCTCGGGAGGTGCAGAGTTAAGTATTTCAAGCTGTTGACCTGTGCAGGAAGGAAGGAATGTGTTTTGGGCAGTGCTTGTATGTACAGAAGTTAATCCATAGACCTGTGTGAGATTGTTGTGTGCTGTTGTAATTCGCTAAAGTAGAAATGATTGCCCATCTATTAGTTGAAAGCAAAATTGATCTGAGCTGCAGTATCACCTCTAGAGGGTACATTTATCACTTCATTAATCTCTAACCCTTTCAAATCCAATTGATTCTTTCTGACAAGAAGCATGATTAGTACTTATAATACATACTGATATGTAAACATAAATGCTCAGCCACTGAAGACAGAGACTTAGATTCAAGTTAATCTTCAGACCCGAGCACTTTGCTTTTCCAAGACGTGGTCACAAGGCTGCCCGTGTCCCCCAGCCTCTGCCACCAGCTCCTTCTTGCTTGCCCTCCCTGTGTGGTTCCTTGTTCAGGCAGGAACAGAGGCAGCATGAGGGTATTTCTGTTAGCTTGATTTGTTTCAAACCTCCTCCACTTTTGGGAGTTACAGAACTGTAGCTCTGTTGTGCTGTTTATGGCCCATGGAAACTCACTCCCAGTTACTTTTTTTTTTTTTTTTTTGAGGAAGGTCGGTTTTTTGACACTTCAGCGTAAGACAAGTGGAGTTGGTTTGCATCTTTCAGAGATCAGGATTGCTTTAAAAAGGTATCTGCTGAGATTTCTGCATCTCTTATTCCGGATGGAAAATTAAATAGTAATTGAATAAGACTGTATGATCCAGGCAGATGTAAGCACAGTGGTTTTTCTTAAAGAAACTGGAGGCCGTGGCAGTACCTGACATGAGTTTTTGTATCTGTCTGTCTCATTCCTGTGGCTGTAACATAGAGGGAGGAAAAGGAACCTCCATCAGTCCCTGACTGCTACCCTGGCCTGCCAGCCCCTCTGGGACAAAAGGCAGCAGGGAAAGTGGTACATGTCAGCTCCCCTTCCAGTGAAGAGGCCTGAGTAGGGCAAAAGGGAGAGTCTGAAGTTCCCAAATTACTTTCTAATGTTTTAAAGCACAGTATTTTGTATGTCACTCTTGCATGTGTCTGGGAGATGTGCTGGTGTTTAGGCCTGCAGTAACCATGTGTACAGTTCAAATGTTTGTTAGGGCTGTGTAGCAGAGGCCTTGAAACATGATGGTAGTATATATATACATATATTTTTTTTTTACTTTCCATGTTCTAGTTGTAGTTTTTTACCTGGGCAGGGCTTTTTAAAGTTTCATGGGACTATTTGATGTTTTCAGTAAACATCTGCTACCATGGTATTTCATATAAGTGCTTTTTGTCTCTAATGTTTGCTTCATAGTTATTCTCGTTTTACAGATGGCAGAAAATTAGCGAGAGAGAAAACTATATTAAGGCTGCCCAGCACACTGAAGGTGATGCAGGGAATAACACATAAATTAAACGTTTCCCTCTGTTTTGTTGTGTTGCTAATGCCTTAGGCAAGGACAAGGAAAGCAGTCCTGTCTCCTAGAGAAATTTTAAGGCTAAATAAGCATGTGTATAAAATGTGCTTCTATGTCCTTGGATACATGGGATAGAGAGAAGCTTCTTTAATTTCTGTTATTTTTCAGTAGAAGATAGAAAAATGTGTCAGCTAGAAATGGAAGAGGAAAAGAAGTAGAGATATTTGGTTATACCACCAGCTTTTGAGCACCAGTTTTAGGCTTAGAGCTTTTGCCTTTGGATATTACAAGTCTGTTGTGTTCTGGCTGTTGGCTGTCCTTGCAGTGAGTAGTGGGGACACAAGAAGAAGAAGAAGACTGTAAAATGGCACATGGAATACCTGAGGAACCTCGAGCCCTGGGGGTGCCAATCAAATCTCTTGAGTAACCAAGTTTATCGAAACCCCTGTGTATATTTACTGCTCTGACCTAAAGAACATTTGCTGATCCTGAGCTGCTGGGACTCTGCAGGCAGGCAGCTGCACTCGAGCCACTCTGAGCTCCATCTGTGCTTACCAAGTAGCTGCCCTTAGATTTTTAGCAGTACCAGGAACTGCAGTTCTGTCCTCAGATGAGTGAATTGCCTAAAACACCTTTGTCCAAGGACACCTCAGTGTATATTCTAACCAGATGTTCATGTTTATTTAAAGAAATGATGGTCCTTTTATCACACTGAACAAATACACGTAAAATTTGAAGGCAAAGTTGTTTCACAGATTTTTTTTTTAATGTATTTTTTAATATTTGAGGTTTACTTTTCTGGTATGTTGAAGATAGAGTTGACTTATTATTTGTGAAGACTGATGTTAGTATAGCAGATCAGATTTTTCACAAGACAGCAAGAATTGTTTGTTCCTGGATTTAAGCATTATGGTTTTGTTTCGCTGGCACTCGTGATGCACTCTGTGATCCTTATTTGGATCAATGTGCAGAGCCACTTCATGCACACTTCTGCTGTCTTACATGTCCAGAAAAATATATATATGGGTGGGCTTGGAAGGGGAGGTGTAATGTGAGATACAATCATTGATGTCCTTGAGTTATTGGTGAAATGCAGAAATATAATCACATTCTACAGAATAGAGCTCATCAGAATTTCTTTCTCAGTGACACAATTTCATTTTGAACAATAAATTCCCTGAGACGGATACATTTAATAATCAATGGAAAAGTGCTGGAGCATGAATCAAAGGCAGGGTTTTTCCCAGGCTCTGTATCTCTGGGGCTGGACAGCAGTATGTCTGGCATCCTTCAGAGGGATGTCAGAAGAAGCTGGAAGCCCACAGAGTGGTCTGGTCTCTGCTGTTTCTGGGACTCCCTGAAGCGTTTGTCTGTGTCAAATCCCTCAGGTTTACTGCAGAGAAGATCTGAAAGCTGAGAGAGTGGGAGCACTTTAGTGGAGCCAGGTCATCCTGCAAGCTTCCTTGGCTTCATGCTGGAGGTGGATGTGTGGCCATCAGCTCTGCTCTCTGGCAGTCCTCCCTGGTAAAGAAGAGCCTCCTTCGGGACCTGCTTCTTCCTCCATTGTTGCAGGCTCCTATTGCAGAGTGTGTTTTGCTGAGAAAATAAACCAGCTTTCAGGTGTTTCTAAAACACTTTGTTTGTTCTGGTACTTGTGGTTTAGAAAAGAAAGTTTGAAACTTAAGACAAGAAAATAATTATTAAAAATTGGAGCTCTTGAATGGATTATTTGTTTTTGTTGTGACCTTGAAAATCTTGCCCTATTATATAAAGCCAGAGAGGTGTGAATAATGGTGTGGGCTTAGACATAAGGAGGGAAATTAGGATGTGTATCACTGATGACACATTGGATATAGTATTTTCATTCAAAATGACATCTGTAATTTTAGGGAAATCGAGGACTACAGTGGAAATGCACTCAGGAGTGGAGTGTTTCAGCTTTATTGGAGCAGATTGAAAGCTGAAGCTTTTTGGCTGACTTCTGATATAGGTCAACATAATTCCTACTCGCTGTGACTTTACATCATATTATTTACAGCATTATGATTTTTTCATCTGCATTGGATGATTAAATTTGCTCTTTACCACTCAGTGTTTATTGCAAAGGGTTTTGCTCCAACTGTACAACATACCTCTGACTTAGTGCATGAGAGATGAAACCTAAATCCAACCACTTGGGATGCCGGGCTGCAACTGTTGTGGACTTTACGCAGGGAGCTCTATTGAGGAAGAAAGGTTCATTATTAAATCCCATTTGAGAAGCATCTGCAAATGAATTGTTCCATTTGCTGTCCTTCATAAAGAGCTGTAATTGAAGGTTTTCTCTGAAGGACACAGATCCCATGTGAACAGTTGGTTATTCAGAATGCTGTTGTTTGAAGTCACTTGCAGAATGTGTCACCAACTTGCTTCATGTTGTAGTAAGGAAGAGCCTGATGTGCTGTAGTAATTAGTTGTCTTTTGGAAAAATACCTTTTTTTTTTTTTCCCAGAAGTGAAATGCTGGGTAACTTGGTCATGAGAACGTAGATAATACAAATTCCACAATGTGATTGTAGAATGGCTTGGTAACGTCACACACAGTTGAAATGTTACATTAAGATGCTCATCGATGTGTAAATATGATCATCCTCAAGAAAGGGAAGTGGTTTGTTTTTGCTAGGGGCTGCTGGGTGAAAGCTCTCCTCTATAGAGTATTTTCATGGCTACAGTTAGCATGTTTTTCAGGTTTATGCAAGACAAGTGCATCCTTTCCTGCACATAGGGTTGCCCTTTCAGAATGATAATGTGTAATATACTTATAAAAATTAGATCTTCTTTAATAGTTTTATTGTGCACATGAAAGTTGTGCATTATCAGTGTAGTTACTTAGATAATTTAATGCTTCTTCCATGCTTTACTACAGTGCTTTCCAACAGGGAGCTGTAAAAGGTAATTTTGATCTCCTTAAACTTTGTATAGATTATTAAGAAATATTTTTTTAGTGGCAGAAGAGGGAATTCTATTTCTGCATAATCTAAAAGCCCCCTAAGACTCACCTTTTAAAATCACATCACGCAGATAAGGGAAGAGATGGGAGCAGTCAGTCATCTTGCTAAGTGTTCAGGGATTCTTGAGCACCAGCATCCACGGCTGGTGACCCCCAGCTGTGGAGCTGTGCAGCTTTTGGTGACACTCAGTGTCAGGTGTTTCCAAATGGCTGGGGGGTGAGAGGAAATAAAACCATTAGTGGTCTCGTGTGAGCATGGTACTGGCTCTGCCAGTCTGTCCTTTGAGATGTTATTGAAGGTATCTTAGTGCCCCACACCGTTTAGAGGAAGGGAGGTGGCTGAGCTGTCTCCTTTTCCAGGTCCTGTTCCCTGGCTCAGCTGCACTGGGATGCAGCCCCTGCTTGGGGGTGGTCTCAGCAGGTTCTTCCCTAGCTTGTGTCCCACACATGGAGTTTGAGCTCTGCTCTAGGGAATTGGACTGGGCTGTGTCATGTTCCGTGTTCCTGTCTTTTATTTTCTTCTTTGAGAAACTTTCTTTAGAGTAGGGTATGCTGTAATATGCCAGGAGAATTGACCAGAGGAAGCATCTTTGTAAAGTGGGAGAGGAGCTCATTAATTGCCTAAAAATTAGGCAGTTTCCATCTGAGTAATTGGTGTTGGCTGGCTGGCCAGCCTTCCTCAGTGTAAGAAGTAGCTCATTAGTAGAATACACACAGATGGTACTCTGCTCTGAGGTACTTAAAATACACAGGCAGAGAGCTGTGTTAATAAGGCAAACCTGTCCTTAGCCTCTGTGACTGAGTTTGCCACAAGCAGCAGAGGGAATGGTGTCATTTGGTAAATATTATTAGGTAAATGCATTTCCATAAATTTATTTAGTTTTCACTTTTTTTCTTTCTGCAGATAACAGATTATGATAAATACTCAGAGTAATTTACTGTTTCTGGAAAAATTCTATTGCAATAATAGACTTAGCATAACTGCTTCATTTCTTCAGTAGCTGATTTACCCATATAATTGCCTAGAGGGGGAGATGTATTCAGAGCCTGATTTTTATTTGGAACATATATAGATTTTTTGCTCTCTGTTCTTTCTATATGCAGTTTGTTAACAGTTTATTCAAAGTAAGACTTTTTCTTAGGTTGAGTCTGTTCTACAGATGTTAATGGTTAACAAATAAGGAACTGCCCACCCAGGAAGATGGTAAATGCAGAGGCTGGAGGAGGCCCTGATGCTGCTAGGGGCTGAGCAGGGGCACTGTTGCCTCCTCCCAAATAAACTGCCTGTGCCACTGGGTCTGCACAGCCCTGGGGAGGGGACAGCCCTGGTTGCCCTCGCTTCAAAGCTGTGGGGTAAATTTAGAGGTGATAATAAACACGGCTTCATTTTCAAATGGCAGACTATCCCTCTGCTCCTCATCCCATGTGCCTTGAATGGAGAACTGCTCCATCCCTGCTCTGGGCAGTCTCTTTTTTGCCTGAGCAGGGTCTGAGCCCATCTTAAAATTGGTGCACTTGATTGTGGGCAGTGAGACACTTTCCTCACCCCATCTGCAAGTTCCTAAGCATATTTATTGACTTTTGTGTTTAAGAGGCTTTTACCATTACGACTGGGCTGGAGAAGAAATTGGCTTCCTTGGATAACCATTCTTTCCCAAGTTTGATCTCCTGTGTAGTTACATTTTGTTTAGAGGTGCTTTTTCTATCAGTACTTGCATGTCTTTGTCATGAACTGTGACAAATTCTTTCTAATGAAAGAATTTAACGTTTCCCTTGTTGATCCTCTGCAAGCGCTTTGTTGCATTTTCAGCGGATGTAATTTATGTTGCTGCTTTGCTCTGTTTTTCATTTCTCATAGATTGGATGTCTGTTATTGGAGTATGTGCTGGTGTTGAGAAGAATTGTTCTGCCTCAGCTTGATTAGTCTCTGCTTGCTGTGTGTGTGTGTAAGGTGCAGAGCCACTTCAGTAGATCTTTTGGGGTTCATGTTTGTTTTTGTAGCGTATATTTTAAAAATACTGGCTGGACCAGGTAACTCAGGAACTCATGTAATTTGTAAAGAATAATTTAATAGTTGCACACAAGTGTTTTGAATGGTGCTGATCCTATCTGAGGTAGAGTACTACTCACTTTAAGTCTTGCTTTAGGCTTAGGTTAAATCCTTGGTAGCTTGCATGGTTTCCACAGCCTGCACTGGAGGGAGCAGACTCATGAAAAAGATTATTTTGTGGAACTCAAATATTTGAACCTGAAAACTTTGGAGAAACAATGGAACGTACTCATTGGGCCAATGAGATTCAATGTTTCCAAGGTCATTTAAAGATGAGTAGGCTGTTTAAGGCTATGAGTAGACATTTAAGGCTATGAGTAGGAATGCAACTTAGATGTGTATGGAGAGATGGGGGCTTGGGATAGATGTCATGCAGGGAGAAACAGGAAGGCTTTTTGCAAGGATATATGTAAAAGAGTAAGGCTTTGGAAGAGAACTCTGTAAAATATTTACTGGATTATAGATTTGGCTTGAATGGAGAAGTGGGGATTACAAGGACAGGAAACCACTGAGTGACACAATTTACAAGGAAATTTCAGGAGTTTGGTCGCAGTGGAATTCCATTAACTGTTCAGAGGTGGCAGTGTATGCAGTTCTGGAAGCAAGAAGGGCTTTTAATTGAATATGTTGAGAAAGAAAGAGCAGTGTTCATTTTAGCTTTCAAATTTCAAGGTAATTTGATAGGGTTTACTAGTAACCCTAGGCTGTGGGTTTTTTTTTCCTGCTGTAAAGCTATTGAGTTTGGTGGAATTAAACTAGAAATTAAAAAAACACGACTGTGTAGCAATGTGATTGTTTCTCCCTTCTGTGTGCCAAGCTTCTGCTTATTTAGTGTGATTCTGCAAAAACATCTGTTGATTTTGGTTATTCAGCAGCTAATTACCTCATAACCCACAGGATCAAGCAGCAGAGCTGCTTATTTAGCATATAACAACAATTCTTACTATGGTGCCCAGTTGAGCTGGCACTTGCTGCAGGGAGCCTCCCCCTCGCTGTCCTTGCGAGGTGGCAGAGGACAGGTCTCCTCTGGACAGTGGCTGCTGTGTGTGCTAATGGACAGCAGCTGCCATTTGAGTAATGAGTACCTGGTGGGTGTGTTTGTTCTGTAAACGGGAAGCCTTTTTAAGCTGATTTTTTCCTGCTGGTGTAATTTGATGTGTGCCACAAGTTGCTGAGGTAAGAGCACAAGCTGGAGGAAACCATGGTGTCAGTGGAAGGTTCTGACAAGTCCCTCTCCTGCTTCCACCTCAGGCATTGCAATGGATAAGTGGAGAGAAAAATATGAATGTGTCAGAGTAAATCCCCAGGAAGAATCTTTGCCTTTTCTAGGTAGTACCATGATGAAAATTATGCTGCATTGCATTCTGTAGGGACCTGGCTCTTCATTAAAACAAAAGTCAAGCGTGTCGATATGGTAGCATGTCAAGAGGTGTAGCAGCAGGAATTCCCCCAAAATGACACCTTGGCTGTAGTTTGACTAAACAGTCAACAAATTGTTTAGTGCAGGCTGAATTCAGACGTGCTGAGCAGATTCCTTCAGTGCATCCACTTGAAAAGCCCTCTCATGCTAATCCATTTGGATACCACAGTATTGTTTCCAAATACAAAATCTGAATTTTAATTGCAGTTTTGTGGTCCACAAGAGAAAAGTAATACATAACTACTATTATTTCAAAGACAAATCCTTTGGGGGGATTGCAATTCCTCAAACATCTTTAAGATTCTCAGCAGCAAATCAATACACTTCTCAACAACAATTATCCTTGGAAACCTTCCAATTAGATATGAAATGAAGAAACAAAGCTGTGGTGGTCTCCAGCTGAGCATTGCCTGTGAAACTTCCTTTGCAACTTGAAACCTAAATGAAATCATAAAACAGAACTTGACTTTATCAGTAGCTATCTTTTGTCAAGTACATGTGGGGATAAAATAACCCCTAAGGCTGGAATTATTGACTCATTTAAACTAAGTTCCCATGAATTGGCATCGTCTCTCTTCTGTATTTGACTGGAGCTCTTGAGTGCTTCAGCTGTGTGAAAGATGAGCAATACTTTAATAGTGCTAATTGGAGGGCTATAGCCTGTCCTGAAGTGGTCTTTGAACATAGTGATAATGATAAAATATTAATCTCTCAGAACATTAATTAAGGTTACTTATAGACATTGGGATCACTTTGTACAGAAGGGCAGAAATACTGCAATTCCTGGCAGGGCTATTTAAAAAAAAAAATCAGAAGCAAAACTATTTTACTGATATTATTTTTGATTAACTTTTAATGGACTTGTGATGATTTGAGTGGCTAAGAGCTACACTATGGGTCAAGATTGCTTGGTAATTCTTCCACTGTGAGTTAGACAGTGCTTGCTTGACTGAACGCACAAATTAACTTCATTCTGCAGGAAAATACATGGGATTGCCTGACCATGTCTTAGTGGCCATCTCACTTCTGACCTGTTCAGTTTGCATAAGCAAATATCTCTCTCTATATATAATAGGTGTATTTAGAGATACTTCTTGGAGAAGGACAGTTTGTTGTGATGGAAGAACCCAGTGTTGTGTAATGAGTGTTTGTGCCTTAGTTTTTGGATCACTGTGGTTGGATGTTGCTAAAATGGCAGCAATGTGTACATCTGGCCATAAAAGGCAAAAGTGGGAATACTCATAAATAGCGAGGAGAAAACTGGTTTTGTTTCAGAGAAATTCACTGTGCTCAAACATGAGCGTGTGAAGGATGCCTTTGCCAAAAATGCTGTTAAATCTGCATTGTTAGGAGGAATAAGACTGGAAATATCCATTGTCTCCCGTCATCACTGTGGCTGTGGAGAACCAGGGAAGGCCACTAACAGCTTTTTGCCACATCTATTCCTCAGGACAGTCTTGGAGACTGAGGCTGCAAAACAGTCTTCTAGAAGCCAGGTTCTAGTACCTTCTTCAGGCAGTTTTATGTAAACTAAATGGAATGAAATCGCCATGGGAGTAGGGGATTTTTAATAGGATGTGAGAAATTCAGGTTCATGCTTTCAGGAATTACAGAAGAATAATTTTCTCTTAATTTCTGTTGTAAGTTTTCTTCCTGTGTTTAGTCATCTAGTCTGCCTCTGGTTTCAGCTTTCACAGTTTGACCTCAAGTCCATGTAGTTGGTGTTCCTAGATGGCAAAATAAAATGTGGCAGCCTCCTACAGATATTAAAGGACCCCAAAGTCAAGAAGGATTAATGAAGTCTCTGGGTGAGACTGTAAATTATGGCTGCTTTCTTCCATAGTCTCTGATGGCACAGTCAGATATTGCTGCTCTCAAGTGCTATTGCAAAAGCATCGCTGATGCTCTCCCGTGGTCTTTTAACTTTTATGTCCCTCCATGTTGACACCAGTCCTTCAAGCCACATCTCTAAACCAGAAAAAAAAAAGGGTCAAAAGCCCACGCCTATGTTTAATTCAGCTGATTTAAAAATGTCAGAGTTGAATTCTCTGCTGGTGCACTGCATTGGAAAACTATGAGAAAATGTCTTCTGCAGGGGATCACAGAGTGATGATAAAGCACTTGAGGTCTCCTTGGACTTGGTGGGGTCTCTGACCTGTTACACCTCAGCAAGCATTTACTCTGCTGTGCTAGCTCAGAAAGGGTTAAAGGCTTTCTGAGAGCTTCTGAATACTAGAGCAGTTATTTTCCCTGTGTAACAGTGAAAGAATGACTATGCATAATCTAATTTTAACTTAACATAGTGTACCTCATAGATTTTCATATATAGAATAATGCCAGAAGCATTTGAAGGAGCTTTTCTCTTACTGAACCTGTGTTAAAACATCATCAGAGAAAATATGTTGATTCAAAGAACTTTTAAAAAGCCCCCTCTTGACTTCTGCATTTGATGATCTAAAAACACATTATCATGATTTATTTGCTATTCTTGTTAAAATTTTAGACTCTCCTTTAATAAGATTGTGCTGATAGCAAAGCTTCATATGCTGCTGTGATTTCTCTGTATATTAGTTAAGAGCTACCTAATTAGAAATGTAAAAGTAATTCTCATTTTGTAAACAAATACACTAAAAAACCTCTTAATGGCTAATGCAGTTTTGCTATTTAATTTCTGCAGTACTAACAGAGAGAGGACTTTATTGTGAGATCCCTCTAGCAGTACTAATACAGAGATCATTGCTAACTAAACTGATTCTTGAAAGAAGGAATAAATTTGGGTTTCAAAATGGTGGTGTGAGTTCCCCTGACATGTGGGAAACAGAAGCAAAGACATTCCAGAGAGACTGTGTGTTTTCCCTGTGTTTTGTACATTTTTTGGCTGCTCCCTGCACTACTTGTGTTTCTCTCCTAGGACACACTTGGTTGTATCTTCTCTTTTTAATTTCTGTAATGAAATGAGGGGCTCCAGTGTTCCTGTCATCTTTTCTGAACCAGAAAGCAAAACATTAGGGAGAAGAGGAGAAAAAATTCCCAGCGGGACTTCTGAGAAGTGCTGAAGGCTTTCCTACCTTTCAAAGAACTGTAACTCCCAATTTTTGTTGACTGCAATACATTTTAAAATACCGACCATTTAAAAAAATGTGGCCTTGAGTACCTACAACTTGCTCTGCAATTGATGAGAGCTGCAGAACGTGAGCACCACTGAAAATCAAACTTATCAGTCATGCTCACTGGCTTCCTTTGATGGAAGCAACAGTATGCCTTGGGGAGTTTAGGGAGCTTTACTTAAAATTCCAGCACCTAAATAAAGAGAAGTTTCTGTTCATTTCTTTGCTTCTGGTGCTGTTACCTTCTGGGAGCAGAGCTGAGGCTCTCCTGTGAGAGCAGGCACCACAGGCTCACCTGGAACCCCTGAGCCCACATGTGCCTCCCTCTCCCCTATCCTGTGATGGGATGGGCAGCCTAGAAAGTGAGCCCTGCTTCTAATGCACTGAGATTTATTTACTGGTTGCTGTGGCTTATTGTTAACAAGAGGAATTTATTTTTCTCTTGAGAGACACCAAAGGTCCTGTTTTTTTTCTGTGTGAGAAGAATTACCCAGGATGGAAGGTCTTAAATTAGCAGGTTGTACTTCCTCTTTTGCTGATCTGTCTTCATAAACATTCAAACAATATAAATGCACCATAAGGTATAGGGCTTGGTTAAGCTTTTGTAGCTTCTCTGTGCTGGAGGATGCTAATACTTGAGATGTTGCATACTGGAGTAATTAAGTAAAAAAAAGCCAAAAAACCAAACTAAAACAGTAGAATGACTTCTAAAGAGTCAATGATATCTCTGTTCAGAATTAGAAGTTTAAACTTTGAATGAGGTGATTTTCTTTTTTAACTGCAGTACTAACTGGAGGAAAAACCCAACAAAGTATGGAGTGTTACATCCTGACACATGTGGTATGTGTTGAAAGGCTGATAGCGTAACAAGTGGAATGTAAGAGCTTTGCAGGACCTGTGCACACTTAGGGATTCACCTGGCTCATTCACAGCCTGGGTCTCTCTGTGCTCTAAGCTCTTGCTCAGGAAATAGGGTTTCCTGGGCTTCTGCACACACTCACTGCGTTTGGAGGCTGCAGATTAACTTAATTGCAACCACTGAAAAGGTTAGCCAAGACATAGCAGAAAACCAGGCAGGTTATAAACCATACAAAAGAATGGAGCGGAAGCTCTTTGCAGGAGTGTGTTTGCTTCATGGGTGAGGGGAGGGAGGAGGAGGAGAAGAAAAGGAAAAGTTTTGCAAAGACAATGGCTTTGCCAGGACTTGGAAACTGGACAGAAGAGTGCTGCTGCGTTTTGGAGAGTGGGTTGTTCATTCAGTGTGCTGTTCCTCACAGCTTGGGCTGTGTCCTCACGGTGCCTTGGGAGACGAGGGGAACTTGCTTCTGGGAACACGGGAGCTTTGGCTGAGCCCAGTGCCACCCAAGGTAAACAATCAGCTCCCAGCTAGCCTTGAGCCTGCGCTGAGTGCTCGTTTTCTGGTTTGTTTTCCCTCTCCTTATGGAAAACTGCAGAACAAGGAAGGTAAGTAGAAGGTGGAACTCGTCTGAATTGGACCGCAATGGGACTTGTAAAGTACTTGTTCATCCAAACTCTGCACAGGTGAGAGGTAGAGGAAAAAGCTGGGCTGTCTGTGGACCAAGGGAGGGGACTTAATGAAGAGCAAAGAGATACTGAGGAGATGAGAAGGGAAAATGTCAGGCAGTTGACAAGAGGAATCTTTTGTCTAAATATAAAATGGGGCTGGGAAAGCCAACTGAATTTCGCCTGACGTTACACCTTCCATTCAGACCATTTTAAATTTTTTTTTTAATATTTTTTGCTCTGCAGAAGCAGGGACTTGGCTCAGTGCGTTCAAGGCGAAACCTTTGTGCCGTGCTTGTTGGCTGCAGGGGGCATCAGGGCACAATTCCTCCAGCTGAAAGACACTGTAGCGCCTGCGGAACTTAAGACGCTCTGGAATCCCCACCTGTCTTCATGAGCATTGTTGTATGCGCCCCTCGGGCTGCCAGCTAACACAAATAAAGGGCAGATTCCAATTAAAAATGTACAGGGTCACTGTAATGTAGCTAAAGAGGCTCTCTGGGTTGTACTGCTGCCAGCCTAGTGCCGGTTGCATCTCAGTGAGATGCACTGAATCGAACAGCAAAGCCCTTCTGGAGCGCGGCTTCGTTGGGCTTCGCTCTCTGCCGTTTTCGACTTGCCTCAAAGCAAGGCTGGGCTCCTGAGGTTTGGCTTGGCAGCTCTGGCCCTTCAGAGGGGTCACTGTGCCGCGGGGGACGTGCTGGCCTGGTCGCTGTCCCGTGGTGGGAGCCGGGCACGGCCCTGGCAGCGGCACAGGGGCACCTGAGGGCAAAGGTCTCGTCACGTCCCTCTCAGGGGCAGCTCTGCCGACGCCGAGGGACTGCTCCCAAGGTGAAGGGGATTTGCATCAGCAAAGCAAGGATGAGCGCGGGTTCTTTGCCTCAAGCAAGCTTTCCTCGTGTTTGAAGGGTTTGAGCCTGATGCTGGAAGGTCATTTGACTGACTTGCACATTTCTGCCATACCTGAGTGCTTGCTGGATTTCGCTGTATAGCTGCCATTCAAGGCAGAAACCACAACCAGAGTATAATTAATATATAAAAGCCTCTTTTCTTTGCCTCAGGCTTGTTTCTAGTTTGTTTGTTTCAGTACATTTCAATGTGAATTTCTCTTGGTTCACTGACTCCAAACCAATGGCTGGCATCAAAACGTAAAGCCTCGCAATCACTTTTGCCTCTTTCATGTGTGACTGCCTCAGAAATGGTGGCTCAGAGCACTAGAAATGTCAGCTACAAGCAGTTCTGGGGGCTACAGCTCTCCTTGTTGGGGTAGAGTTGTAAAAAAGCTTTGGCAGTGGGATGAGTTTGTTCTCCTGGGTGCAGGGGACTGTAGCAGTGACTGCTACTATATTGAAATAAGGTTATCTCCTGGATCTGATCCTTTTGCAGTATATCACTCTAGTTTATTAAAAAGAGATGTTTATTCCTTGAGGGTTTTGTGTGTTTGTATAAAATAAATAGAGGTTTCTTCTCACAGGTTTGATTAAAAAGAAAGATTGGCATTGAGATTGGCATTGCTTGGAGAACTGCTAAGCAATAGCTTAATTAAAACTGCTTAAACTTAGGGAGGTGTCAGAATGTTGGGGAGTGAGAGGGATTGCTGATGAAGGGAGGGTCTCAGGATTACCTCCCTCCCTCAAGGCAATCCCGTTAATAATCCTCCTGAGTCATGTAGAATATTTAGGAGTGGCAACTGCACAGCCCATTTTGGACCATAACTTGATTTTTTTTTAATGCCAGTGTATTTAAATTAGTGCTTGGTCTTTTCCAAAATTCTGTAGTTGTCATGATATAAGTATATTTTCTTCTCATGTCTCTGAAGACCATAAACCTAGAATACTGAGGTTTACCAATAAGGAGAGCAACCTTTCCCCACCTGGTAAGATCCTGGTTGAGACCAAGTGTTTTTAGAGGTTTGTCCCCTGTCCTACATCTCCTTAAAATCTGGAAATTCAGAGTTTTGCAGAGGCTGGTGAATGCACCTTGTGTGTGTATAAAGTGCACAATGGCACAATTGCAGTTCCCACATTTATCCTTAAAAGTGCTTCTTTGTCATGGAACGCTTATCTAAATGTGGGGTAACATATAAGTCAGAGAGTTTATGGTTTTATTTTGAGATATTTCACATGAGTTCACATCTGGTTAACTTGTATACATCTGCCCCGTACTTTTCAATATAAAGGGTCAGTGAGGTTCACTCTGATTTTCTTCTTGACTTGGTTAAATACATTACTGCAGCTTAAGGCCATCAATCTTAAATAGAAAGTCAGTGAAATGAGATGCCAGCAAGAGTGAATGGGAGATGCTGGTGATTGTGCTTTATGGGAGCTTGTGGGATCCCAGCAGGGCCAGTCCAGACTCAGGACTTTGGTTTAATAGGAAGCTTTGCACGCTTTATATTTAGTTTCATTTCCAGTTCAAAACAAAACCTCACCTTTCCTCTAGTTAGAACGATGTGAATCTTTCAGAGGTTTTACAAATGGGAAATACAGTTTTACTTTAAAGACTCGTATTCCTAAAGGATTTCCAAATGTGGGATTTCTAAGTGCAGAATTATCCTTTATGGCTTTTCTTTGTGTGTGTTGTTTTAATGTTATTTTGAAAAGAGGCCCAATGCACTACAAAATAGTTCTTTAAACAAGGAGGAAGACCAAAAGGCAAAATTCGAAATTTAATGTGGAGCTGAATAATTCTTTTTAGGACCCAAAGATTTCTGTAAGTAAGAGTCACTTGCAAATAGTTTTCTAAGTAGAATTAAGAAACTGTAATGGGTTGACTCCATCAGCAACTTCAACCAAAATCCGTGTAGAAAAAGCCATCTGCCTGGCTCTTGAATTGCAGTCTGTGCAATGATGCTGTGTTTCAGCGGGGATCAGTGTCAGAGTGAGGAAGGGCTCCCAAGAGACAGTGAAACGTGATATTAAGAATGTCAATATTTCACATTCTAAACTGAAATTCTTGGTAGTGTTGAGGTAATCCATATGTCTTAATCAACTCCTGGTGTTTGAGTGGGAGGAAGCTCACACAGTAAGTAGTTGAGGAGGAGGAGGAGTTAGTGAAAATAACTGCTTTTCTCCCTGAAGGACTTTTGGGTTCTGGAAATATTTAACAGATGAAATAGCAAGAGCAGCTGTCCCGAGGGAATTATCAGAGAGGCATTTGACATCACAGATCATATAGATTGCTAAATGAGTGTTTTGTCTGCGGAGGGCCCGAGGTGTGATAGCAGCGAGTGGGTTTGGGGGATTTGTCTGGCTGTTGGGATTGCCAACAGCAGCATGGCAGTGGAGGCTCCGACAGCGTGGGCTGTGCCTCCTGCCCGGTGCTCTGGAGGGGGATTTGGGGACAGGAATCGGATGGAGTCCTGGCCTTTTGAAATGACGCTGAGGTACGAGTCTGCAGAGCTGGGGGTGAGGGATGCTGTCTGCAGCCCAAGGCAGTTGTGCCTCTGGGGTGTTTGCTGCTGTTGTTGGGACAGCAGGAGGGCTGAGCAGGGCACCCACGTCTGTTCCGCTGCCCCTCTGCTGCCTCTCTAGGGCTGGATCTGGGAGGGAATTCCAGGGTCTCCACAGCAGGTGGGGGAGCAGGAGGTGCCCCTGCTGCAGCTCTGCTTTCTCCTAGGGAGAGAGCACCCATGCATCCCTCACTCCTGCAGCACAGGGTCACTGACTGCTGCTCTCCTGGGGCAGCTCCACTGCCACAGTGCTTCCCTGCACGCCTGGGAATGGGCTGCTGCCTCAGAATTAATAATTTAACTGATTATGAAGGCATGTTGGCAGATACCATAGTACCCGTCAAATCTAACTGCATGTAAATTTAATTAGTGTGCAAAAACCAGCTTTGGAGTATACCAAAACTTAATTAGTCAGCAACTTAAGGTTGTTAGCACACTCTCCAGGGTAATAATATCCAAAAAAGGGTACATGAAGGCTGTGATAAAATAATTAAAAGTGTAAGATCCTCATGGCGTGTTTTCTTTAGAGCTCATCTCTGCTGTTTATAAATCAGTATGGAGGGATAAGAGCAGCAGCACCTTGGAGCTGAGCTCTGGTGTGGGTGTCTTCCCTCAGTGGTGGGGGAGCAACTAATTAGCAGGTGTGGTGGCTCAGGTCTGGTCAACCCCATGCAGGGAGTTGAGCCTGTTCTAGGGAGCATCCTGTGCCTTTCACTGTAATAGGTCTGCCTGCTGCTGGGGAAACACATGGTCTTTACAGAAGTATGGACTAGTAATTAGCAGTTTGGGAACCACGGAATGGCTGGGGGGCTTTCTAACTGGCCTGATGGGGAAGCCTGTAATTAAGATATTAAGTCTTTTAGCTGAGGTAATTTGGGAGAGAGAATAGAAACTCTTCCAGAGTATTATCAGCAGCTTGAGTGGTGGTGGCTTGTCCTAGGCAGAACAAAGCACTTCAGGTGTTGTTCTGGGTTACCACAGTGGCTTTGCAGCAAGGGACAATGGCTTTCTGCCTGGGAGGAAAGCTGGTTTACAGTTTGTCTGCATGCTCCTGCCATGCAGTGCTTCCATGGAGAGAAGGATGTGTGACTCGCAGCCAGTGTTACTACAGGGAGGTTTTTAACACTGCTGTTGTAACAGTGACTCACTGCAGGTTGTTTGGAAGGGAAGGAATGGGATTTGGTAACACTGAGTGTGCCCCATCTGTCACACCCCAGAGATGTACACACTTGTCTTCCTAAGGTTCTGCTTCAGCCCTAAGCTGCTGCAAAATGTTTATCACAATTACCTGTATTTTTGTGGGAATAGCCTCTCCTATGAATAGAGCATGGACTAAAATGAAAGCAACAAAATTTTCTTCAAGCATCCCTGGGCCTGACTGTGGTTTGTTGCTACATGCTTGCCCTCTGAGTGCTCCTGGTCTCTCATTATCCCCATGCATCACGGGGAAAGACGGAAACAATTAACTTTATGATCCCTGAAAGAGTATGTAAAAGTCAACAGTGTCTATGAAATGTCTGGAGTCTGAAACCACTTATCCACTTACATTCAAAAAATGAAAGAATTAATAAAACATATTTTGGCTTCTCCATTCCCACTTCACATAGCAAGACAACAAATTCAGTTCCTGTGCCCTGTGGATCTGAGGGAGGAGGTATTTTGGAGGCACGTGAAGCTCCCCTGCTGCCAGAATCAAACACAGGTATTGGAACCTCCCTAAACACTTGTGGCATGGATCTCACCCGGCCAGACAGGTCCTGCCTCCCTCCCAGGCAGTGCAGAATGGGGGTGGTGAGTAGGTGATCTGCTCTGGTACTGGAGAGAAAAACACATTGCCCATCAGTGCCGGGTTGCCTATCTGGACTGATGTCTCCAGCATTGCCTGGAGACCCCATTCCAGCATATGGGATTAGTGGAATTATGTTCTGGGAAGGGGCCTGGAACTGTAGCAAAGAGCCTCTCTGGGCTGGTGTTTCGTGGAGTGGGACCATTTTTCCCAGTATAATGAACAGCCCCATGGAAGCTTGTAGAGTTCTCCTCTAAATCCTATATTATCATGGGGCAGTGTATCCACGTGAGCCAGGGTTTGGTCTTTGGGAAGTTGGTGTAGGGACAAAACGAGGAGAAGCAAGGCTGGGTGCTGTGTGTGTGCCTGCATGCAAACATCCTTTCCCCTGGATTTAATATGCATCTGTTAAGGTTCATTTCCCTTTCTATAGAACCTGAAAGCTCAAAGCCGAATTTTTTCTGCAAAAGCTCTGTACCACTTGCACAAGGTTCGCTTACACCTCAGCCTGGACCTGCTGAGTAAGGTGATTTGTTGACAATCCTCTGCCCAGTTGTGTTTAGTTCTTGGTTTTTGCTGTGACTCTCATGTAGCATCCAGCCGCCTTAAAGTCTATGCAAATTTGAGATTGACTTTGGTACATCAGGATTTGAGATGGTTTTTTTCATCACAGGCCTGTGACAAAGTGAAGAATGGCTGACTGGATTCAGTAAACCACCAGATTTCTGAGAGACAGACTGCACACTGCTGAGTGAGCTTAATTTAATGAACTGAGGGATGCCACGAAATCTAGCTGCTTATTATGTTAAGAGGCAGCAGATAATCTAATGATCCACAGGTGGCTGTTTTGATTTTACTGCGTGAAGTTGAATACATGCTTAACTCCAGCACACTGAGCAGTGTTTGTCCCCGTGCTGAAGTGGTACAGAGAGGTGCTGGCAGGAGCCCTCCCAGCTCTTGGCTGGCTGGCAGGGTGCTGTGGGTGCCTGCCAGGATGGGGCAGCCTCAGGCGTCCAGGGATCCTCATTTCTGTGACCAGGACCTCTCAGATTTAGCAAAAATGCTGGTGATGATATGCCCAGGAAAAGTTACTGAAAACCAGCAAGTATTATTTTTTATATTTTTAGGAACACCTGGTAGTTCAGTGCCTTTTTATGCATGTATAGGTGCTCTGATCAACTGGAGAAATGCACGTCATTGGTTATTTATATTTGTAGAATGCTTATGTATTTTAAAAAGTACCTATTCACAGCCTGTAATCAGGGTTTAATCATGGCCTGTAATCACAATCAATAAATTAATAGATTAATTAATAAATTAATGTCAATGAAATATGATTTTTCTATTGATTGTATGTTTATTGATTTTGGTGCCTGGAAGTGCCAGCCTCATCATTGGGTTTATCTTCAAAGGAGCAAGCTGAGTTTTAATGAGATTTGTGCCTAGCACTTAGAAACACCACTCTTCAGTGTACCCTGCTCCCATTTTTGGGATCACTAATGTTGTTGATATAAAGCTGCTTCTGATCTTTAACGTAAAACTCAGCTTTACTTTTAATTGCTTTTTGTTCTGTTCAGTCTAACTGTAATAATTTAATTTTTTTGTTTAAAATTTCAATCATACTTGCCATATGGCAAGCATCATTTATACATAAAAGCTACTTGCTGTTTTACCTTTGGAAATCATCAGGGCCTTCACAGTAAGAGCTTCCTAACCATCTGCTCCCCTCTCTGACCTCGTGTTAATGTAGACATCTGCAGTTCTGGCTCGGGGGTTATTAAACAGCGATGTCCAGTCAAATGCCCTTGTGCCTGGCTTTCCAAAAACCAGCACTGCAGAAAGCCTTAGCTGCAACAAAAGCCCTTCAATTTGCAGCTGTGGTGGGCAGCCCGTGCCCCCCACGCCCCGCTGCAGGTCCTGCTGCACACAGAGGCAGAACGAGTGGAAGAACAAGTGGATTTGGCTGAGGGGACACAGCCATCCCAATTAGCCATGGGTTCAGATTGATGTCCTGTAATCCTCTAATGCCAGAGACGCTCCAGCATTAGACCCCATGCTAATCCATTTTTAGAATGTGCCGCGTGCATAAAGAAGATTATGCCTTTTTAAAATGAGCTAATTATTTGTAGTTAATCAGAGCATCCCTCAAATTACAGAAGAAAGTGCTGTAGGTTGAAATCCTGTCCTCGATTAAGTCAGCAGCCAGCCTCTTCCTGGGCTCAGTGATGCAGGATGGGAGTGCTGGAGTTCTGTTACCTCGCCACTTCACCAGTGCTGGTGCCTCACAGCACACCCTGCATGGCAGGCTTTGGGGTGTTTTGGTTTCATTTTGCTTTTTTCTATCGAAATACTGTATGCAAATGTTTGTCAGTGAGGAGGAAGAGGTGGCTCCTAGTAATCTACTATCTTTCAGGAGCTGAAAACAATGGAGCTAATCACAAAATTTAAATGTCTAATGTTTCCAGTGTTCTGAGACTTGACACTCTTCATCTGGGTGCTGTGTAAATTGCAGATGAAGACAAACCACTAATTTAAACACATAAGTTTATTTAAAAAAAAGGAAAAGGAAAAGCTAATTTCATTTTGTGGTTAATGTGCTTTTAATGATTTTTTTTAAAAGGCAAATACTGCTTACTAGAGCTGTTAAATTTTTTATATACATTTTTGGAATTGTATTCAGCCATAATAATGACAATTAGACTTAATGCATTTGTGTTAATACTGGTCTGTCTTCCCTAAAGCAGAATGCCTTTAAGCACATGCAATAATTTTGCTATTGAATAGCAAAATCTTGGTAAATAATTCAGGTAATGTCTTGGTCTAAAACTGATTCTTGCACACATTAGTCCTTTTAAATGGCACAGCAAGAAAACTGTTCTAAAATATATTAGTTTAGTGGATTAAATATGGCAGTTAAATGCTGGGATATCTGATAAAAGCTCTATGTTTTTAATGGCCCATAAGCATAAAATAAATCATGGTGAGGTGGTAAGGGTTTGGGGGAAGAAACCCTGGGCTGGCAGGTGCAGCTGCTCAAGGGTTGTGTTTTCCCAGTCTGTCCCTGTCCCACCTGGGCAGGATGTAGTGTCAGACACACAGAAAAAGAAATACATTTGGATTATTTGGTGGTGGTAATGGAGAGCTTTTTTCCCCTAAGTTTCTTTATTTTTCTTAAATAATCAGTCACATGGATTTGATTGCTGAAGTAGATTAATTTCTTTATGCAAGTAGGTAAGAAAGTCATTGTAGGCAGTTGAACAAATGACCAATTCGGGTTACCAGTGTGTCTGTTCAAGTCTACAGAGATTGAAAAATGGGTTGAAAATGTACATGCATTCTCTGACAAGAGATCAGTGAAGAAAATTATCAGAAATGCTTTTTCATTTTTTGTTCTTGACCAAGTTTCATAAATATTTTAATATGAAGTATTTGGTTTCCTCAATGTATGGATTTTTTAGGAAAGTTGGTGATGTTTGTGTTTTTTGAGAGGATGTGGGTAGGAGGGGGGTGGCAGATGGGAAAGTCAGGAGAAGGTTAGGATATGCTTTTAAAAGGAAATGCAAATAGAAATGTAATTTAAAAATAAAAATGGGAGGATAAAAGGGTTTCTGAGGGATCTGTTGGCTGAATTGGGATGGCTGTGCTCCCAGACAAGGGGTGAGGTGCAGTGTTTTAGCTTCTGTCACAGGTCCAGAGCCCTCTTTGCCGGAGAGGAAGGAGCTGTGAATTCTGGCTGGCAGAAGCGTGGATGCGAGCTGTCTGTGCTGTTCTCCAGCCCGTGCAGCTCCCGCAGCCCGGCTGTGGCTGAGGCTTCTTTAGGGAGCGTGACTGACCTTGAAATGTGCCCGGAGTGCGCAGGACAGAGTCTCTCACACTTTAGGGAACTTGTTTATTGCCAGTTGCTTCTTGTTCCTAAGCCTTAATTTAATTCCTTTCAAATGCCTCTTTTCAAAAATCCCTTACACAGATTTGTGTGAATCGAGGAGAAATGGCAGTTAAGGGGTTACAGAGGTGGTGCTTGCCTGTGGGGAGGGGTGTAAGGAAGGGAGCCCTGTGAGCAGGGATGTCCATGTCCCTCTGGGATGCCCTGTGGACCCAGTGCTGCTGCACCCGTGGGAAACTGGATCTCCATGGACCTCCTTTCCTTTCTGTCATGCTGAGACCAGTGGTAGAGCGGAATGGAAAGTGGGAGCTGCATGCTAATCTTGCTGTGGGTGTTTTACTAAAGCTTCTCTTGTGTTGGTTTGGACTTGAAATAGGTGCAATCACTGTCTCTGTTTGTGCTACATAATAGGAGATGAGCAGAGCACGTTTCCAAGATGGCAGCATGCTCCTAAAAATGTGAGTGTGAAGATGAGATCGGTGCATGATGTTCTCTTACACGGTGAGGCAGATATTTGAATGATCTGCATGTGATTCAGTAGCCACATCCATTCAAGCCTTTGTTGCTTCTGCTGCAGCTGTTCAGGTGAATGCACTAAAATTCCTGTATTCTAGCCCCATGGTAAATTACACTGATTTTGCAGATCCCAGTACCCATGTTCCTTAACTCCTGGGATAAGAAAAGAAGAATTTGCCTAAAGCTATGAGGTGGCTGAATACAACATGGTATCTGGGAGTGGGATGGGTGAGTGGAGTGCCTCGTTCCCTCCAGGAACTCCACATCTGTGTCCTTCCTCAGCCTCTGGCCTTTCCTGTGTAGAGGGGTGAGTTCAGAGTTGATCAAGCTTTCTGTTCAAGTTTAAGTCTGAAATTACTTAGCGCAAATTTTTAACTGTTTGTCTCCATTATTACATTCTCACTATAAGCCATAGTGCAACACTGTTGCCTGTTGCAGGATGACATTTTCAAGTGGTTGTGTCTTTTACATTTTGCTTTAAAAAGCCCTCCTTATCTCCACCCACCAACTTGTTTCTGGACTAGACCCACCCATTTGTACTAACAAGTAATGCCGGTTTGTGGAGAGCTATTTCGTCACAGAGTCTCTTTTAAAATGGTCTAATGCCATTTCAGGAGTGGAAGGCATGTGCTTTGTCTTGTTACTGCCAGAGTAAACTGCTTGATATTACCTACCACTGTGTGATGTGACTGCTGGCAGTTTAGTTAAATGAATGTTTTTCTGCCTGAGGTTCAGCTCCTCTTGTTTCAGCTACTCACCTTAGAACAAAAACCTACAAGAGAGCTGGAGAGGAACCTTTTGCAAGGGTGTGTAGTGACAGGACAAGGGGGCATGGCTTCAAATTGAAAGACAGTAGGTTTAGGCTAGATATTAGTACAAAATTCTTTACTGTCAGGGTTGTGAGCCATTGGAACAAGTTTCCTAGAGAAGCTGTGGATGCTCTGTGTCTGGAAGGGTCCACTTTGGGCAACCTGGTCTAGTAGAAAGTGTCCCCACCATGGCAGGAGGTTTAGAATTCAATGGTCTTTAAGGCTGCTTTCAATCCAAACTGTTCTGTGCCTCGATGATTCTGTGTGGTGCTCGCTGCACAGCCAGAAAATTCAGGCATAGGAAAGCAAAGAGACTTGACCATTTCCATTCTGAGGAGGGATTTTGATCACAGTCTACTAAGTCGCAGTTGGCTCTGCTAAGGTTTAGGAAAGGAGTTCTGTAGAAGTCCCTTCTGGGTCCATCCTGTGGTGGAAGCTTGATTTAATCTTTGTGCAGAAGGCAGCAGTGGTGTTTTGGGTGTGGCTGATCAGATTTTGACCATGAGGAGGGAGAGACTCGCACCTGGGAGCCCTCCTGAGTGGTTTCTGTTCCCAGGGATCCGTGAGTCTGCCCGAGTGTACCTTTGTGCACAGTTGCTCATTTTTCATTAGGTAGTGATTTGATTAGATAAAAATAAAAGTTGCTTGAGCATTCACTTTTGCAGTGATGCATAACAAATTTATGCAGATTCAAATAGGACTAATCTGCATGCAAAATATAAAATGTGATTACTAACCCGTATGCACCTGTACTGAAGTTTAATTGGGTACAAATATGAACAGGAAGAGAGAAACCTAACAAAATGTACAGCCTTGAATTTGGGTATGAATTAATGCAAAGAGATCCTTATAGTGTTAATGATGATTCAGGTGTTTCCGGAGTAAATGAAATCTTTCAGTAATTTAAGAACACTTATTCTTTAATTAACATTGACTTTATTAAAAAAAAATACAATCTTGTTTTCTGCAGACTTTTCACCATTTGCTTCCTTCAGCTATCTTGTTCTAATGGCATTCAGTTCATGTCCAGGATCACCCTGAAAACACAGACGATTGATTCTGATCATGAGCGAATCAGTTGACAATGGTCGTAGTTTCCTTGACATAAAGGAAATGTTATCAGTGCTAACAGTGCATTGGGAGGTCAGGACTTAAAGTCAGGAGAGCTTTAAAGAACATGCTGTTACTCATTTTCATAATAATTTTGGTGGTGTTCAGTGATTCGTTCATCTAACACTGCAGCTTGTGTTCAAATACAGTATTAGAGCATATCACTTGCTTGTGAAGGTCTCCATGGTCCAGGGAGGTTGGATGTCAGTGGAAGTGCGTTTTAGCTGATGTTTCTTTCTTCCAGGATGCTCTGAGAAGGCTGCTAATGTTCCATGGTTAAGAGGAGAGTGAATTCAGGTTGTGGAAGTGAATGAGTTACGAGAAGAAAAGCTGAAAGTCAGTTATCACTACTGGCTTCTCATTCTTAGGGCACATATCTGAGGGGAGACTCCAGCACTTGTAGTACCCATCTTCAAAACCAGAACCCATGTAATTTCTGTAATGAAGTGAATGGAAAGTATTGGGGCTGGTGCCATTCCTGCTCTGAAAAGCTGGCATTGCTTGAGCCAGGTTTTCTCACTCACTGAAGCATGTACAGGGTGCAGTGCTGGGAAAGGAGCCCCTTGCCCGGCTGAGGAGGCCTGGGCAGGCAGGAGCACGGCCTGTGCACGGTGTGGGCACCCTGGTCATTAGAAACACTTCCATGTAAAAGCTTTCCCGAGTGGGTTTCTTGGGGACCAGGCTCATTTCAGTGAGAGAGATGCTGTGATGAGGAGAGCCATTCTCAGAGAACCTACCAAATAAACATTGCCCATTGTGAACACCAGCAGTTGCAGCTGAGCCCTGCTGGGCCCTTTGGGTTAAGAATGGCTCTTGCTAAGAGATTTCTGACACATTTTGATGGAGAGCAAATGTAAGTAGTGGGAATGCTTTAAGTAAACTGAGCTGACATCAAATAATCAAAACCACTTAACACTGTGACACAAAGTGACAGCATCACAGAATTTCAGAATTTAAGTTGACACTCTGTCCTGTGCATTAGTGGATACAAGAGCAAACAGCACCATGTCATGGGTTAGTTATGGAGTGTCAGGATTTCCTCTGAGTGGCTGTGGCACTGTGAGGCTGGCCCGTGGCCCTGGTGTTGTTTTATACAGAGGAGTGGTTTTGTATACAAATGAACAAGGCCTTGAAAAGGTGTCTTGAACAGAAGGCTCCCAGTGGAGCATTGTGTGGGAGAGTGGCTCGGGTTATTTGCTGGAATGACCGCTGTGCTCGTTGAAAGCTGTGTGTGATGAGAGAGGGTTTGTGACTGGAGCCTTGCTATGCAAATCTACCCTTGTTTAATAAGAATATCCCCAAATGACTGTATGGGGAGCCGTAGGTTTAGATTTCTCTTGAAGTTATTCATCCGAGACCTCTCCATTTATACATATTTCCCAGAGGAAAGAGCCTCTATTACTTCCTTTAAGCAGTTATGCAGGATATATGCTACCCACAACAGCTGCTACTTGCGAGAACCTTCATTTTGTTAATGTTACCTTTGCCAGAAAATATTCAAAACAGAAAATGAAGTATCTGTAGTGGTGTGTTCAACTCAGCAGGAAGCTGCATTGGTGCCAGAGTGGAGTGAGACAGAATAGTAGAGTTCTGTACCAAATAAATTATTAATCTTTAACATGCAAAAAGAGGAGCTGTAGGAAGAAAGAATGGCGTGATCTGGCAATGCTTGCAAGCACCTGTGAGTCTTGGGGCTGTACTGTGTTTCCAAGAAATATCTTTATGTTCTAGGCCCTTAAGAAGATAACAGTGAGGGAGCCACCTAATCCATTTATCCACTGCCAGGCACAGTGCTGGCTTTACCAAAGCCCTGCCACATCTTGGTTTTCAACTGTTTGATCAGGCAGATGGGAAAGGGTTTTATTCTGCACTACCATCTGCAAGGTTTCAGAGTTAATAGTGAACTGAAGACAAGAATAAGTTGTTCCACTGGAAGATCTGATAATTGCTTATCAACAAATGACTAAGTGACTTGAAAGCAGACAAATGAGAATGCGCAAGTGTTGTAGGTGAATAGGCTCCGAGAGGTCAATGTTCAGGGAGTATTCGTTGGGCCTCAGGTTCCTCTGACAGCACTGGCCCTTTCAGAAGGCATTTGCTAGTGTCAGAATGGTATTTCAGAGAGGTTAATGAGCCCTTGAGGAGGATGGAGGAGTTTCTTAATGGAAAAGGGGGAGAAAATATACTGAAGAAAAAAGGATGCGAGAAAGCAGTGAGGAAGGCTTGTTGTTTCTGTAGTTATTCTGTATTTAGGTGGACTCTGTGCTCTAGTATCTGTGAACAGGCTGTGAGTATAAATGCTCCAGGAAAAGGTTGCGTTTCAAGACAAAATACTCTGATATTCCTGGCTCAAGTGAGATCATGGTGTATACATAGCAAGATATAGCTTTGACTGTGTCACTGGCACTGCTTGGGTGACGTGGCATCATCCGGCAGTGCTCTAGAACACGTTCAGGCCATGGAGGTGCAATGCGTGGGTATAACAGTGAATGTGTATTTAGAGCTTGACTTTTCATTTGGGCAGAGAAAAACTGAGTTTTCCATTTTGGTTTACCTAGGATTTGGGTTTGCAGGGTGGTGTGGGAGTACCCTGAGCATTTACAAAAGGGAATCCAATGAAGTGCTAGAAAGTCACCATAGAAACATTAATGTGTGGAGAGTATGACAGAATTGTTTCTGTAGATACTTCCTGAGGCTTTAAAGGCTGATACTTTTCAGAAACGGTGGAGCGCATCCAATTAACTGAAATAGGAAATTTCAGAATATTATATTTGCGTAGGTGTGTGGAGGGATGGAGATGCTCTTGGATCAAGTCTTCGGCTGTAGCGGGCAAATACTTTACATATTCCCTTCAATTTTATCAAGATATCCTGTTCATAAGCAGTTGGATCCAGGCTCCCAGTACTGCTGCTCCCTCAGAACCACTGGGCTCTGCTGACTGGACACCTTCTCATACCCCAGAGGTTTCCATGGTTACTTGGAGCAGTGTAAACAGCTTTTCTGCCTCCCAGGTTCTTTCCCCTGTTGTACTTATGAGTCCATTATTTTGCTACCTTCATCTTGTAAAATTGAATCTCAGTTTCCCTGGTCTTCCAGACTATCCTTCTTAGCACTTCTTTCAATGTGAATTTCTCAGTCAAGGGTGACTGGAATGGTGCAGTTTCCCCCATCAACTTGTCATGTCCCATAGATGCATGAAGCCTGGAAGTAGACATGTCCAGGGGCCAAGGGTACGTTTCTTTTTGGCAAAAGCTTTGAGGTGTTTTTTATTTGAGTTAGTTGTAAAATGAAATGAATTGTCCTTTACAAGAGGTCAGAATTGTTATTAGTTCACGTGTCCAGTGCTATGAGGGAATATTAAGAAGTAATTAACCATTACATCTGTTTAAAATTCCCATGCCAGTTCTTCTTCCACAACAAATAACCTCTTGCTCACTGACAGTTTCTGTAGTTAAATGATACTTTGTCTACCTTTATCTTGTTTCGGAAGAGTAGAGAACTAAACAGCCCTTGGATGTCATTTTTGCTTGACAATTGCTTTGTGAGTGCTGTTGGTGCTGCTCTGTAGGGCTGTCTCACCAGGACATCTGGAAGCTCTGGGATGTTCTTGGAGCACAGATGAGGAGCTCAAAGCTCCCAGAAGTTCTCTGCTGCAACCAAAATTTGCTGAGGCAACAGGAAACATGCACAGGACAGTTGGTGAGAACTGGTCTAGGGAAAAGCCCATTGAGATTTTGTGTCTGACTTGGAATTTCATCCTATGTTACTTTTGTTTTGGTTTTTTAAACTGATCACCGTAAAGTCCTTAGGGCCTTTGTTTGAGGTGTGTTAATTGCTCAGGTCAGTGGCCCTATCTTTGATAGAGGTGGTCATCTTCCAGGAATTTCTTTTATTATTTCACAATGAAATATTTAAGACTCCATGTTCATAAAAACTTTCTCCAAAAAGCTACTTTTTGTCTTGGACAATCACACTGAATTATCCACCAGCCTCCTGGTTCTTTTCAGAAGTAATGGCTTGACCCAGTTACACAATTCATTCCTCATCATTTTTCTGAGTTCCTTGGATAGTCATTTATTTCCCATCTCATTGTATATCAAAATGAACTGTCCTATATTTTTCTAGTTGTATAGCTCCTGTTGGGTAATAGGAGTTTGTAGAGGTTTGGCTTTCGATACTGAACAGCCATGTTCTATCCAGTGGATTTCATAGTTCTCACAGGAGCTGTTTGATAATGGCTTTTGTGTTGTGCTGGGCTGGTACTACATGATGCTGCCCAGTTAGAAATCTTCATCAGATGCCTTGGTTTTAAGCAACCACTGAACAACATTCTGAAATTTGCTTGCACTGTTTTTTTCCCTTTCCCCATTCTCAAATATTGCTAAATTATCTCAGTTATAACTAAGTCTTGGTTTTTTTAATCTTAAAAAATGACTCATTGAGAATTTGCAGCTGTAATGTCATGTTCTCGTATTGCTAATACTCACTGTAGATTGTATTTTTCTTCACCAGTACTTGTCAAAACTGGAAGTGGGTGGGTTTCTTTGTGCCTTGATAAATCAGTTCCAATGAATGGCTGTGGGCTCCCACTCTGCATGTAATCCTTGCTGTGAGTTTTGAAATGACATGCATGATTCTAATACAAATTTTGTCTATGCTGTTATTTTAGTGCTATTTTTTAATATAACATTTATGAAAACATTGGCAATCAAAGAACATGTTACCGTTTGTGCTAATTTCAGGAGATGATCACAGGGCTATGTAATTAGCATTGATTAAACAAGGAGCTGAATGGAGAGAGGCTACTTACGAGATAGAAGAGCAGGGCATTTTCACTGCTAGACAAGGGACACTTTAGAGCATGGTAATGAATCACGACAGCTGGAGAATTCATAAAGGCCAAATCAGCGATGATTGCTTCTGTTACAAGGCAATAGGTAGGTCACTGGGCATTATGAAATACTTACTATCTGGTATCCTGTTGTACTATGGGGAAAGTGAGAGATTTATATAATGGAAATCCTGTTTCACAGCTCTAATAATCTTGTTAATAACAATTCAGTGTGTCATGGCACTTAGTAAGGATTTCAGATTTTGTAATGTAGAATGAGGTGAAAGATTCAAGTGGGAAAGGAAGAAAGATGTTGCAGTGAACATTTTTTGCGCAGCAGTGTGTGCTAGCAGCACCCTTTAAGAGGCTTTCATGGACTGCAATTTGAAGTCCAGTTGCACAGTGTGAAGACAGGGTGGTTTCACTTGTGTTGTCTCTGAGCCACCTGCCTGCCTTGAAAATGTGCCTACATTAGTAGAGAATTTGGTGGTGAGGATTAGGCAGGGCCAGTTTCCATTTGTCAGTGTGACAAGCCATTGCTGTATGAAATGGCATGTGCTGAAGCTTTTCTGAGCTCTCATGGGAAATCCCTTGGGAAACAACTCAAGAACTTGTGTGCTTCCTCCCCCAGTTGGTAAACAGGCTGCTGTGGGTGGGATTTGATAGGTGCAGGCTGTGTTTCTCTCCTTGGCATTCACCCACCTGCAGATTGATGCTACGACCTGGGAAAGGGGCAGAAATTTAGGGCGTTGAAATCTAGGAATGAGTTCAGTGAGTTCTGTACCCCCTTGCAGTGGAGTTCATTCTGTGCAGTGGTGTACCTAACTCATCCATGCAGTAGAAATGCCTGAGTTACTGTTTGGGTGGATCTACCCAGATAGAATGGCCATGAACCCTTTGAAGAACTCTAGTTCATGACCCAAATGAGCAGAGTGCTTACATCATTCCATTTCCCATCTAATCCTCTTCAGGCTCGACTGCCCCTGTAAGTTCTTGGAAGGGCCGTTCAGCTCCGCCTTTCTGCTCAGACCCAAAATCCCAATGTCAGGGCAATTCCTGAAGTCAGTTTTCTCTTCTGGCCATCAGAAGAACTCGTCCGTGAGGACCAGTCTTTCTAATGGATGTTGCATCTGGAACGGACCATTTGTATATTCTACACCAGTATGAAAGTCTTACATTTTTACTATTTGGCATCGTCATGGGATGCAACAGCATCTGCATGAATCTGCACAAAACCTGTCTGCAGAAAGTGCTTTTGTTTCACCTCTTCACTCAAGTTTTGAATCCTATTATAGCCACAGTTCTGTCCATTCAAATGCTGGTTCAACACTTCAGTGGTGGTTACAGTTTTTTTTTCTTTTTGGTCTGTCTGGGACATGATGTGACATCTGTGAAACGTGAACCCTCTAATAACTGGAGAGCAGCCTGGAGCAAAACCTTGCATGTCTGAGCAGCTCCACAGCTGGAGAAGAGGGGAGGGAATGCAAGTGCTTTGGTCTAGGCTTTCTGTGACTGATTCTTTCCTCCTAATTAAATCAGCTCTTGGAATCTCACAGCAATTTTATGTGTCAGAAACCCTTTTCTAGGCTTGTGTACAGAGAGCAAGGGCTGTGTTTTTTGTTAGAACCTGACTTTGGTGATGTAGCACAGCATACCTTTGCTCTTGCTTCCAGATCACCTGCTCGTTTCTGAACTATGCAATGTATTGATAGAGGTCAGCACATATGAGCTTACCGCAGGTTGCTTGAGTATTGTTGTGCTGTGTTTTTCTGCCTTGGATCCAGTTAAAGGAGGAAGTCTCAGAGCTGTGGAGGTTGTGCAGTTTTTGGTCGGTTGCCCGTTCCAAGTAAGGTCTTTTCCACTAGGAAAAGTGATGCTGGTAAAGAGATATCAGCTTTTTCTTTCTTTAGTTCTTCTTTCCTTATCTTTTATTCTCTCCTTCTTGAAGGAGTATGATGACTTAGGGTTGTTCCCTAATTGCAGCAGAAGCCTACGTGGGGAATACATTAAAGCATGAACAAACAGGAATCTGCTAGATAAACATTTAATTTTTGCTTGCCTACTTCAATTTTAAGTCCCAGAGGATCAACTTCCTACTATCACTGAACCTCATTATAGTTTTATCTCTGGTCTTATAATAAAATCAAAAGCATTAAGCAACTGGAGCTGTCCTAGGCTATTTAGGATCGATTCAGGTAACCACTAATTGCAGTTTGCCTCCCAAATGCTGTGGAAGTTGAAGGTCTTTTGCCACATGTGGTGGTCAAATATCTTCTTGAGACCGTGCACAAAGCAAAGTTAATAGTGACCAGGGTTATTTAACATCCTAAATAAGGATACAGAGGAGGAAGTGGTAAGCAATCTGGCAGTGTCTGCTGTAGCTGCTGGCATGGTTTTGTTACAAATTAACTGTATGAGAGTGAATTAGAAAGGGAAAAAAGGGTTGCAAATGTTCATAAGATTTGGACAGTGAATTTAGATTTGCTTGTATATGTGGCTATTTTCATGTTTTCTGTGGAACTAGTTCATGTGGTTCCAATTATTCATTTAAGTTCCATATTATTATCTTCAGTTTCCTGAGTGCATGATTTATGTATCTAAGGCTATTAAAGCCAAATGCGCAAATTGAAATTCACTGCACATTGATTAAATTGGCTGTATGCATTACTTAAGTTAAATAAATTATGTATGTTAAAAAATGACTCTAATAGTAACAATTTGCAATTTGAATGACCTATAAACCAGGGATTATTTGCCAACAAAATGTTTGAATAATATTGAGTAACGAATATATTAGAGAATTTCATGAGTTCATCACAATTAATGAATAAGGAAAAAATACTTATCAGATAATATGTAAGTGTGTGTTCAGTGGAAAATCAAATTCACAGCAGGTTATTTGAAAAATCCAGCTGAATGTCAAGGATGCAGGAATGAATGAGATGTGATGCATGCACTTAATTGCACATGAGACTGTTTTAAGAAGGTTTGCTTTCTGCAAATAAGCATCTTCTTTCTGTGAAGAAAGAGAAAAATTGAAGACCGTGGTCATGCTGCATCCACAGAAGGTTGTAGAGATGTGGTTAAAGTGCTCATTCCTTTTTGGCTCCAGAATTAAAACGCGAAGCAGACTGAATCTTGTCTTGATGGTGCTCCCCTCTTCTCTACAAACCTGATCATGGGCTTCCTGTTTGTCTGCTCGAGTGCTGGGCTGTCTGGGGCTGCTTTGCTCACTGGTGGGAATGTGGGTCTCCTGGGAGGGCAAAACTGCTGCATTGAAGCTTTTTAAAAGGAGTTGGTAGCTAAGGGACTTGGTCCCATTTTTTTTTCCGAAAGTTGGTTTCTATCCAGATATTTCTATTTCAGGTGCTGCTGTTTAAGTGAAGTATTGGAATGGGTAGGTCTGGCTTCATAAAGCTCTTCTCTTATTGTTTGCTCTACTTCTTTTGAAAACAAAATAGCACCCTAAAACCTGTGGAGTTTTAGTGTGATGGAAAAATTATAGAACAAACAAATCCGAACAAGCACAGGCTGTCCCTTCCCAATCAAACCAACCTATTTTTTTCCAATACCAGCTTCCAAATGCCAGCAATCCATCAATATCCAACCCCCCTTCTAGCCTTCTCTGAGAAGAACGACCGTGTTTTATAAACCTTCCCAACAGTTCATGTATATAGCAGTAACACTAATGAAAGATACAGTTTTATTTTAATGTATGGACAAAGCAGCTCTTTTTTTTTCTTTACCAAAGGTTTTAACTGTAGGACATGCAAAAACAGGTACTTAAAGAGATGAAGTGCTCAGAAAAATTAACAACAGATTGTATGGGGATCTTGAAAGGTCACATCAGTAATGATTGTATTAAGAGAAAAAGGGCATGTTAGCAGGAAATGGGCAAAGATGGATGTCAAATCTTGGATGTTAAAGTACTTCATTTTAGCCTGGTAGAGAAATCTCTGTTCATTACTGAAGATGTGGTGTTCCTTATCACCTTCCATCAGTCCTCACTAATTTCTGGGAAAATGCAAAAGGGAAGATTAGTTCCAGTTGACTGAGGGGTGGAGCCTCTGGCATTACTTTCCTACTTAATGCGTGTTCACCTTGAAATTTATTTGTTCACAGTGGGAGATAGACAAGTATGTTTGTGTCTTACCTGTGTTGTTAGCCTTTTGTTTGTTGGGTTGGTTGGTTTGTTGTTTTTTAAAACATCCCTATATGTTTGTTTATCTTTTCCCACCTGTGGAAAAAAAAAATGAAAAGGGATTCTGAGCTGTTTCAGCCCTGGATTTTAGGTAGTGCTGCAGGATTGCCTAAGCAGCCTGGGCTTGTGCATCTGGCCAGGAACAAAAGATGCCACAGTTGCGTTTGCCCCTGCTCTTCTCACTAGTTGTAATATTCTTTATTCCACGCTACCACAGCCTCTACAAAAAGCATTGTGGCAGGTCTAAAACCCAGTTTATTTGTTGGAATAATGCTTGGCAATATAACTGAGTTCTGAGCTCAACGAAAATCAGAGATGTGCATATGGAGAGCAGCAGCTGAAATACACTGTGCAATAAATAATGGGCAGCATTTTTATTTTCCATTTATTTCCATTATTTCTGTCAAGTAAAAGTCTTGTGGGTGGAGTGGGTTAAATACTTGTTTTTGAAATTTTCTTTAGAACTAAATTTTTGCTGACTCTGCCAATCAGGCATTTCTAAATGCTATTGCAGTCCTCTTACAGTGAAGGGAATTGTATTTCTGTCCTATGAAGTACCACATGCCTGGCTCTATTTGTTATCTTTCACCATCATGGAAGTGTATTTGAATAACAGAATCTGCAAACACAGTTTAGGTAGAAGAGAACAAAATATGAATATGAACAGTTCTGAAAAAGCCCTTGTAAAATAAATAGGCTTTACTGTAAAGAAACTGGGGGCCTGATATTATGTGGTGTTGAGCACCCTGTACATCAGTGGCAGTCAGCTCCTCTGAATTTTAAATCATAAAGTGACTTGATAGTCAGCAGCTGGGCTGTGACGGGACTGCCAAGGGACCCTGTTCCCCCTATTATATTTAAACTGTGCTACCACGACAGCAATGGTGTGTTGTGAAGATTAGGCAGGCTCAACATTTAAATTTGAAATTTATTTTATTTGTTACATTTAATTGACTATTATAATCCATAAAATGTACTGTGTAAAACACACAAAATGAAAACAAATGACCATCTGTGGCAATTTAACATCTCTTCTGTGAATAAAAAAAAATTAAAGAGGCAGCTTTATCTTGCAAAATTACCCTCGAGGTAAAAGGTAATCCCCCAAACCTGGCTGCCAGATAGGAAAGTGTAAACCTTCGTGCATGTGTCCTAGCCAGGGCTGTTTCTCTAACGTGGGGCTGCTTTTACTACGTTCTTAAGAGAAACCTATTAATTTTGATGAAACTTCTTATACTAAGAAGTAAATAAAGATGCGTGTACTGAGAAGTACTACCTCGTTGCAAATGTGGTCTTTGTAAGAGCCTGCTGGGCTCAATGGAAAAGACTCTCTGTTGTTTTTATTTTGCTTAGAACATATTCTGGAAAGGGTTCACAGTATGGATGTGTCTGAGTTAACAGAGGGCAGCAGATGCACGCTTGGGGTGACTCTCATTCCAGGTAGTTGTAGCACTGCTAGGAATCCAGAAGGTGCTCAACATGGGATCCATCCTGGCAGAAAAAGATCTGATTATGCTTGTGCTTGTTGTGCTAATTTTATAGCAAATGTTTTTGTTTAATGTGATGGAGCTTCAGGTATTGCAGGTTTTACAACAGTCTCCAGCCAGATACTGAATTGTTCACCTCCGGGAAAGTGTGAGAGAAAAGTCTGGGCTGTACAAGAGGTGGGTGGCTTGGGGGTGAGATGTCAAGACAAGGTCTCAGTGCTGGCAAGGGAACTGTGCTGAGGATGAGCCAGTATGTCCTGCCTCGGTGAGCTCTGGACTTGCTCTGTCAGGTGACCTCCTTGTGTGGTAGGGTCAGTAACTTCAAGCCAGGCTCAGGACTTCAGTGGGTATCTGATATGAAACCCATTGAAATAAGCTTTTCACTACAGGCAGTGGGCTGCCTCTCATGTTTTTGTGTTTTCTGAAGATGTTATCATCTTTTAAGTCCTGTATCGGATTTAAGGGTAAGGATGAGGGATATTTGGGTCTGTTGGTTTCTATAGAATGCAGTTTTCCTTCAGTTACTCAGTTAATCTAAGTTGTTTGAGACTGCTAAGGCTGGTTGGAAAGAGCAGGTAGCTTAAATTGCTGAAAGAACAAAACCCAGCTTGATGTGGAAGTTACAGAATTCACTGCACTGTCCAAAAGAGGCACAGCAGTAGTGAAAAATTGCTTTGCGTGCTGATGTTTTCTAAGCACATCTGCTCTGCAAGTGTCCCTCTGTGATGACAGATTTGGGAAAAAAAAAAAAAAAGGCTTTGCCTTTGGAGAATTTTGTAAGCGGGTGGAATATGTTGGGACCTGGCCCCTGTGAACAAAGCGTAGCAGTGCTGGCACCTTCACTGGGCTGTCACATCCATTAGGGGGTGTGTGAGCAGAGCAATGCTGGAGTCTCTGCAAACTTTAGCTTGAGAGAAACATTAACATTAATGTCAGCAGGACCAAATCTGCCTGCCTATTAACTTGCCTGAACTCGGAGGTGCTTGTGCCGGAGCTGGGTTTAGCTCCCAGGCCCTGTGCATGTCACTGTCTGCAGGAGCAGAGTGCCTCTTGCTTGGCTCTTCCCAGCCTCCCTTCCAGCACTGCTTGGCAAGTGTGCCCCAGAGGCTCATGTCCTGTCAGGCCGGGGCAGCTTTACATCCTTTGCCTTCCTCCCTGGGGTATATTTTCTGAAACTGTTGTTGCTGGCTTGTGCAGAGATTAACTTCTGTTGTGCTTGGCTCTTCATATGAGTGCTTCTAGATTTTCCTCCCTATGCTAGCTCTCATGATTTTCTTCTGTATTTGTCCATCACTGGCAAGATCTTGTGTTTCTTTATTATTAAAAAAAACATACGGGTTTTCATGTCATTGGAATAAATTAAAAGCAAGTAAACTGCAGTGCTTCTCATAAAACATGATTTGTCCAAAATCCAAGTATCCAAGCTGGATACTTAATTTTTCTCATCAAAATTAACTGTATCTCTTGACCTAAAGAGGCTGTAATATTTAAGCCCCTACTTGTATATAAATCCAGCTTCTGTCTGCTTTGCTCACACTATGTTCAGAGCAATTATTTCTCATCTTTTAGCAAGGCTATTAAAATACTGCTTTGAGAATATTTTTAACCTTATAAGACATGTCCTCTTGTTTTCTCTTCTGCTGTGGAGAGGTGTTTCCCGTGCCTCTCTTGAGTTGTGCTGGTTTTTGCAGTTTTGCCAGGCTGAGGTGTGAAAACAAGGCAGCGCTAGGCAAGGCAGAAGGGTGCTCAGGCAGGGGCAATCCCAGCAGCTGCTGCTCTGCTGCGTCCTCGGCAGTGCCAGAGCCCTGGAGAGCCAGGCTGGGCTCTGCGGGACAGGGCAAGGCATATGTGTGAGCAGGAGATGGCTTGGTCCCAGCACCAGCTGTTGTTGACTGTCTCTCTGCTATCCCATCCCAGCAGCACGAACAGCAAGTCCGACTCCTCACGTGTCTCTCACAAGCTGGAGCAAGCCAGGCTTGATCCACGGGCAGCAAAATTCAATTTTGCCTGCACGACTGGAGACCTCTAGCAGGGCTGCTGTGGCAGCTGCTGCCTGCCCTGGTGCTGGTGTGAGCTGGAGAAGGAGGTGCTCTACAAGTGCTGCTTAATGGCTGCATCTTGTGTAGCGCAACCACATTCAGAAGGGACCTTGCTAGAATGTGTACAAGACTACAGTCACTTGTCCTCACTCTCTCGCTAAAGGATGCTGTTCCTCTAGTTGAATTTTTCTAGACACTTCCAGAAGAGGAATTGGGCTGAATACCGAGTGGCCAAATGGAAGTCAAAGTGCTGTCAGCCATTGAAGCATGTGGAAAAGCTCGTTCTCTCTTTTGGCTGCACTTTAATGGGGTTGCTCTGGATGCCTTTGCTCTGGGAAAGTGCACATTCAGGCTGTGACTCAGAGTCCTTGAATGGGTTTGTGGTCTGCAGGGACAGGGAGTAGCTCAGGAAGAGGCAATTTTCTTTTTCCTCTTGTGTATTTCTTAGAAAAGCATAACAAAACAACAACAACAACAACAATTTCCTGTCCTCAGCTGCAGAGTGTGATGAACTCTGGTTGAAATGCCAGCTGTATTCACTTGTGTTTTCCCTCCTGTGCCATCTCTTCAAGCAAACTTTTACAGCTGCTAATTGCACAAAGACAACAGACATAAGCTGATGTGCTGCTGGAGCTGCTGCCTTATGCTGATGGGTATTTTGGTGCTGCAGCCTGTTGAGTGTATGTGATAACTGGTTTCCCTTTTGATCTTTGAGGACAGAAGATGCAATTAGCATGTCCGGCATATTTTCTTTCATACATTCTCAAAATTGCAATTCTTTTTAGGAACACCGAAGAGTCTTTCAATTGGGAGTTGGTTCTTACATTGTAAAGTACCTTTGCTTTGTGAGCATCAGAAGAAGTTTCTTGCCCTAGCGGCTGCTCTCTTGGTGTGTTTGAATTCAGTTGTGGAGTCACAAGTGCAAGTACAAAATCCTATTGAAGTACACCAAAAACATTAAAGGTACTCTGCAGAGCTGCTGAGACTTGGAACTTACGACAAAGGGTAGGTGCCAGCCCTCAATTCGTCTTTCAGGAAAGGCTTGAGGAGCTTGTAGGTGGATGATGGGGAATATTTACATGTTCAACATTAGGTAGGGTTACAGAGTGTACTGAAAACAACTTGCGTTGCACTTCCAAGTTTACCAACATCTGATTTCTAGCACCTTGCCTCTTCTGAACAGCAACAGCCTACACTGCAATCTGTCCATCTGAAGGCTGCATCTGAGGAGAAAAGAACAAAATGTGAGGGATGTATGGGTTCAGGTTTGCACATATCTGTATACAGGTCTCCACGAGTTTTTGAGACAGTTTTCCTTGCTAGAGAGGACTGGAGGCTTTCCTGGGAGGCTGGAGAGAAGCTGGTAAGATCAAAGGCTCTATGCCCATTTCCCACACATCCTGGATTTGGGAGAACACCCCCAAACCTTGCTCTTTCAGACCTTGGTTCATTAACCTGCCTTTAAAATGACACCATTTAGCAACAGCCACTTCAGATTTGCTACAGTTACTGTTCTAATTATGGACAGAAACTGTTGTCTGAGAGATAACTGTATGGAAACTGTCAAATGCTGACATTTCATGGCAACCATGGGAGCTGGAGATCTGTTTTGGAGGGCTTCCTAAAAATACTCCATAAGAAGTGAGTTTGGGATGTTACTGCTGTATGTTTTAAAAATCTTCTCCGTCACTGAATTTAATATTTCATTAGAAACTACATATCCTACAGTAAAATAAAAAAGAGAAAAGTAGAAATAAAATATGGCGTTTGTGTTAATTTAGCTGTTTCTTTAGAGTTATTACTAGCAAAGCAAATTTGGAACAAACCCTATTAGGAGTTCTAGTCCTCTCTGTAGAGCCCTAAGCCTGGCATATAGCCATTAATTTACCAACTTTGAAAGGATTTTTATCTAATAAAAAGAGAGATGAGTAAGAGCCTGCACGTCATTGCAGGCACAAAGATGCAATTCTGAAGACGTTATCTGAAGCCCCTTTGATACAGCCTTGGTGCTCTGTGGAGAGGAACAGGCACTCAGGGCTTTTCTCTGAGCATCACGGCGAGCCCGCCCTGCTGTGCCAGGGAGAGGGACGAGGTGGAAGCTGGGGTCTGGCAGTGTTGGCTGGCAGGTTTCTGTGCACAACTCCTGCTTAGGCTAATGAGAGCTGGTGCTTGGAGTATCAGATGTGTTACTGAGAAGGATGGGAAGAAATGAAGGAGCAAGGAGGAACCTTTGCCTAATGCTTAAGCAATGCACAACAGACAGGAGTCGGTCACAGCTGGAGGTGGTTTATCTCTAGGTGCACATGAGGGTTGAGATCTGCCAGCAGTTAGCTGAGCTGGGCCTGGGTGGGCTCAGGGAACTGTGGATTGACTCCAAGGGATGACAGGGCTCTGCATTGCACAGGTCTCAGTGAAAATCCAGAGGAAGTGACATGGTTGGGCCCAGGAGGAGGGTGATGGTGATGCTGTGTACAGGCTGCCTGTTTGGACACCATCTCTGTTTGCTGCTTCTATTTTCAGTTAGTTTGGCCTGGAAACAAGGTTTTAAGCAAGACAGGCCCTGAGTGTCAAACTGTGCTACAGAGGTGTGTGGTGGTAGTCATGCAAAATCTGGGATTGCCTTGAGCCAGGAGGGGACAGGATGGATCCCATTAGTTGGCAAAGCCAAGGTGCACGTTGGGGAGCAGCAAGCATTGGGTCTGAGAGGGTGGCTGGGAGAATCCTTCTCTGTCCTGGGAGATGCTGAGGTAGTCAGGAAGGAGAAAACCATTATAATCCAATTTCCTCTATTTAGCAAGAGAAATGTTATTAAATGCAAGAGGTAGGGTAAATTATATCAGAAGAGTGGCTGGGGCTGCTGTTGTGCCCTGGATTTTGTGACTGAGCAGGTTAGATGTGTGGGAAGAGTCTCGCCCTGCTGGGCACCCTGCAGGTCATGTTTGTCAGCTGGGCCATGTTCAACCTAGTCTGGGGTTGAAGATGCAGCATGCTTGTTTTTCACCTGCAAGGAAGAACATGTACATGCGTGCTGGGCCATTTGTAAGAGGAGATTGCTCTTGCCTTGTGTATTTTGTCACCTGGGAGCAGTGGTGTTGTCAGATACCAGCATGTGCAGTGTGCATGCAGGTGCTTGGTGTTTGATGGCTGCATTCAAGTGTTGGTGCTTTTGAATAATCTTTTCTTGTCTTGAAGGTTTGATGAACCGTGGGTCACTCACAGGAGGTGAATTGCTTTCTGCTGTTTGTAGCATCAGTGTTGTTATGGACTGTGCTTCCTCACCCTGCAGAGTGGTTGTTGCAGAAGCTTCTTCCTGTATCTCAGCTACAAAAAATGGTTTGACCTTCAGTTTAGTTGGCAGAGGGTTAGAATGTAGGTGAAGAGCTGGAGAGGGAAAGGTGGTTTGGAGAAACCAGTTTTTGGATGAAAAGAAGAGTGGTGACTGCTGGTGCTAGTCTAGCAAGTGCTCCAGTTGCATGAAATAGGATAAGGGTGAGAGGTAGATAAAGGGATCTTGTAATCTTCCTTCAAAATTTGCCAGAATGATGGGATTTAGTATACCAATTCTTTCCTAATAGAAAAGGATTGAGATTATTTATCTTTCATCAAGGTTATGGCATTGTTCAGACTTCTTTTTTTTTTTCCACAATTTTTTTGTGCCTTAAAAAAAATCTGGCTGTGTGGGCTGGAATAGCTCTGAAATGCAGCCAACTGGCAGGCTGTAAACTAACTTAAAGCAGTAATTTTATAAAGCTGAAATAGTAGAAATCCTGGCAAAAACTAGTGTTTTGCATGCACATCTTGAGATCTGTGGAGTGTGTGTGTGTTAACATGTTTGTCAGAGCACACCTGCCTGTCCTCTAAATCAGGCAAGTGAGGTTTGGTGTCCAGCGAGCTCCCTCTGTGCACCCGTCCTGCCCCAGCTGTGGGGCTGGCAGGGGGCTCCTGGCGCCGTGGCCACCACTGGCTTTGGTGGCTTTTCAGCAGGTACCGAGCCTTGTCCTGGCCACTGAGGTGACTTCTGCCTCTGCTCCAGCCCCCGTCCTCCCCGGCCAATCCCTTATTGGTGAGACCCTCAGCCTTTTCTCCTGGCACTTCAAATGCTGGAAAACATCTCACCCTGTTTATCCTTGAGATGCATCTGAAGATCCTGCCTCTTACATATATTCCATAAATTTCCTTGTTCTGACAAGAGCGTGACCTTTTAAGATGCAGTCCATTCTTGCCTTTATTGCAAAGCATCTTTTTTCTTTCTTTTCTTCAGTGTTTCTGAAGTTCTCTGTTTGTACTAATGACTTGACACCCAAACAGGTCAATGTCTTGCTGATTTGTTCTGATATGTGTATTCAGCAGGAGCCAGCTNGGGGGGGGGGGGGAGGAAATCCTACGCCTCTTCAGAGGATTCTTGGCAGGTGTAATCGCAGGATTTGTGATTCATGTCCAATATCCATGAGAGAGCTGACATCTCAGGGCAAGTTGAAGATATTAAGGGGGCTAAGTAAAACCTGCTTTTGATGTTTGCAGATTTCTCTCAGCTAGATCAAAAGTGAAGTTGTTAATTCAGTTGATCAAAACTCCAGTCCCTTTCCACACTAGAGTTACTTGGTTAAATGCTGAATTAATCAGCTCAAATCTCTACCTTTTCCTTCTGCAAGGTACCCCAGAAGTTAGATCGGCAACATTAGTTTGTTGCAGCTAAAGCAGAACAGGATGGGACTGCTAGAGGAGCTATAAAGCTTGAGGTAGTAATTACATGTAGCCCATCATATCTAATGGTGAAACCTGGCTGTAGGATTTTGCATGTGGAAGGTTTTTCAGGTCTGTGACTACTGGCACTCTGGAGTTTTAGCCTCTTCCTGTGTCGGCATGTTGCATTTTCTGTCTGGTTCCTTCTGTGGATATTCACAGTGTGTCTGTGCTGGGTATCCTTTGCCTGAACCTGGAAGGAGCTGCAGGACTGGGTCTGGTTCTGTGTTACCATTCTTTGTGCTGGAATTACTCTGTTCCTTTCTGTTTCACTGATTTGTCTGAGCTTAGAAATCTTCAGTACCGTAAGCAGGTGACTGAGGGAAGGGTTTTGGAGTCCATCTGCATTGCTGAAATTAAAATCACCATGGGGTCCTGTCTTAGCAATGTGACAGTAACAGGAATCTTGCCTGGTTTGGAGGTTGCAGGATTTGTCCTTGATCATCTGGGGTACTTAGCTGCACTGGGGGCACAGGGTCGTAGAGGAAGGGAAAACGTTTCCTGTGGAAATCACAGCAGCTGCTCAAATGTAGGGGTGTGTTCCTTTTTGGGGGGTTCAGCTTTGGGTGAAGGCCAGCTTTTTTGGCAAAGGGAGCAGGGGGAAGGGGCCACAATGAGGTACAGGAGCAGTGACTCCAGAGTGCAAGGGACTACATTTCGGTGGAGATTATCAGGGTTAAGTGTGCTAAGGAAGAGGGGATGTATAGAACAGTCTTGGAGGCTTTTCTAGACATACTGAAGCAAAAGAAAAACCTGAAAAAATGTAGGATTCAAGCAGTTCTTGCATCTCGTTCAGCAGGAGCTGCAGCATGAGGCAGCTCAGGGATGCAGGGCAGTGCCTGCAAGCCCCTCTGTATGGGGATTGTGTGGTCTTCCCTGGGGTGCCAGCACCTGGAGCCTCTCCCTGAACATGCCAGTGCCACTGCCAGGGCAGTGCGTGCCAGAGCAGGCTCAGGGTGTTCACTGCACATTAGAATTTTCAAACAAATTGATTATAGCATGCTTTTAAAGAAGAAACTGATAAAATGTGCCAGTACCTATTTATTTTAAAGCTTAAAGTAGGCTGCGATATGGCCAGTTTTTGTTTTACGTTGGTTTAATTTGTTAATTTTTTTTTTACTATAATGCTGTCAGATGATGCATTATCCAAACCTAGAGGCCTGCTGTTCACTGTGCAGGTTATCTCCACTATGACAGCTCTGTATCTTCAAAGTCAGCTACGCTGCTCTTGAGTCAGAGTAGATTTACAGATTCTATTATACTTCTATTGAACAGCTCTTAATCTGGGTAGAGGAAAACATGCTGCAACCAGCATGTTTTATCCCTTGCCTTTAGTGTTAGAGCCCTCTTTGGCAGGGTTGGACATTGTATTGAAAATAGTCCTCTACCACCACAGTCTTGAACACTAAAAAACCCATAATCCTGTAAATGCTGGAGGTAGTTGTTTCTGCCACTCCCAAGCATGCCAGAGTCTGAATAAAAACTAGCACTGGCATTAGTTGGAGGTCTTTGTCTGTGTAACCTGGGTGTAGTACACAGGCCACTTAATGTTGCCTTCTGCTCTTGTGCTGCATTCCTGTGTTACAATCTCCATGTAAAACAAGAGAGTTGTGAGTCTGAAAATAGAAGCTGTCTTCAGCCCCTTATTGTTTTGGCAGCTTTATTTTTGACATCACGGTTTCTTTAGTAATTGAAGATTACATGCGTGAAGAAATGTAACTGCTCTGTGCATGAAAAATGACATTTGTTTTGCTTGTGTGATTTTGCAGACAGTTACTGCATTATTTAGCCTCTTTTGAGCAGTGTAACACAGGATGCTGCCCTTGACCTGTAAGGAATAGCAATGGCATTGCTCTGTGTATGTAGCTCCTTGTTGTAATTAGCAATGTTTCTGTTCTGTTTTTGTTGTAAGCAGCATAGGATGAATTAGCAGTAAGCAAGCAGGAGCATACCAAATACTGTAGGAATATTATGAATGTGAATAGTCCCTGGTGGGTTTTTTCTTTTTTCCCCTCACCCTTCTATCTTTTAGCTTTCTTCCAAAAGCTGCTTTGACCTTGTATCTACCTTGAGATTCATGCTCCTTATTACCTTTTTTTTTTTTTCCAATTTATCCCTACTGTTAGTTCTTTGAATGCCATTGGCTCAACACTGTGGTTATTCCTATAGCTCAGCAGTTCCACCTTGTTTCAGCTGCTGAAGTCTATCTCTCATCTTCCTCTGCTTTTTGTTCATTAAAGAGAAAGGAAAGAAGGTGAGTTTGAATCCATCCCTGGGAGGTATACAATTTGATTTCATTCTGTCTGAGGAGGGAGAGGACTGTGGCTCTTATGTGCCAATGTAGGTCATGAAAATAAATAATCAGCTTACACATGTATCCACATGCTGCCAGGAAGTAATCCTGCTTAGCATCACTTTATGGGGTTTGGAGTCTTTCTGAATCTTCTAATCCTTAGTGATATTTAAATGACATGTTGTGATCACTGTTTGGCTTAATTCACGTAGAAAAGATGTATTATACAGATGCAGAGGAATGGAAATACACATGTGCCTAGACACACACACACAGATGGAATGTATATATTCAACATGCAGAATAACTTCCATTTGCAGACTCTGGGATGTGCTGGGGCAGCTCTCTAGACAGGTGCTCTGGGGTGGCTGTGTGTCTAAGAAAGCAGAGATCCTACAGTGGTGATTTGCCATGCTATTTTTAGATGGAAATTTTGTTCTAAAACTAGAAGAACGGCCATGACTGTCCCATTTCTGCAAATAAAGCTCAGAAAGCATTTGCTACTTCAGCACTCAGGATGAGACAGGTGCATTGTTTTTTCTCCCCGGTTAGCTGTGTTGTTAGCCAAAGGGGGTCTGCCTTGCAGATTCATGGTTTGAAAATAGCTGTGCAGAGCTGCTCAGTGAGTCATGTGCAGAAGGCAACAGAAAACATCTCAAACTACAGTGTCCAACACCTACACAACTTACCGCTGCCTCCCACCTGCAGAAACCTTTTCTGCAAAGCACTGAACCCCAGGGAGGTCTAGGAGGCCTGAGGGCACCACTGGTCAGGTCTCTTTCTCGGAGGAGCTGCTTGTGGTGCCTCACCAGAGTCAGAGGCAGTGCTGTTGGCCAGAGTCCCTTGCTTGCCATCTCCAGTGGTGAACGGTGAATACAAATGTTCCTCCTCCAGCTCCCCTGTGTTTGGAACAACCATCTGTGTCTCCTCCATCAGCTGTGGAGTGGATGGAGGATATACCACTCTCCACCTTCGGCTAAAGGCTTCCCGAGGAATTTACTCAGCACGCATTCCAAGCATGGGTCCAAAGTGTGCAATTACTGTCCTGAATGAAGTTGTGGTCCTGTCCTGGCTTGCTGCATTGGCCAGTCACACAGCAGGAGCTGGGAACAGTGTGCACTGGGGGTGCTGGTACTGACCCTGCCAGAGCTGGTTGGCAGCCTGCTACATTTACTGCCTGTAGCCCTACATTCTTCTGCAGTGTAACTCCCAGGAAAGGTGTGATTGAGAGGTGGACTTCGATGTAGCAAAGCACATACATGAGTAAATACATCCACCTCTCAATGGAACAAATGAAAGTGGTTAAGCTTCAACCTCTGCATCTTTGTACTGCTGGCTCTGAAGCCAGCGTGCAGGCAGCACTGCTGGGTGCCTTTGGAGGACGTGTCAGACACAGGAACAGTATCCACAGTGGGGAACGAGGCTGTGATTCAGGAACACCAATTTCGGATGCATGGCATACTTTCCTGATTAGAATCAGGTCCATACAATGGTGTCATTATGAATTTATATTAAAAGTCCTTTCAACTGGCATGAGAAATTGCTACTGCAGTAACACCCATTCTATTGTTAATAATAATTGAAGCGCTTGAAGTAAGAAAATGATATTTGAACTAATTATTATCAAATCAAAGTTCCTTAGATAAAAGCACTTAATTAATCTGCAATCTATTTGCTAAGCATCTAGATCAGCATTCAATAGAGGTAAATAATGCTCCTATGATTTCCAGTACCAGCTAGCATATTCTTGAAGCATTGCTGCAATAACCAGCATTTTAAGAAGCTGTGTCCTGTAGCCAGAAGCTGTTCTGCTGTGCAGTTGAAGAAAGATTATTAATTTAAAGCAAATGTTCAGTTACACACAAAGTCTTTGAAAGCCTTCAAATACTGTTTTGTGAGTCAAGGTTTCCCTTTTCTTCTGAAATTGTTATTTTTTATTGCTATGGATATTGATGCTTGGAAGTTCAGATGATTTCTTTGACAAAGCAAGTCTTTACTGTGCACTTCATGTAAATTGACATTTCTCCTTTTTTCCCTCTTTTTTTTTTTTTCTTCCCTGTAAGACTCTTGTGACTCTTGTCTGGCTTTGCACTGAGAAGTATTCAGAGAGGTAACTCATGTCACCATGATAAGCACACTGCAGTCTCCTTCATTTTTCATTGTTGCCTGAAGGACATCTGGGGAGGGAGATGCTGTTAACATGCAGGATTTTTATCCTGAGGAAGTGTGATGATTCAGTGGGTTGCCTTGTTGAACTGTAATTCAGTCATAAATACAAAAAAATGGTGTTTAAAAGATGTTAAAACTGACACACATTGACGAAAGAGAAGTTGGTACTCTTGACTAGGAATTGATCCTAAAAATCCTTGATCCTCCAGGTACATAAAGGGTTGTGATCAGTGAGTAAATGTTTCTCCTTCTCAGCCCTGCAGTTCGAAGTGCATGGTTTGATTTCTGCACCTGCCCAGAAATTCACTGTACTATTTGGAATAGCTGAAATCTGGAATGTTTCAGGTTATTAACTTGTTTCTTCTGCATATGGAGAGAGGAAAAAGTCTTTAGCACAAGTGCCAGAGGGTTTTTTTGGGATGATCGCAGTGTTTTTTGTGGTATCTCAGTAATTAAAAACCACAATAATTACATGAATTTCATTTTGAAAAGAGAGTTAAGTTTCAAGCACTTAAATCCCATTGATTTCCTATAGATCACGGTCTCATAATTCACCAAACAAATTTTTGATTTTTCGTCACCTTTTCTATGCAGAACTTGCTAATGGATTCCAGTGCATATGTTGTCACCAGCTTTTAAAACCTATAATTAAGTCAGGTTCAAAACCAAACACATTTTTATTAGATGATAATGATCTTCTAGCAAATAATTATTTAAGAAAGCATAACAAATGGAACCATTTATTAAAAGAGGGCTGTTGACAATGTAAGCACTTAGTGTGAGTACAGAACTGCTTATTTTAGTACATGTTGAGCACCTGTCAGGAGGTACCTACTCCTGGTAGTACTTTGGCTTGTAGTTTTAATTACTGAAATTACTATTGAGATTGGTGAATAATGGCAGAGGGGAAGAAATTCACATTAGAGATTCCTTGTTCTACAGTATTTTGAGGCTTTTTTACTTAGCAGTTGTGCACATGTGTTTTTTAATAAAACATATATAATTGGTATATTTTATACTGAAGATGCTCTTAATTTTTGGCTTCTAAAGAAGGTGCTTAAATGATCAGACATAAATTTCATGCTAATGAAATTTTCAGCTAGCTCATTAGCCAAAAAAAAAAAATCATTGTTAGAATAATTGTTCAGCATCCTTCAAATCATGTCTTGCAATTTGCAGAACAGTGAAGAAGTTTAAATGAGTAAATTACAGTTTCAGTGCAAGAATTGGCAGGGTATAACATTTCCTGAAGGAGAAGTGTGCTTTCTGATGAAAACGATTTCTGATTTTTCTGGCCTCCTATAATTTTTCTGTCATTACTCTTAGACCTGGATCAGAACAGAGTTCTGTGATCCAAATGCTGGAAATTTGAGAGAATTTGGACTGTGATAAATATTTTGCAGCTGACTCACTCTGCTTTTGAATGAACTCTGCTAGAAAATCTGGCTTCCACAATTAAGATTTAGAGACCTAATTGCAAGGCAAAGGGGAATTGTAACCTCCTATTTTTGTGGCAACCAAGGTAATTTTAGATCCTGAATCCAACTGGCAGAACTTATGGAAAGTGTGGATCCAGATTCGGGCTTACAATGAACTTTGCATGGCAGAAAAGCCCAAAAGCAGCAATGGAGAGAAGCTTGTCCACAAGAACTGAGAATGGCTGGAATGCCAGTCACTGGTGTCAGTGCAGTGGAAGGCTCTGTGCAGCCACAGACAACAATAATCTGTACAAATGAGGGAGCCAGGAGCAACAGTATCACTTAATTTTATGCTGTTCACTGCTCTCCTAAGTAATTAGTAATTATTTATTGGAGTAGTAGCCACAGGCTAGAGCTGAGATCAACTCTTTTCCTTGAGTTTGTACCAGACAGAGGTGATGGGAGACCAACGTACTCAGCCTCAGTGGTAATTCTGTACTTGGCCACTTGTTAATTCTGTTGATTTTCCTTCACTGTACAGTTGTGTAACACTTCAGGGAGCAGAAGGCACTGAAGGATGTGTAGGAGCAGAATGGCTCCTGCCAGGAGCACAGATGGTTGGAGAACAAGCCACCCTCAGCAGCCACGCTGGGGATTTTGTGTTGGTGTTTTTTTCCTTTTTCTTTTCTTTCAAACCACAGTTTTAAACGGGGAGTAATTTAAACAGAAATAATTGGATCCCTCCCACTCCTTCCTGGGGTCTGTCTGTGTGTGTGCTCTCTAGGCATGCACTGTGATGGCAGCAAAGCCAAGAGGTGCTGTCTTACAGGAGAGAAGGTCTGGTTTTCCCATTTATCCAGAGAACAGGGAGCAGCTCCGCCCTGAGCAATGGCACATCAGATCCTTTGGGGTTGTGTGTGGAATTGTGGACATCGTTCTTGCTGATTTTTATTGTTGTCGTAATTCACAGAGTCTGTGCTAAGTATAATGGCCTGGAGGTTAATCTTTTCAGAAACTGGACAGACTCCCTCCTTCCCCAAATGTTGTTGTGCCATGCACAAGGCTTTGGACTGTCATAGGACAGCATAAAAAAGACATAGCTCAGTCTTCCTCCCAATGGGAATTAGGAGGCTAATTTGCTCTGGCAAGACCTGTGCTGGTGCATGGAAAGAAATGGGAGGGAAGAGGGAGAGGCAGTGAGAGTGTGTTGCTGTGCCAGTGAAGTGGGGAGCAGGCCTGGGTGCACAGATTTGGATGTGTCACTGTCTCAAGTGCCGACCTACAGAGAGTCTTTCCTGGTGGAAAGGAGTTGTACGTGTTCATGGAAAGCCAAATGCGATGTGACTGTTGCTTCAAGGGATAAAATTTTTCCCTGTGTGTTGACAGATGTATTTGTGCAGGTTATTTTTCCATTAGCACTTGGGTAGATGAAGGCAGCAGTACCCTGCAGGTTTCCTCATGGAGGTGTTGGTATACAGCTGCTGTGTACATAAAATAACTTGGAATATGTATGATATATCCCTGAGTTAAGATGAAATGTGCTGATGCAAAACATACAGTTAAATATTTTATTTTTGTAGAGTAAACTGTATGTGCACATATGTGTGTATGTATATAAGTTGTGAAGATTTTATTTTCTTGGTGATGAATGTTTCCATATTGCATTTGTGTTGCTAGACTGAGTAATTAGGAGGTCTGATAATGAGCTGAGATTCCTGGTTTTTCTGTTTTATAGCTGTATTCCTGATTTCCAGCACTTCTTCTGCCTCACACCTGAGGACAAGAGTGCTCTGCCCTGCCACAGTGTGCTGAGCAGGCTCCTGCTCTGCACAGCAACCTTCTTGGAGAGCTAGGGAAAGGCTTTGCCTTTGGATGTTGTCCTGCAATAAGCTGCTCGTGGGATGGTTTTGTTTGTGAGTTTTGATGCCTGCTGATGGGAAGATCCTGTCCTGCTGGGTGAGCGGGCAGTGGTTACTGCCATGTGTGTGCTGGGGAAGGCAGAAGCTGCAGGAGCCATGGGCCACCCTCTGATTTATCCATCCTGCAGCCTCCTGCAGGGTCGTGAGGTGCCATTAGAGCTGCTGTGTGTGTCCCACGCTGGGCCTCTGGAAAGGTACCCGGTGAATGCTGGGCTGATCAGCAGCTGCAGGAATTAGGGCGAGGGCTGGGGGTGCCCTGGAGTGGTGGTGCCTCTGTTCCTCTCCTGGCATCACTTTGCTATTATGCACTGACTCATGAGAATAGTTAAGTGTTTCTGGAGGGAGAGTTGAAAGTGCAGCGTGCACTGTTGCGTTGGAGGGGGCAGAGCAGGGGCACACAGTCCATGTATTGACTCCAGCCACGATGCGCCTGTTCAGGATGGACCAGGCACGGGGGGAGGGAATTTGCCAACAAATATGCAGACATAAAGACACTGTGGCTGGGTTGACAAATTAGTTCTGCATAGCGTTCATTCCAGTGCTCTGTGACTTAGTTTAAAAAAAAGAAAGCCCCATTGACCTTGGTTGTGGGGTACAGAGTTCACAGCCAGCCCCAGGACTGGAGCAGGGCACAATGGTGGCATTGCTGAATTGGGCTTGGAAAATCTTACCATCCTCACAGCCTAGAGGAATTATTTGCAAATAATTTGTGGTTTGCACTTGCACCCTGGAAATGTTCAAGGCCAGGTTGGATTGGGCTTTGGAGAAGCTGGTTTAGTGGAAGGTGTCCCTGCCCACAGCAGGGCGATTGGAACTAGATGATCTTTAAAGGTCTCTTCTAACCCAAACCATTCTGTGATTCTCTCCTGGGGTTAGGGAATTCAACCAACACATTTTGAAGAGGAGGGAGGTAGAGTCCCAGGAGCTGCCGTTCGAGAGATCTAGATGTGAGGAAAGGATTTATCCATGCTCTTTCCCTAGTGAAGCCTGGAGTCCCTTATTTCAGCTCCCAGAGACTTTGTTGCTGCCAGAAGTCCTTCCTGGGCTCCAGGAAGAGACAAAGGGGCAGACTGCAGTTGGAATGGGTGAACTTGCATTGGCAGGGGAAAAACAAGTATGAAATGTTCCCCCTTTCCTACCTATGTTAGGAGGTTTCCATTTCAGGAAGGAAGTGTGGGTCTGTTCTGTCATACCTGGGGGTGGGAGAGCCCAGTGGTGTAATTAATGCTGCACGCCTCTGCTCCACAGTTGTAGACTGTAAACAGAGCTGATCAAATGATGGTGTGGGAGAGGAATTGTTTAAAATAAATTTTAATAAATTATAAATAACGTATGACTTGCTTCAAGTCTACCTAGCCAGCCAGTATTTCCAAGCTTACGAAACACAGCCTCATATCAGTAATGCTCATGTGAGTAACTACCCTGGTGGCTGAATGCATCTCATCCATGTTGAATTTAACTCTGGTGTACAATAATAAGGCCTTAAGTCTCAGTCAAAGATCAGGGGTTCATTTCTTGTGGCACTCAGTAGAGTGTGGCTTTTATCTAGAATCCCACAAAAAAAAAAAAAAATCAGTGGCCTTTCTGATGTTTGGACGGGAAGAAAGGAGAAGATTTCAAGTCCTGCTTTTAACTGATTTGTTTGTCAGAGGCTTGTGGGATAAAGAAAACTAGTTTAGAGATGGGCTCTATTGCTCTGTCCAAATTAGCAGTTCTGTGGTATCTGATCCATGCAGATTCACAAGTAGACCATAATAAAAGAAGAAATTAGGACGAGTGAGAGGAGTCAGAAGTCAGTTTGATGAAGGCAGCTCTGCTGGGATTTGTGCTCCCTCCCTTGGCTGACCCAGAATAGTGCTGAGTTTGGGGCCTCAGCAGAAAGGGCTGGAGTGAGCACAGCTGGGGATGCCTTAGATACTGTGCTGAAGTTAGGATGCTGCTCTATTACTGAACTTAGGCATTCCATTCCCAGGTGCACAGGCATTGTTTTCCTTTTGTTGCCAGAGTGCAAATAGTCTTAAAAATGCATGGTTTGGCTAAAATGTTGGGATAGCTGCATTCAGAAAAAAATGGGATGTTATTTAGCTATTATGGAAAGGAGCTAAATAGCATGAGTCAGAAATTTGACTTTAGTGGAAGTTAGACATTTAAAATCTTTGTGTCTCAGCCGTATGCCTCTACATTTCCTTCCAGCAGGAATAACAGCACTTCCCTACCCCCAGGGATGTGGTGTGGATAAGTATGTAGTGTGATAGAAGCTGTTTAGATAAGCAGACTTATCCAGTGCGGATTCCCTTTATCCCCACAAAATCAGTATCAGATGGAATACAGTACAACTCACTGATGATGCGAAGCCAACAAATACCTTTTTCACTCCCGTAGATGACAGAACCCCTGCTTATTTTTCTTTATTTAAGAGGTATTCTGGAGGCAGAACAAAGCTCTGCTATCGCCTCCCAGCAAGTGACCTAAACCATTTAAGCTGAAACATATGACTCCGAGGAAGTATTTTGCAAAAACAGATGCACAGAAAGTCAATATCCTATTCATATTTTGTTGTGGCAATTGGTACTTTAAAGAGATGGCAGACTTAAATTAGCTGGAAAAGTGACATCTTTAATTAGGAAAGCCTCTCTGCCAGCACATTGAACAGTTGCCAGTTTCTCAGCATTTAGGGACCATTGATTGCCAACAATGGCAGCTAAACTGCTTCTGGGTAGAAACTAATTGAATTTTCTCAAGTTAAAATGAGGATCTGAAGTAAAATCAAGACGAACTCCTTTGCTTGCTCTCATTTTACTTACTGCTGTGATATTCTCAGCAGTCATGGGGCTGTGCTGCACGTTGGTGGATGGAGCTGCCTGGGGCACAGCTGTACAAATCCCTCCAGCCTCAGCAGTCCTGGGACTCTGCTGCTGCCATTCACAGCACAGATCCATGTCTGCCCTGTTGGTCCTGCCATGCCATTCTGGTGGTTGTGTTCTCTTCTGGAGGACTCTCTTCCTGGGGCAGGTTGCTTGTATTTAGTCTCATGCTGTTGTGATGGGAGCTGGTGGAGCCCATCTGAGGAGCTGGGCTGTGTCCTATTGCCTGAGCATCCCATCCAAGCCAGTGCTGCCTACTCATCTGGGATGGGTAAATAGCCCGTGGTTGACATGCACAGGCTGTGAAACTGGGTTACAAATTTGTGTGGGGCTTGCCAGCTAGACCTTCAGTGGCACGTGGTTGGTGTTGGTCCCAGGTCTGCTCCCTTCCCTGTGAAAGCTGAGGGCTGAGCACACCCTGAGGTGAAGCCTCATGCCAGACTGGAAAAGACCTGGGCTCTGAAGGATTGCTGCCTTTGCTGGCTGCAGTGTGGATGCTTTAGCAGTTTTTCTGTCCCTTCTTTGGTTATTTCCTCATCTCAGGTGCAGCTTCTCTGAAGCAATCTTAGCACTTCCTCCAATTGTAAGCCCAGGAAGATTTGTCCTCTCTCTGAGCAGGTTCTCTTACTGTTCCTGGTAAACATCCAGGCTGAGTCCTGGCACAATGTCAGTTCCAATCCCAGCCCATCCTTCCTCTGTTGCTATTGTGTGGTCTGAGGGTTGATTCCCTGAGCTCTTCTGTAAATGCTGCTGAAATCTTTGGCTGCATGGAGAACCTGAGGGGAGCTCTGCTGATAATAATGATAAATCTGAAAAGTTTAGGATTATCTGCCCAACTTGTGTGGAAGCTGAAAATGCATAGACCTGGACTGTCTGCCTCAGGCCTATGCTTAGAAGAGGAACTCAGAGATGTAATTACATATTTCCCAAAGGGCACGTCAGTTTCTTATTTCCTTTTTTACCTTCATCTTGATTTATCTCCATTTGCCCTCCTTTCCCTTAGCAGGGGTTTTGGAGGATAGTCTCTGCTTGCTTCCTTCATGGTTTGAAATATAACTCTAGCTGGTCTCAGGGGAAGGAGCCTGCTGGAAGATGATCTGGTTCTAAACATATGTGTGTTTATTAAAGCTATTCAGCTCTGGTAGACTGTGCTAGTGCTGTAAGAAAATGATTGGAGTTTTGGTGTGTCTCCCATTTCAAATCTAGGCAAAACTTAAACTTTAGGTTTTGGTCAAAATGGAAGTATTTTTTTTCAACCAACCTGTTTTACCACCAGGTATCTCATTAACTTTGTTTTTCTGTTAAAACAATCAGGAAAAATTTGGAGGAAGGGCAACTCCTGCCTTGCTATATAGCCTTTCCTCTCTGGCAGAATGCAAGCAGCAGGAGAAAGGAATGGCTCCTTGGAAGCAGCTGCAAGGGAAGGGTTTATTTGGAGAACTCAAGAAAGGCAACTTTGTGAGGCATCAGCTGTCTCTGGCGGGCAATGGCTCCCAGCTGTTGTGTGGATTAGAAATGTGTGTTTAAGATGTGGCCTAGAGTTGTGGGTTCTCCGTCCACCCAGCCCTGCCTTATGCGTCAATATTAAAAAAAAGTTTGTCCCGTGTGTCTTCTCATGAATTATGTACATTTTCTGTCTCCTTTTTAAAAGAAAAAAACCCCACAACTGTTGGAGTGGGAGAGAACTTGAAACAGATTTGAAGATTGCATAGGAGAAAGAATTCAGTTAAATCTTTTGCTAGAAAGAATCTTTTTCTCAGCAGCTAAGGGTATTATTCAACTTCTCTCTTTACCCTCCAGCATTAATTCAGAACAGAAATATTTTGCTTACGAAATGTACATTCTTTCAGGTACTTTACAAGTGGTTTATTCCCATTACAAATACAGTGAAAGGAAAGAAGATCCTTGCCCCTTTAACAGACCCACTGTCAGGGAGCTTTACTTTTGTTCCTTTTGCTTCTCTTTCTAGTGGTAGATAGGAAAAGTACGGAGACTTCTGAAACTATATTATCTCTGGAAATATTAAAGGATATTTTCTCATCACTGTGTGAAATGGCAGCAAACATTGCCCATATTTGGAAGTAAAGTTTAAAAGAAGAGATAGCAAAGATGTGATTGTTCACTTAAGAGAAGTGTTCTGGGAGTCATCTGCATGGAAAGCAAAAGGGACAAATTGCTGGGGAGTGGATGAGGGTTTTAAATGAAGCCTGCGAAAAGTCTACTCAGCTGTTACTAGGGAATGGCAGGAACAGATGAGTGCCTTGAGGAAATTGAAGTTTCCTGTGTTTCTGCCAGCCCAGGCACCAGGATGTGGAAGACTGTAAAAGTCTGATGCCACGTCCTGCAGTTGCACTGAAGATGAAGAAGAGGATGGACAAACAGGTGGCTGCTGACATGGGGGTCAGACTTGACATTGCTGACATTGAAAGGAGAGAAATGAATACTAAGGAAAACATTGTGAGGAAGAAATCCTGGGGAATGTGTGAAGTGTTTCTTCAGGGGAATAGAGAGGTCCTGAAGCAGAAGATGGTGACACTCAAAAAGCCCCTATAATAAACAAAGCTGTGCAAGTGTTGCAAGAGATGGAAGCCCTGGCCTGTGATGTGGGTCGGAGGAGTTCCCCAGCAAGCAGCAGTACTCTAGCCTTTTGATTTAATTTGATATTTTTACTGTAAAAGAGCCACTATTTTAACTGCTGTAAAGCAGATTTCCAGTAGTCAAAGCAAGCAAAATGGCCAAATTTTTAAAATGAAATTGAAAAGACTGGGGAGATTAGTTTAGCTGAGAAAGGGAAGTGTTTTCTCCCTCTCATAGAAACACAGAGGTTTATTCAAAGAAGCTGTAAAACCCAGCAAAAACAAATATCAAAAAGCTTGTGGTGCCACAAATAAAGCCTGCCCTCCTTCTGGCATGGGCTGTGCTTCCCAATTCTTTGGTCTTCTGCTTAATTCACTTGGGGTGTGTTGTGGCATAATTCAGATTTCCACAAAGGATCAAAATGATTTGGTGTAGTCAAGGACAGAGGTTTGGAAATAACACAGAGCATGTAAGAAGTGGTTAGTAAGGGATGGTTTTGATAGATGTTTTTCTGTGCTCTGAAACTCCTGAAGTTCATTGTATGGGGCCAGTGGGGAGGAAAAAACCCCAATAAAACTAATCATGAATGAAACATGAACAGGAGTTTAAATGTCAAGAAGCTGAGAAGGCACTTGTGGCTCTCTGTCCATAGAGCTGTCGAAGTGGGCTGGTGATGAGATAAAAAGAGAGATCTTGTTAGTGTTTGCAGTCAAAGCTGTTTTCCACAATGCTGAAGAAGATTTACCCGTTTCTTTTGCCCATTGAGTTTTGCTGGTTGAAAATGTAAGATTGGTGCAGGCTTTTAAGAAGCTTGCTCAGATTTGAGGCGGGCAGTGTGAAGACATCCCCCGTGGGGACAGCCCTGGGCCTGTATGGACCCTGCATGTCTGTGTGTGAAGAATGTCCTGTCCAGCGTGTCTCTGCTCCGTGCACAGTGTGTCTGTGTCCACCTCTGCTCGTTGTAGGAGGAGAAGCTGAGCTTTGCTGTCATGTTAAGGGTCTGTGTAGCTCATCTCCAGCCTGGAAGCAGCTCTTTTAATGTTCGGACAAGGCCGTTTGATCCCGGGGCAAGGCTGGTGGAACTGGTGAGGTTTTCCTCCTTTTCCGCACGTCTGAGAGATGAGTAACATACTGTCTAGTCACCTGCAAGGGTGCAGGTTTCCATTATCCTGCCCAATTTGATGCTTCTGTCAAGAACACGGCCTTGCGAATGCCCTTTTTGTATCCTGAGGTTTGCTGCTAAGTGTGATGCTTTGAGAGGAGGTTTGCATCTAAGACATACAAGAACCAGATCCTGTTACAGTGTTCAGTGAAAAAGCCTTTAGTCTTTCTAATCTTCTTCCTTGGAAAACTACTGATTTGTATTGCAAATGTATTGTATTCTTCTTTAAAGTCTGGCTATTTTTCTCTACCAAATGATGTTCTTAAAGTATAAATGCAGTTACCTCATCAAGAGAAGTTCAGCCATAGAAGGTCATAGAACTTACAGTCAAGAGCAAATTTTAATAAGGTCCCAAGGTCCCCAATTAATTCTCCTTTTTTTTTTTTTATATACTCATCAATGCTGGGCCACCAATTGCATTGAATGTCCTTTAAAAATAATTAATACTGTAATCCCTTGGGTACCTTCAAGGTAAATAAGTTTTGAAGTTAATCATAGTAATGGTAAAATAATAGAAATGGCTTTTTTCTGTACTTGTTGTATATAACTATAGGCCCATATAGATAATCAAACATTTCTCTGCAGATCTGGATTGATTTAGAGATTACAGCTGAAGCAGGGGTTGAATTGCAGCTGGATGTTGTTGAAATTGTACAAGCTCTCTTCTTGACATTTTTTTATATTCCAGCTTCCTCTCGCTATTTTCCTCTTCCCTATAAAATCTTGTATTATCTGCAGGTTTTGAAGACTTCTTTTTCTAATCTGGGTTGCTTTTTTTGTTTTGCTCCTTAAATAGAGATTTGAGAAAATGTGAGAGTATTACTTGACAACCAAATTATGTTGGAGTGAAGCGAGCTGACTTTGTTGTGTGGAGCTGCATCAGCTGGTCTTCTGGCAAAGTACTGTTCAAGATGAAAGAGTGAAAAATGCTTTATATTTAAACTTCTGGGGAAACACTGGACATGGCCTGGTTGTTATAGTGAAGTCATCTTTAAACACTAGTGTTTATATGGAAACACATTCTTTCTGCCATCATTTTTAGTCTGGTTCAGGAATGTATTTTTAGATGGACCTTGCATGTCCCTGCTTTCCAGTCTTGGTGTGCTCTGTAGGATGGACTCGGTGCAGGGGCTGAGTTCCTTTCCAGTGAACACAGATGTGGAGATGGGCTCCCATTGTTGGCCTGGTTCACACTGCTCGCAGGCGTTCTGTGTGTGGGACCAGGTTAGTGCTGGTCTGACTGCTAACGGCCAGAAAGCATCCAGTGTGGGGGTTTGGTCCTCAGCACCCTCTGCTCCCCTCCCCACACTGCTTGGTAAGGAAGGCCAAGCTGCAGAAATTTGTTCCATTGAAGTCGTGGGCTTTTCTTTACCACTGGGTTAAAGAGAGAACCAGAGTTTCAGTGTCTGCTGGAAATCCCATCCCAGATGTAGACAGCGCTGTGCTGAGAGCTGCCTCTCACCACTTGCAGCATCCTACATGGTTTGGTAAGTAGGAGTCTGGCTATTAAAAGCAGCTGTTCCTAATGTTTAAAAAGGTACCTTGTACAAAAAAATGTGTGCTGTAAATGTTTAACATCTAAATTATCTGTGTAGTTAATGTGTTCTTTTTCCTGCGAAGTCCAGCCTCTTCCTTTTCTGGAACTTTGATGTGTCTTGCTTTTAAGAGGGTCTTCTTACTTGTTCATATGCTGCAACCTAGAAATGCACACATGAGAAATTGGTCTATGGGTGAGCAAGACTGTATTTCTGTATTCTGCAGATCTAATCAAAGCTCATTTTAATAAAGTGATTTGCCTTAAATTTTCTACCAGATCTAAACCTTTAGACTTTTCAATCTGCTTTCCAGTCATTATAGGCAGATTTCTGTATGAATAATGCATAGTTTTGCTTTAAAAATCAGTCTACACAGATCCACTTTATTTTCACTTTTTATTGATTCCAACCTTGGTAGCTTGCATACATCAGAAATTTCACAACTTAAAATGTGTCTATCCCTACAAATGAGTCATTGATCAAAAAAGGTTAATTTGACTGAGTCCCTTTAATTTTTCATTGTCTCTCTTTTTTATTTCTAAGTAGTAAAAACAATTTCCATTTAGAAACTTCAGTTTTCAAAAGAGTAGGGTTTTGCTTTCTCTGCTGAATGTATATGCATACAGTGTATTCATTTAAATACAAATTCATAGAAACAATTCACAAATACAATTCACAGAAAATTTGAACCCATTGCAGTACTTTATTACTGTAAGAATGCTCAGGTTATGCTTCCATTCCAAAGAGATTCATCTGTTGCTGACTGCTAATATTTAATTCATCGTAAAGTTAAGTAAAACAGAATTTGATATTTTTTGAAATGCTAAAGAAAACATTTTTGACCTCTACTAATGAAATTGCCATAAATTGTCTTTTTTCTCTTTTCCCCTCCCCTTCCTTGATCTAATTTGTTCTTCCTCTCGAATTTCCTCAGCACTTTTCTTCCTTGCATCCAGGCGCTCTGTCATCTCGCTTTTTAATTACCTTTTTACTCTCCGAGGTGGATGTAGGAGGGACCCAAATGCTGACTTGGAGATAACAGTGGGAACCCCTGTGGGCTCTGGGCAGCTCTGGCTCATCCTGGTGGGCTGGGTTCTGGCAGGCTGGGAGTTCCCACCTGGACCCTGTGTCCTGGTGAACTGTGATTGTGGAGACAGGGCTGCTGCTGGCTATTTCTGACCTGCTGTGATTGTTTGTGATGGCTAAGGTGTAGTCTGCAACCAATGCCCTGTGATTGTATGAATTAATACATTTAAAATAGAAAACACTTCTCAGCTTACACAGATCTCTGTTTTACATTGGCAGCAGCCACTTCAGACCAGGTTTTCCCACTCTCCTTGAAGGTGACTGACAAAATCTGCAGAGGAGCTTTTCTGGAGAGATGGAAGATTTGGGTTCATGTTTCCCTTCAGAGTCCTCAGTAGGAGGTGAAGGAGAATTTCTGCTGTTATTTTAGGGAAGGTGATTTCTGTAAAATATCTGCCTTCCAGCAGGGAGTTTGAAGCTCTTACATGGAACACAGAATTTTACAGAGGATGTGGCAAAAGCTGCCAGTGCAGTAGCAGCCCCTTCCACAGGGAAGAGGGACCTGGGGGGCTCCATTTGGGAGCAGTGGGACCAGTTGGGCTCCCCTGGGAGCAGTTGGGCTCCCCTGCAGCAGTGCAGACGCTGCTGTGAGTAGAAGACAACATCCCCTTGCTGCTGCTGCTACCTTTCACTTGCATTGGCGTAGACACTTTTTTGATCACATCTGAGTTATTTGCTGCCTCAGAGGTTTTATTGTGCAACACCTGTTTTTCTCTAAACCCAGACACTGTGTGATCTGACCAAAGCCTGGAGGGAACTGCATACTGCCACACCACTTTTATGTGCTGCCAAACCTCTCATGGTGAAGTGCCTTTAAAGCAAGACTGTCAGAGTGGTTGGCTGAGTGACAGAAGAGCTGTGCTGACCACTTGTTAGATGCTCGGTTGGTTGTGAAATGCCAGAGGGTTGTTATCCTCACCTGTAAGTTCCTTAACTCAAACATGTGCATGAGGACCCTGGCTCTCCTAAGGTAGCTTTAATCAATACACAGATTCTTTCATTAACATCAGGAGACTGAGCAACATCAAGGAAAGCTCAGGCAGTATTAGAGAAGCACAGTGGGGTGGGGAATGATGCCATGGTACACAAGTGCTGAAGGAAAGCTGAGCTTTCCCATCTCAGTCTCAGTCCATCTGGGGCTAGGCCATTGTGATTGATTACCAACATGTTTGCAAGCAACAGCTGCATGATAAAAACCTGTTTTCTGTCTGACAGGTTTTGTTTTCCCTATAGAAGTGCTTGCTGGTTGGACACTGTTCTCATGTGGGTCTGGCTGGGATGTCCCCACGGGCGTGTTGATCCGTGTTACGTGGGCGAGGGGCCAAGAGCCTGCTTCCCGGCGGCCACACAGCCCTCCCAGCACACACAGCCTGGCATTTCCCTTGCTGTAACTTCCTCTCTCATTGTGCTTGATGCTTGCAGGGGCTGGCACTTAAATATGCTCCATGCAGCCCGGGGCACTTTTGCCACTGATGAAGTGGGTGATAGAAACAAAAATAGAAATTGTGCCTGTCCTTCTTGTGGTAGTTTCAGCCTTTCTCCTGTTGTTTCCTTAGCAGGTCAGCGGGTTCTTTGGAAACCAGTGCCTGAGCTGGCCAAACAGTTGGCTCCGTGCAGAAGCAGAGGAGCTGCTGGACACATCCCAGTAGATTATGTCTGCTTTGAAATGCTCTCAGCCCTCCCAGCTGCGGGGGCCCTGATCTCCTGCCCGTGTCTGCGGCGAGCTGCCTGCCTGGCACAGAGCCTGCTAACGTGTCCTAGCAGTGCAGGTTCTCCCTGCTTCACAATTTTATACCCTTCCTATGAAACAGAAATAGCAGTGTGGACGTATTTATTCAAAGCATCAAGGGAAGGGGCCTTTAGCAGCCTGGCTGGCTGCGTGGCATTTACCTTCTCATGTCTGTCAGGATTTTCATTGCTGAAATGAGGCTTCTGAACAGCTCCTCTCAAGACTGCTTCTTCAGCCAGGGCAGAAACATTGGGGATGCTGGATAATAATCTACTGGCTTCATTTTATGTAGTGAGACAATGTCCTGCGTATTTGGGACACTTCTGTGGCTTGTCTGTCATCATTCTTCATCTCACATCTTTTGGTCTTGTAAGATTGACAAAAGAATCACTTAACCATCCGATTTCATGTACTCTTTCTTAGGACAGCATTTGAATGAAAAGTTGATGTTTATATTGAGTCCAAAGTAAGGATTTTTTTTCCTGAATTGGGCTCTAGGAGCTGGATGTAACTGTGTGCAGACTTCAGAAGATAAAGATGAGGCACGGGAAAGTCTGTGGTTTGAAAATGCTTTATGGTGAAATTTTGTGAAGGATGCTGCCTTACTTTCTGTTTAATTTGACTGCGTAGGTGACAAGCGTGACAGTAAAAATAGGGGCCAGGATAGAATGACAAGGGGGATTTATTTATTTTTACTGACATAGGGGAGATTTCTGTGCTGGTTGTGTTTTGCTTGTTTGTTCTGGTTTCAATATGAATCTGCATCATCTCAGTACTTGAGAAATCAGTGCTTGGAGATGTGATCAACAACTGCCCGATGTTTCATTCTCTTTCTGCTCTTCTAGAGACTACATGAATGTGCAACATCATACTTATTTTCTGAGATTATAGTAAGATTTCTTATGGTCTCTTCCTGCATATTGCTCCTAGCATTGGACAGGATTCCTAAATTGGAAAAGATATTAAAAAAATGAATGTGGCAAAAAAAGTAAATAAAAATAAGGAATAAAGCTTAGCACATAGATTTCATATGTTTCTTGTACAAACTTAATTCTTTTCCTTAAGCACTGGCAAGTTTTTTCTGGAGAAGGGAAACACTGCTAACATTTTATTAGCACCTTTGTTACCTTGGCCTTTTCAATCTAACAGCAGACTGTAGCTTGGGGGAGGGTGTTACAGCTTATCTTCTACTCTTTTGACACCTTGTGCAAATTAATGACAAAGCCCCACGTAATGTGCAAGTGAAAATGAGATTTTGCTGGTACTTGAAAACCCTAAGCTAAAACTCCAAAATGAAAATTCTCTTTTCTTGAACCCCATGACCTAACCCCCTCCTGTGAGCAACTGGGGGAAGGTGGGAGAAGGAGAACGGGAAGGGGGAAAAGAAAAAATAATTTAAAGTTTTTTTGAGGTTGTGACTCATTATTCTTTAGCTCTCTGGAATGCCACGAGACTTTTTTAAGCATCCGCTATTTGTCACTTGGCAGAAAGAGGCTGATAGCTTGAGACTTGAATTGTCATTTTATACATAACACACTGACAGATCCATGCAAAAACAAACCTACCAAAATTGCATTTAAAAATGTATAAAGACACCAAATAAACTTTACAGAGAGCTTGCCAACACTATTCTTAATTCCGTGATAAAAGACAGGAAAGAGGGAGCTGCTGGAGTTGTGCCTCTTACATTTGCACTGATTTTATATGCCTGGTCCTATTGCTTTCTAGTTGTTGTCTCCTAAAAGGGAATGGGCTTTTCCTAACATCAGGTAGAGGGAGGGAACTTGTGTTTTAGTTCTTTGTAGGCAGAACAGAGAATCCAGCTTGCAGGAAACTGCTTGAAAGCAGGAGTGAGCTCCCTCATTGAGCAAGGTGTTGTGTCAGTAATATGTGTCTGAATTTGAATTTGCTTTTGGGCATGCCAGCACTTTTTCTAGTCTGTGTCCACACACAGTTGGAGGATTGGCTTTTAATTGCATGAATGTCAGCTTGGATGTTTGGGCTCTTCAGAAGCTGCTTTCAAAATGATCTTTTTCTAACAGGGGCCAGCCAAGGTATTTTAGCACAGAAGGAAGAAAGGTTTCCTCAACACTCCTTTGTCAAAGCAGATGTTGCAATGTAGGGCAAGATAAGGAAGGGTCTCTCTCACCCATTTCTTTGCCCCATGCTTGTATGAAAGTGTCAGAATGTTAATTTGTGTAGCCTACCTGTGCATTTTATTTTTGACCACTATTATAAGGAGCTTTACTTTGTTTGTGGCTCTCCATGAAGTATCAGAGGCCTTTTTTCATGCTCATACTTACTAGTGCAGTTTTTTGCTCTGTAATTCTCTAAAGTTTTCTTACTTGCTCTGGATGACTTTTTCAATGGTCTGATTGATTGCTTGGGAGTTGAATGCTCCCATGAAAGTACTCAATCCACCAAATCTCAGACTGAAGCTGTGCTTCAGTGACAGTTAATTGGGAGTTATTTATGTTTTTCTACAGGCAATAGGTACTATCTCTGTTTTCCTTGGAGTAGCATTTAAAGGCTTTAGAGACCGGGTCCCTTCTACACTAAACAACATTTAAACATATTGAAAAAAGAGTACCTGTTCCAGAAATGTTAGAGGTAAGTTATGTTTTTACTGTGAAAAAGAAATCCTGAAAATAAATATTGAATAACCATTTCAGAGGAGCCAGGGAGAAAATTATTGGTCATTCCAACTACTTCTGGGTAATGCATTGCCTTGAATTTGAAGGGGAAGAGCTCACCTGGCCCTGTTATCAAGGGTGCACCAAACTGAATATTAAAAAAAGTGATGTTTTGAAATCAAGCTGCAGGTACACAGCAGTAGGCTATATCCACTGACTTGACATGTTGACCCTGACTATTGAGATCCCATGGTAACTCTTGGAATATGCGTGCATTATATGAGAGGAATAAACAGAGCTCTCAAATTTCAAGAAGAGAAATCACTGTATCACTGCTTTCTCTCTGACCTTGAAAGGTCTTCAATTATTAAAGAGTCTCTTGAAAGTGCAGCCTAGTTTCTAAACCCTGTAACTTTAAAATGGCATAACCATTGTGAAATTTAGTTCTGGAACCATTTAAGCAATTTTTTTCTGCATTACTTTAATTACAAAAATTGGATGCTTCTATTGCTTTAGAATGTTTTATCATTTTAATTAAAATTAATAATTTTAGGTACACTGCAGTGCTGTGAATTCAGGATACCAAAAGTTTTAACAGCTCCTAATACTCTTGCAAAAGTATCCTTGAGTAGCTGAAATACTGAGGCAGTTTCTGATAGCTGAGTACCACCTGAGTTACTTACATGCCTAAGTTATAGAGGGATCTAGGTAGCTTTTAAATACCACTGGGGTACAAAAGTATTGTTTATGCTGCCTGTGAGCAGAAAGCAGACTCCACTGTGAGACCTGAGGCTGGAGCAAACTTTGAGCTGCTTAACAAAAACTCCTACATTTGGGCAGCTTTGACTTTGAGAAGATTTTGAAGTAATGATATAAGGATGGCACCTCCATCCTTTTCTTTGGGTTAGAAGTCTTCATACAAGAAAAATTTCTCATGTTTGTGTATGATGCAGGTGGTGATGCATTGTAGTCTTTGCCCCAGATTTGCCCTTGAAACAATGAGGTGGAATCAGGACTACAGCTCTTTATAGCTTTTTATTTTGTATCTCATTTATTAACATCAAAGAAGTGGCATGTCTCCCCGGTTCCTAGGTTTGGGTTATTTTATGTTCTCTTGTGCATAAGTGACTTTATATGCTGTAGGAGAAACTTGTAATGGAAAATTCATTCAACCCCCTCCTCTCAGGTGTGAACCTGTATCTGTGTTTCAGCAGGTACCAGAAAATGGTTCTGCTGCAGGAGCCACTTGCAGGCAGTGATCAAAGCTGAACCTTGGCTGTGGCACAGCTGAAGCTTTCAGGATGGTTGAGCCCAAAGCTCGCACCAGAGAAGAAGGGATATATTCCCGTATATGTTATCCCAAGAGAGGTGGAAAGGCGAGCTTGGAGGATGTCTGGAGAAGATGCTTGCTGGGCTTTGCTGCCTGGAGCTGACTGGAGCAGAAACTGAAAAAAGGTCTTGCAAATCCCTTTGAGTTCCATCTAACAGGGAGGCCTTTGAATTCTGGGTTATTGTCAATGTTTACAGCAATGTGATTAGAGCCAATTAGTGACTTGTGCTTTGTGTGCACTGTAACAACAGAGATGCTGTTTTCCCACTTTGCTAAAAGGGCACAAGGCAAAGAAACTTTCTCCTGACCCTAAGGAGGGAGCCTGTAGTGAAAGACAGTCCCCCTGCATCAAATACCACTCTCTCCCTGCTGAGCAGGAGTATCTGAGGAAAGCAGGCCTGGGAATGTCCAAGTGCATGCTGAGAGGAGGAGCAGGGCAGCTCTTTTCAATGCACGTGGGCCAGGGTCTTGTCACTGCATGTGTATTGTGGTTCCACTGGAATAACAGAGCAGGGCAGTATTTGATGGCTGATTTGATTTGCTGTGTGTGAGTACAGATGCACTTACTGCCCTATAATTTGTGTCCACACAGAGCTGCTTCAGCAAAGGCTGGGGGAAGTGGGAAGGGGTGGAAAGGAGCAATTAATTTTGGCCCTTCAGGAAAGCAGCATCCTGTAGATTCTGCTATCATCACATCCAGTTTTTCTCCTTGTGCATTTGTCACAGATCAAGCCCTGCTACCCACTTTTAAATGGAATTACTGTGGATGAGGCTCTCTCCAATTCTAGGCTCTTGCACTGTGCTAGAGGTATGCAAAAGTCCTACAGGAATCCATCCTCCCTGTCTCAGGGACAGAAATGCTGCCAAGAAGCATGAACTATCGCTTTTGCTTCCTCCATCTTAATAAAACAGACATCTTTCAAAGTTAATTTCAGAATGCTCTTTGTTGTCAGAAGTAATTTGGTGGCCTCAAAGGGCTGAAAACCTCATCCCCTGGATAGACAAATGCACTTTTGGATATTTGTGATGTGATTTGTGGTGTGTAAACAGACAGCTTCCAGACTCTATGCTCTCTTTATCTGGATCTGTAGGCTAAAAACAGTGTGGGTTTTAATTAGGAGATACAGTTAAAGCTGTTCAAAGATGGAAAATTGAAAAGAGACCTGCTTGCAAGATGCATGTGCCTCCTTCTTCTGACACGTACTCATGAGCACACCCGCTCTTGGTGAGCAGGAGCTCCAGCTCTGTCTCTGTCTGTGGGACTGGGGCTTGGTGGAGCTGCAGAGGGCAAAGCTTAGGGGTGGACAAAGGTGCAGGATTCTTCCACTGAAGGATTCCCCTGCATCTCTGCTGATGCTGGGGTCCAGGACAAGGCTGACCTTTCTTGGCAGAGGTGAAGCTGGAGCAGGCAGCTCCACCACTGGGGTCTGTAATGAAAATTGCAGAGCTGAGGGCTGTGGCCCCTTCTGGTGGGATGCACCATGCAGAGCTCTCCCTGTGCAGGGCGGGTGCGTGTGCAGCAGCCAAAGTGTTGGAGGGTGTGCAGCTCCTGGGAGATGAGGGGCAATGCTGTGTGGCTCTGGACCTGTCCCTCGTAAAACTTGCACAGTAAGGGGAAATAGTAACAGTTGGTTTCTACTCTGCGAGAGGAATTAAGCATAATAATGTGTTAGCCTAGACTGCTACCTGCCAGAGTTAGGCAGACTCAAGGCTGGGATAAAAAAAGATTGTCATCTGATTTTTCCATCTGGATGAGACTGCTCAGTTTGCCTGCAGACCGTGTCTCCGGGGGCTGACGCGGAGCGATGCTGCTGCGCTCATGCCTCGCAGGGGGAGGCGTGCCCAGCGGTCCGGCGTCCTGCAGGAGCACAGAGCCTTTCTGGAGCAAACTGAGACGTAGATCCGAGCATGCTGATGGAAAACAACGCACACATATTGACCAATTGGTGCCTCTCCCCCGACTTGCTGCTCACAAAACTCAGGTGATTTCAGATGCTGGATAGGTTTAGAGAAAATGTTTTCATCCTGCTTGCCACCAGTTTAAATGCATATTAGAAAATGAAGTGAGAGTTGTAAAGTATCCAGCACATTAATGCTAAAATGATATGACCAGAATCTTATAAAAAGAGGATTTCTGTTTCATATCTAGAAATGTATGCAATTATGACGAGACCATTTAACCTTTGTCCAGTCTACCTGTCCCTATCTATTTAGTCAAGCTTCCCTGAACAAATTGTTTTTATAGCAAAAACACAAAAGTGATTAGCACAGAAGCAGTGTTTATTCTGATTGTCCTCTAGTGGCTAGGCTATTGCAAGAGTTAAACCTCATTTGCATCTTTCTGCAAACAGATGCGGCTGTAGAGAGCTGTGGTATTGCAGACAGCAAGGCTAATGTGTAGGGTGTGTGGTATGTCAGCTTTCTGATCTGCCTGGTTAGGCTTATAATTTTCTGCCAGTTTATAACAGCTTCTGGTTGTTTGATTGTAAAGGGAAAGGCACTTTGGGGCTTAGGCAGCAAGGGAATTGACCTACCTGAATGTCCTTCATCTAACGTGATTTGTTAATTTTAGATTTAAAGACTATGCTGGTCTTTCATTTATCTCCTTCAGCCTGTGGTTTGCTTCCTTGTATGTTTTATTTTTAATGGCAAGGTTTTACATCCATATTAATAAGTCATCCAAGAAGTATTGTAGCACTAAATAATCTGCCCTTTCCAAGTGAAATAATTGTCACAGTTTGCACAAATAGAACTGTCTGGTTTGCTACAAGTAACACAAATATAATAGAACATAGTCCAGTGGAAGAGATAGTCTTCAGAATAGCTTTTCAAGGATTCCTTATTGCTTTGCAATGCATTTGTTGGTAAAATGGGCAAATGACTTCAACTTACAGCCTAACCTGGTGATTATTTAAAATCACTGAGTCATTTTTAGTCTCCAACTTTTCCTCTTCATAAGTGGCTTTTTGGATGGACAGCATTGAAGCTGCTCACTAAATTTCAGTTTTTAGGAAGGCCTCTAGTCATATAACTAAGGGTGATAAAAATCCAGTTTAATGGGGAATACTCCTTTGCCATGGGCTTGATCAATAAATTAAATGGATTAATTAAGTTGAGCTGTCAGGACCAAGGACTGTCATGAAGTCAGGCCAGCAGAGTTGGCCATTTATTAGAGGCAAAAGTTTGTCAAGAAAAGGCAGCCTTTAATGGGTTATTCTGGAGTGCATGCAAATGAGCAAGTACCTAAAAAATCTAGCAAGCAGTGTCTGTCATCTGATCACAGGCAATATAAAAGGAGGTAGATACGTCTGCGCAAAGTCATTAAATTTGCTTATCAAACTTCTTTCTGTGAATTTTTGAACTTCAAGCTCTGAGGAGATGAACTGGCTTGTAATGTGAGTAATAGTCTTGGGTATTTCCATTTTTCACTCTTTACTGAGAAATTCAATTTGTTTTATGTTTTGAGATATATATGTATACACAGACAAACATATACCTATATATGTATGAAGTGGTTTAAAATGCAAGCTTATAAAAAAATAGGAAAGCTTTTATTGCTTTCAGAGCATTTGGAGGAATTATGCTCTGCAGGTAGAATTCAGTGCAGAGATTGGAGCCAGACCAAGGCTTTCCTGTCATTTCAGCACAGGAAGCTTCCAGTGTCATTTGTGCCTGGTGCTGTTTGCTGCCTACAGGAGAGTCCTGTTGATCCTGGCCTGTGAGGGTCTCACAGCTGGGTGCTGTGGGCATCTCCATGGAGGACCCTGATGAGTGACCTGAGCTGTCTTTGGACATCATTGGAGAGGAACTGTCAGCAGAGTTTCGGTGTTTCAGTGCCCACTTACTGAGGGTCAAGAGACAAAAAGCCATAGGTGCTCTGTATCTTTAGTTTTTCCCTGCAACCCTTAGGTTGCAGAAAGGTGGTGATAGTATTTCTCTGGCAGCCATAGGTGTGATGGCTGATGGAGCTCTGTGGAGCTGTTGTCATCTGAGGAGTCCCCCGAGGCTGGCATGGTGCGAGCAGCAGAGCAGCAGCAGATCCTGGCTCTTCCTGCTTTGCCACAGACCCCTTTGGTGCCACGTGTTCCTTGCGGATGTGGTAGGAGTGAGCTGGTGTGTGCTTCCCAATGTAGAAAGCGAAGCAGTGCATATGATTGCATCGAAGTTGCATCTCTGTTTTGGTACTTCCAGTTTAGTTCTAAAGCCTTGGCCATATGGATGCACTCCTACAGCCACTCTGGAGGCAAGCTGAGAATAAAATGAGCTGTGTGCGAGTGCTGCAAGCCTGTGTAAATGAAACCTGCCTGACAAACCAGAAGCATGCCTTTTTGATGTATAATAAAAATAAAACTCTCTCAAGGCATAGAATTTTATGTATGTTCAATTCCTGTTGATTAAATAGTTCTCAGCTCAAAACAGCAAGGGAGTAAGCCAGGGATGCTGGTACCAGGGCAGTGATTTACCAGGAGACATGTGAAGACGACAGTGCTGGAAAACTGTGCCCAGCCATGTGGGCAAGGCCAAAGTCTTCATTGTAGTGTGGAGATGTCGTGGTTTGACACTGGCCAAATGCCAGGCACCCACGAAAGTCACTCAATCACCCTCCCCTGCCACAGCTGAGCAGAGGAGAGAAAAAAATTAATGGAGGCTTCATGAGTCGAGATAAGGAATGGGAGGAAACACTCCAAGGGCAAAACAGGCTCAACTTAGAGGTACAAAGTGAATTTATTACTGACAGAATAAGAAGAGGATAATGAGAAGTAAAATAAGCCCTTAAAAACACCTTTTCTTCCCCCAGCCCCTCCCTCCTTCCCACCGACAGTGCAGGGAGACAGGGCATGGGAGTCTTGACCAGTTTGTCACCTGATGTTTTCTTCTGCTTGGCTCAGGGAGAGGAGTCCTTCCTCTGTGAGACCGTGGGGTTCCTCCCACGGGAGACAGCTCTCCCTGAACTTCTCCAGTGTGGGTCCACTCTCACGAGCAGCAGTCCTGCCAAAACTGCTACAACATGAATTTNGTGGATCTCTGCATCCCCTGTGGATCCCCATGAGCTGCAGGGGCACAGCTGCTTCCCCATGGTCATCACCACGGCCTGCAGAGGAATCTCAGCCCCAGCACCTGGAGCACCTCCTCCCCTCCTTCTCCACTGACCTTGGTGTCTCCATGTTGTTTTTCCTCACATGTTCTCACCTCCTCCTCTTCTCTGGCTAGGAAAGAACTGTGCCCCCTTTGTTTTGATTTTCTTCTTAAATATGTTATCACAGAGGTGTTACCATCTTTGGCCCAGTTTTGGCCAGCAGCATGTCCATCTTTAGAGCCATCAGGGATTGGCTCTGCTGGACATGGTGGAAGCTTCTAGCAGCTTCTCTCAGAAGCCACCTCTGTGGCCCCCCCTGCTACCAACAACCAGGCTGTGCAAAACAAACACAGGAGAGGAGACCCTCTTTGCAGCAAGAGTCAGAAGGTGTAAAAAGGAGACACTTGCTCTTTCCTTGAGATTGCTTACGAAGGGTAGAGAACAGGGTGTGCCGGACCTTGGTCCACTGAAGTGCACCTGGGATGGAAGAGGATGAAGGTGAGAGACTGTGATTGGTGATAACTTCTGGATTGCTTCCCCTCCCTGCTCAATGGGGCAATGAGAATCACTGCACGATGATGTTGAGAATCATGTCCCATGGTGTAGTCTAGGGTTTTGGCTTGGGGACTTGGGAGAAAAGTTAGAAATGCTCTGAAGTGGCTGAAGCACCTCAGTCACAGTGTGAGCTGGGCTCCTCAGAGGGTAATTTCTTTGTGACACTGGTCTGTGGGTTCTTGATGAACATTTTTAAAATGGCCCTGGTACTTCAGCTGTAGGAAAACCAGGCTTTTTGTACCTTTTTTTCTTAAACTATTATCAGCAGCTGTGAAGTGATGCAATCCATATGCCGTATGGAGCACCTATATATAAAAATCTGACATATGGATGTTGTGAAGTTCTCAGAAGATTCCACATGCTTGAGATCACCCACGTGCTAAAAACATTCTGTTTGGGAATTAGTTGTTGAGATTTATGTTGAATTCCCAGAGTGAAACCAGGCAAATTGTGCTGGGAATATTTGTAGCACGGAGTCAGGTCTGAATTACTCTGTTTGGTCCCCAGTGGAGTACCACAGGTTTTGGGAAGGATGTGTTTGGGCTGAATGTTTTCAAGATGTCTCTGCAGATAACTTATATTGGATCTCTTAACCAGTTGGATCAGAGCTGTTTCTAGCTCGTGGTTCTTCACTGTCATCTCCTGCCCTCCCCTAGCTGGGGGCCTCTGTCTCCATGGGCAATATGGGAGGGGAGGATGAGGCACAACGTCACTGAACACCTGGTTTCTCAAGTAAGTCTTCAGGACTTGCAACCCAGATGTGTTGCTTTGCTGCATAGAATTGAAGGCAGCCTACTGGCTGCTGTTTCTGTGGGACTTGAAGAAGGTAAGGCATTCCAATGGATCCAGAAGTTAGTAAAGCACACAATTTGCAGGAAGCTTCTGCCTTTGCTAACACTGATTTTCCACGCTGCTGTAGCTCATCATGTCAAAATGTTTATCTGGAAGTTCTCCATGGCTAGCTAGCATGAGTTGGCCAGACTTATTTTTTTTTCCTTTTTTAAAAATCTTTTTTTATCCACTGAGATGGGAATCCACCCTTGTACTGCTGATTTGGCTGATGCAGTAGGGCTGGCTGCACTAACCTCCCCGGGGAATTCGCCATCGGAGCATGTGAGTGAGCGGCAAGGTGGGCATAAGGCATGGTGGGCATGTTGGCTCCACACAGATGGAGACTGAGGATTGAGCGAGCAAATGGTAAGGAGGAAGGTACATATAAACTGAAAAGACTTTTCAGTTTTACTCACTGTTTAAGAAGCACATAGCAAGTGCTATGAAAATACAGACGAGTAATATGTAGTTGGTTGATCCTCCCCTGGCCTCAGCAAAGGCAGATGGAAATGGGTCCGTTTATCTGCTGGTTCTGGGGCTTGTTCAGAGTGGGTGTGAATACAGACTCTGCCGCTGCACAAGGATCATGATCGAGGGAGGGCTTATACCCTTGGACGTGCTGTGCCCCCAGATGTTTGTACCAGTGCCTAAAGTTTTCATGCAAGGCATCTCAAATTGCTGCTGCCCTCTCTGTCAATTTTGTTGTTGTGGAATGGCAGAGGATTGACAGTGATTTGGATCCTGCTTTCTGAAATGCTTCGTTCAGGGCTTTAGTGGTGCAGTGATGTGGAGTAGCAGCAAGCAGCGCACTCTGGAGCTTGGTTATTTAGGGGCCCAGGTTACAGATGCATGTAAACCCCTTTCTCCCCAAAGAGCTGTCAAGGTGAAGTTAATTCCACTACCAATAAATGTTTGTTGTAATGTGTGAAGCAGTAGCAGGAGAGTGAGCCTACAGCATGTGTCTCTACATCACTTTCATTTGTAATCGACCTGGAATGATTCGTAGCTGTGTCTTAGTTATTTGCACGTGTTGTGCTACAGTGGATTCTACTTGCCTAAAATCCTTGTCAGGGAGGAAAAGTTTTTCTGGCTTTTATTTGAAATGAAAGCTGTTCCCTAGGGTCATGTCAGCTGCAGAAATCCAGACCCCAGCACAAGCGTCTGCATTAAAAACTGGGTTTTGGGCTCCATTAAAATACTGTGACTGCACATGTCACAAACAGACAGGCAGTGCAGTAGCACAGGCGCTTGAAAGATCCTGCTTTGAAACTGTGGGGCTTTTGAAACTCTGGGGCTTTTGAAACTGTGGGGTTGCAACCCCAGAGAGAAGAAACAGCTATCTCCTCTCTTTGCTTCTTCCAGCCTCTGTCAGCTTCTGGCTTTAGATTTTGTCTGAAATTATGCACTTTTTCTTGGTAATCTTCCCCCATATTTTAATTGGGGATAGCAGGTAAGGCATAAGGTCAAAGAACTGGAAATGGCCTTGTAAAACTGAGACAATGGAGCCAGAAAGATGGCCCTTCAGTTAAAACTGGTTATAGTAAATGCCAGATTTTTGGGAATGTGTGCAAACTCGTGATTAGATCAAGCAAAATTACATAAAATTTTTGACCTTTTAATATAAACAGGGCTGGAGGACTCTGAGAAGAGAATGGCAGGGCTCCAGTAAGAGCGATGTGTATCATGACAGTTAGTCCACACTGTGTAGGCAGCAAGGCATGCTGATGGGTTAATGCATCTTTTTCCACATTTAAGAGAAAAGTACATGTCCTCTTCCTTTTTGTACAAAATGTTGCATGTGTTTATATGTGTGTGTGCCTGTCACTCCCATACATAGGAGGGGTGCATGCCCTTCATTGCCTCTAAGACAGGGGTTGGCCTGCTCGTTCTGTCCAGTTTTTATAGATGGCACATTGCCATGATGTAGGAGTGCCTTTTATTTCTGTAGCAAGCACTGTGACCACCACTTGTTTAATATTAAATCTGCTTTCCCTCAGTTCCTTCTGGGGGAGGAGGATTGGAGCAGAGTGTTTTGGTCAGTTTTGCTGCTCTGGTGTGGTGTGGCAGCAGGTGTATCTGTTATTAGGGGAGGCTGGATCCAAGGGAGTTTTTAAAGTGGAAGGGTTTAGGGTTTATGGTGAGGTCGCTGTTCCCAGGGAAATTAATTCATCAGATCAGCTGATGAGAAGTGCTGTCCCCTGCCCTAGCAGGTCAGTGTGTGCTCTGCTTTTAAGCATGTGGGTAGTCCATGTTGAACCTGGATTAGAAACTGAGATTGCTTTTTGACAGTGTCAAAATAAATTAGAGAGCAATAATAAACCCCAAAGAAGAGATTATGATTTTAAAAACTGAAGACTCTTATCTTGCACATCCTCTGCTCTTGTCCTACTCTTTTTGACTGTGGAGCTAAAAGAGAAGAGTGCTGAAGGCTGTTCAGATTTTCAGTGCAAAGGATTAATGTTTTGGTGAGATGAGCAGGAAATAATGGCCAGAGACTTGCAGAAGAGCATTGAGATTTGCATTGGTTTTTGAATCCCTGTTTAATATTGCATCATCCAGGATCTAAACTACAACAAAGGGCATTTCAGAGACAGAAAGACAGAGGTGCCATAGATGCAGAGTGCACTAATCTGGGTTTAGCAAGCAGGTTATGGGTGTTACAGTTTTCTGTTGCTTGGTGTGGGGCTTTGCATGCTGTTGGGTGTGTGCTCTTAGGCAGAACAAAAAATTTTCTCAAAGATTTTCCAAGGTTTAATCCCAGTAACTGGGTAATTCTGTGAAAGTGCCAATTAACTTCTTGTAACTCTTTGGCAGCCTGAGAAAGCTCTACTGCAATTCCCCCCTTCCCATCCTCGTGGGGAAAGCCGAGGCTGGGGAGGTTGAGCCCCAGGGTTGTTGCCATGTTCCTGCAGCCGGTGCTGATGGGATCGTTGGAGACAGCAGACGGGACCCTGCGGTTGCAAATGGATCTTACGCATTCGGGACACCCGGGAGGTGAGCGGGAGTCTGTGAAATTCTTGGTTTAAGGGTCTTACATTGTGTCATAAAAAAACCCAGGGGCAAAGAAAAGGATAGAAGGCAGCTCTCCCAGGCCATGCTCAGCTGCCTGTGCTGGTGAAAAGGGTGGACTCCTTACCTGCTGGTCCCATTCCCTGCTTCAGCACCAGATTTTGTTTGTATTTTCTTCCAGACCCTGGAGGAAGTGAAGCAGGGCTCATGCAGACACCTCTTTGGTATCCAGGCCAGCTATGGGAGCAGAGATGTGTCCTGTAAGGAAATGTCCTTTTGGGTGTAAATTGTACATGATGAGGGCCAGCAGAAGCAATACAGAAAGCAGCCTGGACTTGGACTTTCTGAAAGTCTGCATCCTTGTCTCAGTTCAGGACACCTCATTTCCAAAAGCATTAAGAATTTCCATACAGCTTTAGACTGTCTCCAGATTTCTACCCACTCAATCTCTAATTAAATGAAAGAATTTCCACTTTATGATTAATCTTTCTTTTCAGGGCAAGTTGCAAAATAGTTGAAAAAGTAAGACTTATCTGCTGCTTTCCTTCTGCCTTTTTAGTTTGCAAATGAATGTAGGGTCATCTTATATCATTCGTCTTCTTACAACTTTTGCCAGTTTTAATTCTGTAAAATGCAATAGTCATTCCTCATACTTATCTGTAAATTGTATTGAATCTTGTTGCAGTCATATTAGGTGGTAATGATTTATATGCCTTCTAATAATTTATTTGATTATGCCAGCTATGTTCCATTTCTAAAGAATTATCAAGTTAATGCTCTTGTGTAGGGAACAAAGAAATATTTTCCATAGTTCTTACTTTGCCTTTCTGCACTTCGATACAGTGCTGCATGTTTGGTTCATTAATACAGGGGTGTGTAAGGATCAGGCTGACAATTTATTACAGGTGTTTAATGTCGTTAGACCCCAGGCTGCACAGAAGCTGCGTATCCAGAGGTGGTTTCAATGTGGTGAGTGTTTCAGTGCTTGGGTGTTTCTGCCTTGTGCACATCCCCAGATTCTGCAAGTCTCTGGTGGGAGTATCTGTGCAGGGCACAGATGGGGCTGACGGCTCTGAGCTCAGTGGGAATGTGAAGGACAAGTAACACTGTCAAAAATCTCAGCGGCAAAATACTTTGGGTTTTCCTTTCCTTTTCATCATGCCCCAACAGTTCTGTGCTGAGCATAAGGAGCTCTCACCCCCCTCATCATCAAAGGGCTGGGTGCAGGGAAGTAGCTAAGCACAGGTTTAACTTTAGGATTGGAATTACTCCCACAGATTTCTTCTGAGGCAATTGTTCTCTCAAAAATAAATAAGTAGCAAATGGGGCTGCTGAGGGGGAACTGGGAGAGAAAAGCGCGGTAGGACTAAAGAAAAGTGATTTTTTTATCTGGTGTGCCTCATACACTGGAAACTTTCAATATTTCCTTTCTTGATGGACTGTCTACCCTGTCTGTTTTCTCTACCTTTTGGAAATGTGTGCCTAACTCCTGGATAATATGCCTCCCACACCAGCTGACAAAACACAAAGAAATAGGAAGAAGCGTCAGCTCTAGGGGAAAACTCTTGTCTTCATGAAAAAATGATGCAGTTTTTCTTTCCTTTTCCTTGACTTGCATATTTAGAGAAGCACAGGATGGAACAAAGAATTGCACAAGTGCAGATAATGTCCAACTTTTTTTCCTCTCTGAAATTTCTCTTTGAAAAACAGTAAGTTTCTTTCTGAATATATTGGCATAAAATATTAATTTTTGGCAGTATTTGAATGCTGCTCCTTTTGTCATTTAAAAGTAGTACTGCGCTGCTGAGGCACTGCACTTTTGAACAGGATGAAATACGGTTACTTCTTAGGAAAAATGCTTGTGATTACTCCAGAAGCCAAATTGTTGCCTTTTCCAGTGTTCAGAGTACAGGCTGGTACTGTGTGTGCCTGAGAGAAGTAGTACAACTCAAAGGGACAGAAATGGTAGGTGGAAAAACAGGAAGATATTTTACCCAGTGCACGAGCACCTGGAATCATGCAGAAAATCAAACAAGAAATGACTTCCTAGCAAGAAATTAAAGCATCCAAGCAATGAAATGAATAATCAGAGAGACATATGATATCCTCTCACTTTAAACCAGGTTTTTCTTCTCCTAAAGCACTTCAATTTTTGGAGAATTTGAGTCGTGACCCTGTAAATTGCCTTGCTCCCAGCTCTGCTGTTGGATAGCTCAGGCCCTCTGATTCATTCTGCAGCCTAGGTCACTGCATCTGCCTCCCAGTTACAAAAATACACTCCATGTCTTCTAGTCAAATTTTTCATTTCTCTTTTCTTTACCTTTTCTTGTTACTGCTTTGTATTGCTGTTATTGCATTAATTCTGCCATGGAGTGTCACTGGGATTGAGAATGGGCCTCCTTAACGTCTCTGTTTGTGTGCTTTTCAACATTATTTGCTTTTTAACATTGGTGAAGACAGCTGTGTGCACACAGAACATTTGGGGGCCTGCTGAACTGTAAAACCTCCTGACATCGATGTTTAATTTGCATTGACGTATTTTCACTTTTACTTTATACCTGCTTGCAGCCTTGCATGTCTTTTGGCCCTTCGCTGTTTTACAGATGTCAAGTAGCAGGGAGCTGAAACAGAGGAATACCCTTGGTTTTCTGCAGAGCTGTGGTGTGTGAATAAGGGATTGTTCCCAAAATTGTTCCTGTGGCTGCTGAGGACTGTTGGTGTTTAAACAGTCACTTGTTGTTTGCTGATACTCTCTTTTTGAGTGTTATTGCTTCATAATGGTCATTTGCACTTGTACAACTTCCTTGTCAAGAGAGTGGTTGATGGTTTGCTAAGAGGCTGATTTCAACCAGATCTTTTCACAGACATGGTTATTAGGGAATGCAGCAATCTTCTGGCAGATTTTCTACTCTATTAAGCAGCCACATCATCTCTGTGAATAAAAGTGCCTACTTTTACAAGAGTTGGCTTTGGTGTCTTGAGGCCATTTGAGTGTTTACAATTGGTGCTGAAAAGCAGCTGATCCTGCAGGTGCCAGTTCTCTGGCTATCCCCAGATGCTTTTTGGTGGAGATCTGCAAGTGCCATGTCTGGTACCTTCTTTGCCTCCCTGTGCAGAGGGGCAGTTCTGTTGAAAGGGCACAGTAACCTGAACCATTCTATGATTCTGTTTATCCCACGGCCTTCTCTGGACCTGTCAGATTTGTGCAAGCAAGGAATTGGTCCCCTGGGAGCACAGCTTTTTCCCCAGAGCACAGCTGGTCTCCTGGGAGCGTGGCTGGTTCCCTGGTTCCATGGCTGCCCAACAGGGCTCTGTTCCAGTGGGCGATTCTCTTTTGCCCACAACTTCCTCCTAAACCATTCCATTTGCCTGTTGACTAAATCCTTATTTCCTTGGGTCTGTAGTGACCCTTTAGTGAAGTTAGGACTATTTTCCCCAGAGATGTGAAATATTTTTTCCCCACACATGTTGGCTTTTTGCTTATTCTTGGAGGCGTGATGTAGCTGAATTGCTTCACTGTCTGTTTCTGTTCTGTTGTTGATTAATCTGTTTTTCCACTAGGGCTCCATTATAAGAGAAGATTAATATTACAGAGAAGATGCTTGTTTGTTTCAAATATTTTGTTTCTTTTCTCTGTTGGGAATACTAGTATAAACACCAGGCAATCTGAATTTAAATAGCTAAAGTATTAGTCTTGCTGTTCCAGTTGCTTGTCATTACGCTTGAGGATAGGGTTACAGCTGATTATACAAAATACCTGAGCCACACATTTTACATTCTCAATCAGCGTATTATAGATGAACTATGAAAATCTGAGATAGCTTTTTATGATAATTGAGAGAGATTTTCCTTGTAGTATGCAAGACTCTTGAGAGAAGCTGAATTTCTTGTCTGTAATTCTGTTATAAGCTTTACTGGTATTTATTTAACATGCAGTTTATTGCTACTGAATATTTTTCTTATGGCTTGCTGTCAAAAGTGTCAGAGCATTCAGAAGGCTGCTCTCAGTTTTGATACCCTCTGCACAGTGGCTTGTTTGTTAGACCAATCTGAAGCATCCTCCATGAGCCTGACTCATGTGCAAGGCAGCAGTGCACTTATGTGAAGAAAATGTAAATTGTCATTGCCTGAGTGGGCCCCTTCAGCTCCCCACTTGACATCGAGGGTAATCAGCCAGCCCGGGGCCCAAAATACAAACTGGCTTAGATTTCTCCAGCCCTTGTACTGAGCCCCTTGGGGCCATCCCAGACCCAAACTGACAAATGCAACAGATCCCTGGTCCTTGGCTTTGGACATCTGGGGTTGGGAGCTCAGGCTTGAGTCACTTCTACAGGTCTGGGCTGTCGTGTCCCCTGTGTCAGCAGCACGGGTGGATTGGCTTGACCTGCTCTTGCCTTGGGGGTGTCAGTACCTCACAGGTGTTCCCCCTGTGAAGCTGTGTGGGGCAGCTCCAAGGTGCTCCCTGGTAGTAGAAGACCAGCACTTCTGGCAGTTAAATGCTTTTTAACAGGATGAGGGAATTTCATGTGCTGGGACTATGCAGACAAAGGCCAAAGGAGACATAATTATGTTTGACTGGGAGGCCCATCACTGCTTCAGACCCTCAGCTTGGAAACTGGCTGAGCCCACATCTTGTTCTAGCACCAGGAGGCTGAGCTCTGCCGGGGTGGGGGCTCATCAAGCAATTGGGACGGTCAGGTGGCTGTTTGGAGACCCAGCTCCTAAGGAGGACTTGGCTCCAGCCTCATCATCTGCAGAAACTGGACTTGACCAGAGATTCTGCTGGATTTTTACAGCCCATTACATGTCTTCCTCTTCAGCTCTTCCTTGCAATTATTACAAATAAAAGTGAAGCCATGCTGATTACCTGGTTGAGATTCAGGTTAAATTCAGTTTCAGAAGAGAAAGTTAAATATTAAATTCTCTATTTTAAAAAGCAAGTGAAGCAGTAATGCAGTAAGCTATAATTTTTGTGATTTTGCTACGGAAGGTTCGGTTTGTCCCTGACTAGATGAGATACAGACTGGAATACCAGACGAGAAATAAACGTCTTTCTGCCTAGATGTACGGCAAGAAGTGAAAAGTTGCAACTCATTTTTCTTTGCTGGCACCTGTGAGCAGGGTTGCTTTATGGTTGGCTGTGTTTGTTTGTCTAAACTCACAAGAGTTAGTTTCTCTATGGCTTTAGGGAACACTCTCATGTTCATTAGCATGGGAGAGCACTGCTGCTCCTGTCCCTCCCCTCAGCCTTTTAGTACAGGTTTTATGCAGCTGGAGATTGCCAGGCAGGATGGGAGAACTGCCTCTGCCAGGGGGGTGTTGTGGGGGACACTGGGGCAGCAGGACACAGCTCGTGCCTCAGTTTATGCACAGGGATTCAGAGGTGGGAGAGCCCAACTGAGCACTGGTGTAAAGCCCTTAGCTCCGGTTTGGTTGGGTTGTGTTCAGCACAGTGAGTCTCTATTCAGCCCACTCAGCCGTGCTCTCTGTTTGTTTTAGTGTTTGCAGACTCAGCCTCTGGGGCATTAACTCCGGAGGAGATTTCTGTCTGTTTACCAATATGGAAATAGCCTAGTTTGGGAGTGGGCTGCAGTCCTTTCAGAAAACTCATCTTTAATATATTTCCTGTAATCACAGCTGAAAGAACAAACACACATTTCCAAAATGTTCTTCTGTTTTTCACCTTGGTATTTCTCATACAGGCATTAATCAGGCACTTCTCCTTTTAAGTACAGAGCTCATCGTATTGCAGTGAAGAACTGACTTCTCATGCCTGATGAAAAAGATGAGTGGATTTCACAGTGAAATTCCCATTGCTCTGGGGAGCAGTGATCATGCCGAAAAAATGTTCACTGACCTGTGTGACACAGGTGCTCTCTGTGTCAGGATTTTAGTGGAGTTAACCCCTGATAGTACACTTTGCAGAACATACCATCTGACACTGCAAAGCTACAATGCTGGCTTTAAGGTTGTCAAAACCTAGCCTGACTTGGTAATCACTAGATTATTGAGTATGTGCTGGCCTGGGTTGTGCACGGCATGACGTGCTGGAATTTCGAGGTGCCTGTTTTTTGCCTGCTGTAGTTGGGGGCTTATCCCAGTGAGCCTTAGCACTGGCTATGTTTAGTCCAACTTGTGGTCATGAAATGCAGGTTCCTGCACCATTGGCTTAGCAATGTATCAAAAAGAGATGTCTAAATATTATTCCCCTCCTTCTGGAAGTGATTGGGTGGGTGGCTGGGTGAGTTGTTCATTGAGGTGGGTAATAATTCATTTCACATCACTGACATAAATTTTGTGCTGATTTTCCATCCTAAACTCTTAATTCTTTGGTCTTTTTCTTTGACTGAATTGCTTTCTTTTCTTCCAATTCTTCTACTGGATTTTTGGCTGGAAAGAAGGTACTTACTAAATTCTGATTCATTATTACAGCTATTCAATCTTAGGGTGTGCCCAGGTAATTCCCCAGTGCCTTGTTCCATCATTTGTGCTGCTTGTTCTTTGCCCACTTCACCCCTTCCACCATGATCTGCCTCTCTGACCCATGGGGTGAACCCACAGCAGCAGCAGCAGCAAGCTGGACCTGAACTTTGGCTTTCTGTGCAGTCCTGGGCTCAGGCATGAGGGCTTGGAAAGGAGAGGTTGTTTCTGATGGGCATTAACTGTCTGGCTCAGCAGGCTGTGGAGGCAAGATCCAAAATCCAGAGGAGGCTGAAGCAGGATTTGTTTTCTTTACCTCGTGTGCTTCCACAAGCAACCTTGGTGTGTCATAAAGCAAGGCCTGTTCTTTGGATTTTAACCTGCCCTGGTCAGCTCTAGCTACAGAGGGGTCAAGCACAGAATACAGTCTGTGGCTGCTGGAGCACCTTTGTGCTCCTGGGCAGTCTCCCTGTGTTTCAGCTGGAAGCTTCATACATTCAACACAAACACTGCTAAATAGAAATTTCAGGGTAGCAGATTTGTAGTAGCGGTGGGGGGAAGGTAGAACTGGTCTAAAATTTGCAAAAATCTTTGACTGCAGTAAAGCTGTGTACCAGGATGTTTAAAAATTTAACATGTAAACAGCAGGCTGGCAGCCTGCAGTAATGCAGACTTAAAAATTAAAATGCCACCATGTTTAATGGAGTTGCCAAAAGTAATGATAAAAATGTAATTACTTCTGATGAGACACATATTCTGTTAAATAAAGAATATGGTAACTCTTAATTGGCTTGGGTAACCTAGGTAATTTAAAGTGAGTTATATTTCTTAGAGCTCAATATGCAAATGAATTGGAGCTTATATATAGTTAATATGTGCAGGATAAACAGCCAGTAATTTAAGTTGATTATGAACAAACCCAAATCCTTAGAGTGATTATGGCCATGCTGCTGTTTGGGGTCAGTTTTACTCAGGTTTGACATTGAGACCTCAGTTCCAAAAAGCACTTAGCTGTTAGGTGACTGGGCATAAATGTTTATGTCGTTTTTCATATCTCTTTTGTGGCCTGAATGCACTCAAACTTTGACTCCATATGTACATAAGTACAGCGGAAACAGTTTATTTTCAGGTTTAACACAATTTAATGGACGCAATATTAAAGCCCTTACTTTTCTACTGAATTTCAGACTGTTAATATTGAGAAGACACACATCTTTCAAAGCTACTATTGAATTTGATGCTTATCTTCAGTCAAGAACCAACTCGTTTGTACAATAGAAGCAATATTACCAAATGACCAGTCAGCTGCCATGATGGAAATAAAATAAAAAATAGTTTTCCATCACTTGTTTGAGTTAGGAGCCCACAATTTCCCCAGACTTTTCTCCTCTACATGCGTAGTTTAAAAAATCCCAACACCCAAAGCGCTGAAAAATACAGAAAAGAAAACAAACATGCAACATTATTTCTGGCAGATCTTTTTAAAACACAGAGAAGTCTGATGTGAGGTAAAGCAGGATCAGACACGCTAAGCAAATTTCGATTGACAAATGTGACTGGCATTGAATTCACTGAAGCTGTGTCTGTAACAGGAATGAACTTGGCCAGACGATTACACTCCATTTTAATAGAAAATACAGAATATTGATTAAGTCTGTGGCAGGTGTCACTGCGGCCTGCAGCAGTAGGCAGGGGAGGTGGAGGTGCAATAGGGTACGTAGTAGGTGGTCTCGTCTGCCTGCTGTATTGGCCTCATGGTGCTGCTCTGCCCCAGGGCTCAAACCAGGCAAGCTGGGCTTGGTGTGAATCTGGGGCTTCTCTGTGCTGGGGCTCCCCTGAGGTTTGGGCTGGGGAATGGGCATGCTGGGGCCATCTCTGTGACTGAGGAGGAGGGGTCAGTGTTAAAGGCTGGGTTTTGCTCTGAGTGTTAGGAATGGGGGGATTAATGTTTGAGCTGTCTGTATAAATGGGAAGAAATACCTTATAGAAAGACTGGAGTGCTTATAGTTTGGTAGCTGTTGGACATCCTAATAGAGGTTGACTTTCTGATGGACTTGGGCATTAGTAAGAAGAACCTATATATGTCTGCTATGGAACTGCTGAGCATGGAATATTTATTGTTAGCTGAGCTATAATCAGAGCTATGGAGAGTTTAAAAATAGTATGGCCTACTGGGAGAAAAAGGTAAGAGTATGTAGTAATATATTGTATTTATACCCACAGCATGCTTTTCTTCTGGGAGGTGAGTTTTAATTATAGTACATTACACACATGGAACAGATTTTGGAGACACCTGCATGGCTCTGAGGATGAGGGACAGAGTGCTATGGCTGGGAGGATGCTTGGGAAGGTGTGGGAAAGCCAGCAGTGGCCGTAGGCAAGAAAGGGGCAGTGGGTCCCTGCAAGACGTTTCTTGTGCTATAATGGAGTGGGATTTAAATTTAGAACTCGTATGCGACCCAATGTCAAGTCAGAAATGTGTGGTTGAAAGTGTATAATCAGCTTCAAGTGGCTGCCTTGTAAATCTCGGGAGTGGAAACTGGCCTCGGGCTAGGAGCCGTCTCTGCCGCATCTCTGCTTGAGTGAACTTTAATTTGACTCTTTATCAAGAAAAGCAGTGAGGGAAAGAGGGGAAGAAAGATGAACACAGTGCAAGTTGCCCAAAATAGGCTTTGTATGGATAAAGGTGATTTTACTGGAGACTTTGCAAAGAGTTCTATGTGCCCTCAAAGAAAAGCAAAGTCCTGTTATGAAGTGTAGCAGGAGAGGAAGGGCCAAGAGAAGCTCAGAGAAATGCTCTAGTTCTGACTTTGGGAGCTGCTTCTCTCTTTATTGGGTTGAATGTGTGCACAGCACTTCCAAAAATGGAGTGATGTCAAATTGGACTTCTACAATCTGGGGCCAGTCTGCAAAGCACTCTGTACTCTGTGCAGGGCTTTGTTTGCTTAAGCTCCTGCCAAAACCAAATCGAGCATCTCCGTGAGCATCCGCAGTGGCACTAATGACCAGCGTGCTGAGAGCAGGCAGAGCTGTCCAGGGAAGAAGTAGGGGCATTAAACATTGTCTGAAATTTTGAGCAGCTCCTGGCTAGGGAGTTTTTTTGTGATATTATAATGCAAAGTCTTCATTATGAAAAGAGATTATCAATGTTGTGAAACTTGGAAAACCTCATCAAGTCTGCCTTGATTATATGAGGGTATATTGTAATCTGCCACGCTTGATACCAGGGAATATTTTGAGCCAGCAGTTTTTCACAAGTCTCAAGACAATGTAAAATAAAGAACATATTAGTGATAAATGGAAGTTTTATCTTAGGCCAGCTTAGAGTCCTGGGAACTATGTATTTTGGAGCCATGTGCTATTGATTTCAGGAGGAGATGCTTCATTTTGTAGGTGCTAAGCATAGACTTATTCAAAGGAAAAAGTTCACAGTGTCAGTGAACCAACCAAGATCTGAAATTGAATTTGCTCTTAAATGAGTCAAGTTACTTTTTATAGTTGTGGTCTGGAAATTTAGCTTTCTATCATTTTCATGGGTTTAATATTTGATATTTAGCAAACTACAAGTTTTGCACATGTCCATATGTTGACAACAAACATAAACATTTATATGAAGTAACACTGAAAATCTGTATTCTTCACACATTGGAAGGTGTCTGACTCTATTCTATTTTCCCTGAAGGAATATCAAAATAATTTTTTAAAAGGAACCTGGATATAAATACAGTGGTTAGTGAGTATTCATTATATATAGATCTACTAGAAAAACTTATGTTTTCCTTTTTTCCAGGAAAACAAGGGTGACATAATCCCACTATTTGCATACATACCATGTTCGTGGCCTAGAACCTAAGCATGAAAATAAACAGAAATTCAAGTAGCTCAGTCTGCTTAGCTCATTAAAGAGAGTGTAGCTTGTAATACTCAAAGAATTACAATCTCGTCAGTGCTGTAATCTCTTCCCATGTGGTTTTTTTCCGTTACAATTGTTTTTTCTTCAAATCATCAAAGTGCTTGAGAAGGTGGAATGTACTGAGACTTTCTAAACAGTTGAAATAGTTTGTCTGCCTACCTTGCCTGGTGGTTTCAGCTGAGTCCTGGCATGACCAGTGTTGGTAGGAGAAACCTCTATACTCCAACCTGCCAGTTATAAACTTATACAAGCTGTGTCGTGTCTTTGCTGCACATTTGCACACCCTTGAACAGTAAAAGAAAACTGGCACAAAATCAGCTATAAACTATGAAACTCCAAAATATCAGGAAGGAATATGCATGAGTTATTTTTGAAGTATTTGGCACCACCCCTTTTGTTAGGGGAAGGGTAGTTGTGAGTTTGTGAGAGGTGCTCTGATGGATGCTGAAGCCTGTCATAAAGCTCTTTGTTCAAAAAGAAATCTTAGCTAATGTAAACTATTGGAAGAAGTGTTTACAAATAAACAGAGCTTTAGCTGTCTTCTCAGAGACCTTCCTTTCTCTCCAGCCCTGGCTATTTACAAAATTTTCTTGTATTGAAACTAGGTGAGTGGTTACAAAAAGCTTTTTCCCCCGCTTTGACATTCATATTGGAGGAGAAAATGATTAAATTCCCTTTATCTTAAAGCTAATTAGATCTAGTAATGAAGTCTTTATTCCTGTATGCTGTCTCTTATAACTATGAAAATTACATGAGGGTAGTGGCATCTGTCTGGGAGTTTTGCAGACTGAGAGACGTGGCCTTAAAGCTGAGGTCTCTTTGAGCCGTGGATGTAGTTGGATATGTGCAGCCCCAGTGGCAGAGCCAAACTGTCCCAGGGCTCTTGGCTCACAAACAGGCAGGGTCTTGTGCCCACGGGAGGAACCAGCACTGTCACTGAATCCAAAATCATCAGCCGCCTCTGTGTCACGGGGTGAGCCATCTTCATTTCCAGGTCAAGTGTAAAATCTGGAAGAAAGGTTGCTCATATAATGAAAAGAGGTTAAAAGAGTCTCCCAGCTTATAGTGCTGCCCGTTGCTGCTGGGCTCTTCACTCCTTTAGCTGTGTGGGGCTGCCTGAAGGTGTACAGATCCCTGAACTCCTTGTGGGAATGGGAGAAGACAAAAATATATATGGTGTAGTGGAATGAATGTGTGTGACGGTAACAGACCACCAGGCTTTGATCTTTGGAGTTCCATGTTTATGAAGGAAGGTAGTGAATCTGAGAACTGTCTTGGTTTGAAAGACAGGTATCTGCTAAGGAAGGCAGGAGCCTCCCTTGGAATGGAAAATATGAACCCTTCCCCTCCAAACTATTATAATTTTGAAATTAAGGGGGGCTTTCAGGCAGAGGTATGAGAAAAGGAACAACAGTTCTTTACTAGAGTGTGTATGTATAACAAGGCAAACAACAACCATGGTAACAACAACAAACAAAGAACAGAAAACCCAGTAAAGCCTCTCCCTGCTGTTCAGGCACTTTCCCCTTCGGTGCAGTTCCGGTCACAGCCACCAGGGGCGCAGGTGGCTCCTGGCCGGGCGGGGGTGCAATGATTCCCCCGCGCCTGCAGGGGGCGCTGTGGCGCGGGTCCAGCCGTGTTTCTCCACATGGATGATGGTGGGCCGGCGGGACAGGATGGAGAAGGGGCTTCCTTTAAAAACCCTCAGGAGCAGCCGATGCCGGTGCCCCCTCGGGATGGCGAAAGGAGCTGTAGCAGGAACCTCAGGAGATGCAAGCTGGAATGGCAGGACCTCCCGGCAGGACAGGGTGAAAAGCTACAGTGTAGCACAAACCCGGAGCTACCGCAGAGGTACGGCAGGGGTTGGGCAGCAGCAGTCCGGTTCCCGAACGCAGTATGGAAAAAGGCTCTTTGGGGTTTTCTCACTGGTGCTGGCTGGTCTTTCGGATCTGGGCTGTGCTGGGGGTGGGGGCAGTCCCCCAGCAGGAAACGAGGGTGGTCCCGGATCCTGGCAAGGGCACGCACTGGCTCTGGGCTTCCCAACAGCAGAGCAGCAAAAGAAGCCCAGCCGGCAAGCTCAGTCACAGTGCTGAAGCAAAAAAAAAAAACAAACCAAAAAGAAGCAGGCAAAAGCCACAGAAACAGCAGGATCCCTGGTCAGAGATACCGGCCACGTGTGTCCAGTTGAACCACCTGCCAAGAGAGAGAGGGGCTGCCAGTCACCCTGCCCCCAACTCCCCCCGGAAACGCCGGCCTGGCTCCCATTCATTGCGACAGCCACGGAGCCAGGGAGGATGGGGCTGGAGTGGGGACAGCCGCTACCCCTGGGCACAAAACAAAACAAAACAAAACAGATCAAAAAACCCCCCAAAATGGGATGGGATAATAAACCATCCCCAAGACAAGAACCCAGATACTTCTTTTACTCAGTCAATGGGAAATGAAGCTGCCACTTTAAACAAGTTTATTTTAAAGCTGAAAGCTTTGAAGGTCAGCCCCAGTGGAGTGGCATTTTAGCCAAGGGCAGGAGAGAAGAGATCATTCTGTGAGTGAAGTGGGGAGAGTTGTGACCTTAATGGAGTTGTAAAAGTAGAACAAGACACAATAGAAGTGAGTTCCCATATCCAAGGAAGGGGTTTATATCAAGGACAAAACAAGCAGTGAAGAAAGAAGTGTGAATGCTTCCCTCTTTTTTTTTTTTTTTTTTTCTTTTCATAAAAAGCAGTTTTGCAATTGACTTTTTTTTTTTTTCCAGAATTAGTTCTTGTTTGGTAACCATCACTGAAATAAGCTCTAACTCCACGTACTCTGGATCCTACAATCTTGTCTGATGTTGGCTGCTTCAAGTGTGCTGAAATTTCTTTGGAGGAGGGCAGTGGGGCAGTTCACAATTAAATCAGTGTGACAAGAGCAGCAATGCTCTGATGGCCAGAATCTCCCGGTTGAGATGTCTTTTAAAGATGTTTTAGGTTTATACCTTGGATATAGGACCTGTAAAGCACTGCTCATGTTAAATGCTCTGAAAATGGAAACAGCACACAGAAGGGTATAATCTCATGGTGAAAATACATTGCATGTGCTTGAAACATCTTGGTTGCTTGGGCACAGGTAGAATGTCCCTCAATCCTGCCTGCTTTGCTGTAGTCAAATTTCTTTGAGGTGTCTTGCAATTTCTTTTCTGTTAAGGAGAATGAAAAAATTCTTAGCTCTTCCTGATTTAATTTATGCTTCCAGCTGAAACATAAGCTTTCCAGACACATGGCTTAGTGATTCCAAAACTCAGGTGGGGCTTTTTTCAGGCCTTTAAAAAATTCTAAATTGTTCTTTGTATTTCAATTCTTTAATACAACCTCTCCATAGAGGGCCATGGGAGATGTGAAAAACATGGATTGTGCTGAAGGATTTAACTCATCTCCCTAATGCAGCTCAATGCACCATCAATTGATACTCCTACTGGTCTACAGGAAGAAGGAGAATGACTTTGATAGACTGACCAATCCTCTTAATTCAGCTTAAACTCTCTTCCATGTTCCCTATGCCACATTTCTCTCACAAGCACTACTTGCTTTCGGGGCTCTGCCTGTTACCTCTTTGTGTAGCAGTGCATTGGGTTGTGTTTTCTCTGTGTGGAAATGGCACCTTCTAACAAGACGAGCAAACCCAGCGTTGTTTGATATCTGTGCTTGAAAGTGTGACAAGTTGCCTTCAAAGTAGCACCCACTACTTGAATGGCTTTCCATGGTACCCATAACCATCTTTCTGTAATTGTAATTGATGTTTGGAGAGGACTGTATTGACTTGTAGATCTAATTTTCTGAAAACAAAGCAAAAAAATATTATTTTAACAGGTATATAAAATCCCATGTTGCAGAGAAGAGAGTAATGCTTTGTCTCTATTCAGAAGTAGGAAACTGCAATTCCAGGTATGCAGAGCATCTTAAGAGCCTCAGGCACTTAATAAAACATCTGGGAAATGGGAAAAGCTCAGGATCCAGTTGCAGGGATCTGAAGGGGTCAGATGTGAGAGCTGGAATAGTTCTTTGTCCCAGTATTATGGGACCTCTATCGAGGTGACTGAAGAAACTTGCTGTTGGCTGACTGGATTCTGAGGATGGCAATGTCTTCCTGTCTGTGTCCAGCAAAGTCTGCTTGAACACTCCAATAGGTGAAATGGTTGGTTGCATTTGCTGTTGTTATCTCTTGATGTAGCTGGTTGTGAAACAGGTCATATGAAGCCATGTAGATCTTGGAAAGTACTTGCTTGTAGTTTCTTTATCATTTAAGGAAAAATGTTTTGTGCCTTCTCACAATCAGGCTGTTTGAATGTGAAAAATGTACCGTCAGTAGTCTACTAATAGCTTGTTCTGTTCTTAATAGTCCTTTAATCTTTGCTTCTTGTAGGATTAATGATTAAAACTCTCTTCATGCTCCTGACTGCAGCTGATACAAGGTATTGCCTTTGTGTTTCACACAGCCCCTGGGCATATCCTCCCACTCATACTCTGCTGCAAGTTGAAAGCAGCCTGTTTTGGGGAATTTTGGACAGTGGGAGATAGGCACATGCTATCTTCATATTGCTTCCTTGCTGCCTGCTGAGACTCACTGCTTTCAGGGCTGTACAAAAGCCTGGTTTCACATGTTCTGCTCTGGGTACAGCTTTCCGTTGTCCAACAGTAAAGCAAGGACAGCACATGAGAATTTTTTTATGCTGAGAAGAATTTTAATTGATTGTAATCACAGAAGTAGAGGGCTTGGGGGGTGGAGGGTCACTGGTGATTAGTGATTATGCTACAGTACTGAACCTGGCACGACGTTCCTGGAAAAACAGAAAAGTGTGAGCTGTGGGAAAAAACCTATTGGTGCTTTGGTGTGTTATGGGAAAGATCGCTCACAAAACCATTTGGACTATGGAGAGTTGAGTTTCAGAGGGGAGAGGAATTTGTTTTTCACAGCATTTACTGATTACACATAAGAGAGAATGGGGTTTTGTGACAAAAAAAGATCAGATCCTGCCACAGTGCAGCATTTTCAGGCTTGACATATGTGAATCCCTAATCTTGTGAAAAAGTCTGTGTGAATCTCCCTGGGAATGGTGTAAGTGTCCTGCTGGAATTGAGAGAGGTCATGTTAGCCTATATGTGGGGGATTGGAAGATCTCTAGGACGTGATTCCCTTCTGTTAGAACCGTGTGCCTGCCCACATTAGTCTGTTGTTCAGGGCTTCTCCCCGCATTGCTCTTTGGTTTGACCATGTTCCTGTTTCCAAGGAAGTGCTGAGGATGAGAGAGTGTTCTCATATGGTGTCTGCTTTAGGACACTCGCAGGAGTTCAGCCATCCCAATATGTGCTTTGAAAAGAGCCATAAACCCGATTGCTTGCTGCTTACGCATGTAACCTTGCAAAAGAAAGGCTCACAGGGGAAAGTCAAAGAACTTAAAGGGAAGTTATGTACCAGCTCAGCTTTAGAAGCATTAGACAGCTTTCTTCTTCCTTATCAAAGAGTGATAATCAACTTTCTTCTTAGTGACAGAAGTAGCTGTAAAATAGTTCTTTTCTCTCCCACCCTGCCTTTTTTCTTGTGAATTTCTTTAAAGTTTGTTTTCCTTGTATGTACACAACTGCTTCACTGTGTGACTTGATGGAGAGACTCTTTCCTAAAATAACCATTAGAAAAGTCTGTAAAGCTTTTGTTGTCGTACACAGAACTGCACTTGCTTACTATTCTAATATTTAGCTAAAATTCTGGGGGTTTTGTTTTGAAATAGTTCATACAGTTAAGATATAGGATAAGGAAATGCAATGTCAAAAATACAATCCTGGGAGGTTATTCTCGCAAAGAAACAAAATCTCGAGCGTAAATTTTTTCAGTGCACTGGGAAACAATACCAAAGAGAGAAGTACAGGGTGCAGCAGCTCCTTGTCTAGATCAAGCTTAGGTCATTTGCTTGGGACTGAGAACCAGCCTATAGATTTTTCCAAATAGAATGTCTTCCTTAAAGATATTGCCTGTGTCAGGTTGACAAAATCAAATGCATTACTTGATGTCTAAGAGCAGTATATGTGGAGAAATCTCTCAGGTCTGTTCTGAGAGCTATTTGGGTGTCTTAACTCCCACTGAATTTTCAGTTCAATGGGAATTAGGCACCTGAAGAACTTCAGAAATCTGGCTTTTAATTTACTCTTTAAGCAGGGGAATGAGGAGTTGGTGCTGTGGGTCGGGTCCCTGCCTTCTAGTTTTGTTCCTAGCAGGTTCACATGAGAGTGTAGGGATGAACCCTGCAAGCTGCCTTTGGAGTTCAGGGGTGTGTATGTGTTTGAAATAGCTTTTTTTTTTTTCTTTTTATGTTACTTTCATGTTTTCAAACAGCCCCTCTTTTTGAAGGGGGGAGTAAAACCATGCAGTAGGACATGCTGGATGAATCCCTGTGCTTGGCCTCCCACACAGGTGAGGGTGTCTAGTCTGTTTTGTGCTTATCATGAGAACAGGACCCAAATTAAGACACATCTTGGTAGCTGATTTTAGTTAAAGTCCACATTGGTGTAAGGAATTTATTATTTTCTGATGGAACAGAGTTCTGCTGTTAGGAAGGGACTGCATCAAGCTAATGAGGATGAAAATGTATCATCTCAAGCCTGGGCTTCAGCACTCGGTACCTCATTGCTTTTTAGTATATCAAATGCTTACACCAGAGGTGGAGGATCACAGGCACAAAATAATCTGTATGAATTTTGATCTTTACCATTTCCTCTTTATTAGTAGTAGGGAAACGGACTCAATTACTTATGCAACTAAGTAAAGAAAAAGTATGTTACTTGTTGATACATTATGGGAGTGAGCTGCTTCTTGATATGGGTCAGATGTCTTCTCATGGTCGCAAATATGAACTCCTTTAACAGTCTGTAACACTTCTGTACCTCTTTTATTGCCACAAGTGCTATCTCTGATGACCAGAATATCAAAATGGATTCATTAAAACACAAGTCCTGTGTGTAAATAGATTTAAAATTAGTGAGGCAGATGTAGTAGGTGGCCCTTTTTTTTCTCTGCCCGATAAGGTCATGAGAAGGAGATAATCTAAGATAAGCACTCAACATAGCCTTTAGCAAGGAAGAATACAGCAAAACTCAGCTCTTCATTTTCTCCAGTGCTATTGCTCTCAGCGACCAGTACTGGGTGATCTCTTCTGTACTCCTCCCTCCATAGGGACACCTGTTTATTTTACCTATGGGACCTTTTTGGTTTACCTTTCTATTGTATTGTTCCCTACAGGGAGAGGGTGTTCTGCAGTTGTACCCGGGAAAAAACCTACATTTAATTTCTTAAAATGAGTAAAATGTTTGAGTTGATCATCACAGCTTTTAAAGAAGTCAGTAAGGTTTCACCTGTTCACCAGAAGGAGAAACTTGTCACCCTCTGTGTTTGGTTTTGTTTGAATAATAACCATGGGAGTTTCTTGTCCCTGATAGGTGGAAAAATGGGAATTTGAAATCATGCTAAAAGTGGTGGTTGTTTTAAAGTATACCTGTGTGTGTTTTTCAGAAATGTAGCTTGTATACAAATTCTCAATGTATCATGGTAGTGGGCAATCTTCCATCCATACTCATGCCTGTTGTTCAGCAGTGCTTTCTCATACTGCTCCATATCCCTTTGGTATCTCCCCTGAATTTTGACCATGCAGAGGGTCAATTTTGCTGTTATTTACGCCCATATAATTTGTCTTTGTTGTTCTTTGTCTTACTGTAATAGCAGACATGAGAGGTCGTCTGGGTCTCACGCTGCAAACAAGAAATAAAAATTACTTACTTCCATTGGTCTGAAATATAGAAGAATAAAACAGTGGCCTTAAAATTGGTGCTAGTGCCTTCATCTTCTGTTGATAGAAGATGATGAGGTAGGCAGGGTAGCACTGTTTTGCATCTGTCCTTGTTGCAGTTGATAGCAGTTGGTGCCAGCGTAGTGGAAGAAGGTTCCCCAAAGCTTTGTCAGCCAATCTGCCTTTTCATCACCACCTTCACCAGGAGAAAAGGTGTCTGTGGGACAGCTTCAGTCACATCATTCAGGTTAATTCCCTTCGATGGTTCATCATCCCTTTCCAGTAGTCTAATGTTGAGTGGCAAAAGTGTCAGTGCAGAATCACTGACGATGGTTTTCTGCAGCCCTTCTTTGAGACGTCACAGGGGACAAGTTGGGTGTCCCAAGAAGAGCCAGTGTGGCCTAAATCTGTGTCAGTCAGTTGCGACTGCTGATGTTTTCTCAATCCAAATATGTTTTTTGTTCACCAGCCAAACATTTTGTATTACTGTTTTTATTGTTGACAGTGTTTTATCTATGTCTTTTTCTGATATGACTCCAGGTAGTTTTGTTTGCTCAGGCATATTAACTGGTGTGAATTTTTGTGCAGCAGTTCTTCATCTATTTTGACATGTGTATCTGTCATCAATTCTTATCAATTTTTGCCAAGACCAGACTGGTAGAATCTTCATCACTGTATTTGTTCTGGAATTGTCTGTGTGAGCTCCTTCACATGAATTCTCCTTCTTGGTGGCTGAACAGCCCTGTGTTTTCTGAAAAGGAAGATTTCATTTATTTATATGCTGATGGAGCAATTTATTAAAATACTGGCAGTAGTCAGTCACTTGTTAATTGTTTTTATCGCATTCCAGTGCAAATACTCTGACTGATACCATGAACTTTGCTGGGCAAACTGAGAGAACCTCTGCTGCTGTCTTTGCAGGGCAAGTAGAAAAAGAGCAACCAAGACCCAGAGATCCAGACAGGTGCAGCTGTTTTGCTCATCATGACGTAGGAAGGCTATCTGAGCTGGGAGTGAGATGGAGGTCTCTGACTTTAAGCCCAAAGTATTGCTTTTGTTCATTGCTCAACCCTCCTGATCTCAGAGACCAACCCACAGTCCCACAAGACATCATTCTGATTTTGGTTATGAAAGGGTCTGTTAAATTTTTTAAACTGTTCCGGTGTTCTCCACTATAAGCTTTTCTGCCTCAGTAAGCCCAAACTTTCCTGTCTTTGTTTCTGTTAAAGCTGAGTGAAAAATATGTGTGGATGAGGAGTTGGCAGAGCCCAGCCAGATTTGGTTTTAAGGGTACATTTCTTGACTTACTCTTTTTAGTCCATTCAGAGCGTCTTTTATATTCAGTCCCTCCGAGACAACCAATATCTCTAATTTTTTACATCCTCAGTGGAAGGAATTAAGCAGTCTGAGGCTCTGTCTGCTAGATTTACTGCTGATCTACTGGAAAATGTATCCTCTGTTTCTTGCAGGTTTATAGATACCATTGGTGTGATTTCTGTTAGGTCCTGGGCATTAATGATTGTGGTTCTGATGAAGCTGGACATTGACTTTACCCTTTTAATTTCCTTCCAACATTTGTTGTGTCCTACACTACTCAATCTTTAGCACTGGGAATAATCAGGCTAATGATCCTGCTCTTCCCTTTTGGCTTCTCCAGCATGTTTGAAGGTTTTGTCCCACCAGCAACACCAACAATGCCGCTCTGCCTGCAAGAAGGCATCTGTCTGCTTCCTTAGATGTGTTGCTCTTGGAAGGGGAGTAACAATGTGATTGTTTCTTACCTTTGTACAGTCCCACTGTGCTCCTTGTCCATGCCTCCCTCACCTGCTTCCTTCATCCTTTAGTCTGGAGCTGCTTAGAATTTGTTTAATATCTGTCTTCCTCTGTTGCTTTTCCTCTGAGAGCACACTGAAAGAATAATGGGAGTGTTGGAGAAATAAAAAGCAATCTGAGAACAGAGATTGGGGGTAAAGGAAAGGTTGTAGATGAGAGAGGGGCGATGTAGCAGGACACAGCATAAACAGATTCCAGAAGTTTATTTTTCTGTGTAACACATTTAAACCTATGAAGTTTGCCACAACTCTAATCTCATTCAGGTAATTCAGTCATACAGACAAACTGTGTGAGTTTGTGTATGAGGAGTCTTTCTCTTTTTTGTTCTAAGTTATTATTTAGAGAGTCCTAATGAGCCATGATTGTGCTTTAGGCTAATAGCTATCCAAGGGATTAAAAATCAGGGGGAACAATTATTTGAGTGCATTATTGCTTTATGTTCATTATTGCCAAAATCTGAAGGGTACTATTACTGTAAGCTGACTATAATAAGTTGCATCTGATTTTCTTTTAATTAGTGAATTGTTACCTCCTGAAATACTGGTTAATGCCAATTAAGAAACTGTTGTGTGATAGGTCTGATGTAGTACTGGTGCAATTCCTCACTGTCTGAATAAAGGGAGTGGGGAAAAAAAAGAGAAAGTTAGCAAGTTTTTTCTTGATGGATTTGACTTCTTACACACTTCTTTATTTAATAAGCGTACAAAGGGATTCAAATGCCATGGCTGCTGTTGAAGGTTACTTTGGGATAGCTCTGTTCCCTAGCCCTCAATAATTCTTCCTGTTCAAAAGAGTGTGGGGTTTATGAGTCTGACTGTGTTAAGCGAAGTTGTAGGCGATATGGAACACTGGAGTTTCTATGGCAGTCCTGATGACAGCCTTCAAAGTCCCAGAAAGTGATGAAGGGATAAATCCTCACAGGGATTGGCTTCTTATGCTGAAAGAAAAATTCACATGTTGTCTCTGGGTGTACTTGACACATCTGGTGAGGTTTTTTTCGACCCTGGACGTGGTGATTATGGTTGATGACCTCTTGGGTCAGTAAACAGGAGGTGGAAAGCATGGCTTCTGGAGCTAAATACAGTAACTTCAACAAGCTAAAATAAGATGCTTGACCCTAGCAGAGTGATCTTTCTACTTTAGAAACAGCAGGCCTTCTAACACATTGCAGTGGCTTATGTTATAATCAGTGAAAATAGGTAAAACATACATAAATAAAAAGAATTGACATGCCATTGTCATAATTTTTACATGTAATTTGAAAGGTAAATTATGCTTCTATAGTCGTTTCCTCTATTCTTTGCAGCTTTCATTCTTGGCTGTCAGCAAATGGCTCATTAAGAGCTAATATTGAATTCGCTAATGTATAAAAGGAATGGGCCCTTGAGCCACTGATTGAAAAGCAAGGTAGAGAAGGCCAAAGCATTTAATTGGAAGCATGAGAGCTGTTAATCCTTTTGTTTTTTTTCCAGTCAACAAATTGCTGTTAAAATGAAAGAGGTAGAAAGGCTGTGCTTTTTCAGAACATAAAAGGTTTGTGAAGAAATCCTTCAGGCCCTCTTGCCTTGCTCCTTGTGAATGCAGAATAATTCACTGGGAGGGGGCAGTTATGACACACCAGAAGTGCTTCAAGTATTGCAGAGTATAAATATGAAGGTTTGAAAATGAGGAAATGACAGATAATGCACACTTGTGACTGTGTGTGTGAGACTCCTAGCAATTTTTGGTAGTGACATTAATGTTTTGAGAAGCATTTAACAGCATCTCCTGAAATGCTTTTTTGGACAACTGGCAGTCAGAAAACATGGTGAGATGTTTTTCATCTCTTGATTCAGCCCTCCCTTGATGACACTGTATTTTGTTTTGAAAGGATGAAAGCACCTTCCCAAGTTAATGGCTGTGCAGGAGGAAGGTGCAGTCACTCTGGTTACTCCAGAAAAAGCCTTTTGAGCATTACCTTTGATAAACGTCCAGTGTGGCAAAAGGCTCCTGCAAGGCTAAGGCTTGCCCCATCCTGTTTCAGCTGTGGCTTGCACCATTCTTGACTGTGTTGTTTGCTGTGTCTTTTCTACGTGGTGATCACGGCTGGGACAGGGATGAGCTTTCTACTCTGAGCACTACTGTCTAGTGTCTGGCAGAATGGTGTCAGCCGTAGCTTGGCCTCTAAGCATTCTATTTCCATAGAAATTTTAAGTACTAATGTGTAGTAGCATAAGGGATTGAACAAAACCAGATGTGTGGAGAAACAAAGAGAACCTGTTCTCAAGGGTTTTAACAAGGGACCCCCCAGGAAACAAAGGGAGCATGGAAAGGGCATCCTTAAAACAATGACTGCAACAAATAAACTGCTCATATATGAAGTGTTTGGCAAAAAATGAGCTTTGGGACATGGCAGGGAGATCCATTGAATAGTTCAACTCTGCAGACTCTTTTGATTAAAAAAAAAAAAAAGACCAAAAAAACCAATGAGAGAGAGAGAACATATAAATATATAATGGCTGTAAATCACTGGGTTATTCAATTATTCATATCCATACAAACCCCTTGCATGTATTCTAAGAGAGAAAAAACCAAAAAGGATTATTTCTCTTAGTTGTTTTTTATTATAAGCAATAGAGAAACAGTGGTAAGTGATCTTTGTTCTTTCACAGCATTTGTAGTGTTCATTTAGTGTAGAGTGCTTTACTGAGTCAGTTCACTGGCAAAATTTTTTAAACAATAGCATTGACCTTTCAGCAAATGGCACAAAATAATGGTGGGAAACAATTTCATTTTTCAAATCATATATTCCTGGTGGACAGACACATGCTCTGTAACCTTGAGGACATGTCAGAAGTTCTCCCATCCTTCTGTGGATGCCTCACAGTAGTGTCACGGGGAGGGATTATTCAGTGAATAACTGCAAATAAAAACATGAGGGAGCCTGTTAGCATTCATACTGAAAACTTGAGATTAATTAGATAAATGTTTCAGTATGAATTATTTGCTTAAACCCTTGTAATGGGACAAAATTTCCTGCTGATGTAGTTTGATTGACCTCAGGGAAGGTGAATCACTGCAATAGAGAACTTGGCCTGTGATTTCTTTATCATACAGTATTGGCTCTAATTTACCATCCATTTTTTATCCCATTAATCCCAAATTAAATGCTTGGCAATAGCCATTCTATGGCTGTGGATGACTTGCCAAGTTTGAGAGTGTGTACACCGCCAGCTGTCGTGGTGCTGAGCTGACCCTGGTGCTCTCAGAGCATGCAGCCTTCAGCAGCGGTGCCATCTCTACAGACAGCAGTCTGCTGGGAAACCTCAACAGTTAATCCCTCCCCACCGGTAGCAAGTCGGATCCCCACAATGTTTAATTGTTACTGGTGTCCCTCAGCTGATGATTCCTTGTCCTCCAGGCTTTGAGAGAGCTCCTTGTCTCCTCGTGCTGGAGCAGTTGAGTAACGTTGCCATGTTGAAATGCCTCTCCACACCTGCGAGGGGAAGCAGGGCTTGGTACATACCCTGAGCAGCAGAGCACCCATTCTGTGTTTCTTTGCTTTTGCATAAACAAGATCTTTAATGCTGTTTAATGTGGCAATCTGTTTATTAATTATGTAGCTGTACATTTTACACACTCTGGTTATAGTATCTGAATTTCAGTCAGCCCTTTGTAACTGCCGCTACAGGTTTTGGTGTTGCAGTAAATACCTCTAGCTCCTTCTTCTACGAGTAGGATCAAGTCTTCATCTAAATCTGGGACATGTTTCACCCTCTTTGTTTCACTCATCTCAATATTTGATGACCTCTGCTAAGCGAATATCGTGCTGAGCTAAAATATTTTTTGTTTTGAAGTGGCATTTTGTTAAGAGTTCTTCCTCTGGCTTCCTGGGGAGACAATCTTTCTCATTACTATCACTTCAGTATCTTTATATGCCTACTTACAGCTTCACATATTTACTTTTGAGTAATCAACAACATGAGCTGTATCACTGGAGTATTGTTAACAGGCACTAAGGGGGCTGATTCAGAAATTTTTGAGGTCAAGTGGACTCTTTTAGTTGATCTTTTGAGCCTTGTGTAAGATTGATAGAAGTGGAAGCACACTAAGTAACTCCCTGTCCACACTGCTATCAGTCTGAATGCTGAATCTCTTTGATAATGGTTGAATCCTGTCAAGATTTCTAGGAGGAATTACTGTAATGGCCCTTGCAGCTTGGGGGTAATAATTCAGCATTTGTAACTGAGTCATTACTCTGGGAAACCTGCTGCTTTGAACCTTTCTGTGCAGCCCTTCCCTGATGCCATGAAACTGTCTCCAGTTGATACTTAGCTTGAGTTGCAAACTCTTCTTCATTGCTCAGTGAAAACAGCCTAGAGACTAAATATTGGCATTTTCTTCATTTTGTGTTTTAGTTTATCTGTTTTGTTGTTGTCGTAGTACATAAACTGTGTAGAAAACACTCTCAGAACAGGGACTGACTGCACTCTTGAACCTCACAGGGTTTAGCTCTGAGAATATCGAGGGAGAGCTTAATTTTTGAAGATGAGTGAGCAGCAATGCAATCACTCACTAGGTATGCACACTTACGCCAGCACGATTGAAGTCTTCAGTCCGAATATTAAGCACTTAATTGAAATACACAAAGCGTTGGTAGCATTTTCATGGTGCTCAGTTTGTTCTTCAAGACCTGCTTATTTCTGCCAGCAATTGAGTAAACATGGAGTCTTATTTTCTTTCAGGTTGTATTGAGGAATTGTCACATGAGTACATGAACACAGCCCAGTGTATGCTCTGTATTTTGTACCCCTCTTCTGTCTTGATACAACTGAAATAAAACATTCAGTATATACCTCTGTTGACTTCTATCACTGATCCTGTCTCAGAGAATGCAGGCAATGTTGTTTAATTAGGATAAGGAAGGACTTCTAGACTGCCCCTGTAATCATTACTAAAATTTTCAAAGCCATTTCCTCTAAAGTGCTTTGAAGCCTGGTTCTCAACACTCAAGTTAAATATGATGGAATTAATTTTGTAGATGGCCTCATCATAGAATGCATGATAGCATCAGCTCTATGAAGAGTATTCCAGTTAGTGTGTTAATTTTAATTATATGGAAAAAGGATCTGTTTTACCCTGATAAGTTAGTGCTTGTCATTGCTATAGATTTTTTTGGATGTTATCCAGAGCAGGTAGAAGGTTAGCTAATTTTAACATGTGAATAGAGAAGGGAATATTAGTCATACCCTCCCCCCAAACAAAACTATTTAACACTGCTTGGAAGAGAAAATTACAGGCTGCAAACAAATGATACTGTTCACACCTAGACTTTACATGGGTCTTTGAATACACAGTGATAACCACTTTCTTTAGTATTCCCATAGCAACAGGAAAATAGTAACACAGATGTAAAGTGATATATTGGTGACATTCTTCTTATCTTGTCCTTTGGGTAGACTTTCTCTTCCTCTCTGCTGTAGTTGAGAATCTTCTCTCCTGTGCAAAGGCTCTCCAGCTCAGAGCTGCTGCAGGGTACTCACGTGTCTCTGTGTGCTTTCTGAAGCAGCTTCACCGACGCGGTGTCCAAATCCTCCCTGGCTGAACACGCCTTCCTGTCCAGGCAGGAGAGGAGCTCAGTCTGTGCAGTGTGTGCGTAGCCTCAGGCTGAGGATGAGTCTTCCCCTGCCACCATGGGCATGAGGAGCCTTCTTTTCCTGGTGGCAACTGGGCTGAACGCCTCAGTAAACTGAAGATAGTGGGAGACAGGAAAAGTTTACTCCTGTACATTGTTTAAAATTGGCTTGCACCTTGAGGTGTATTTTGTTCACTTACTGAATGAACGATTGAATGTGCAGTATCCTGATCCTTATGGATGTCTTCCAGTGTGAGATATCTGATGATATCATGGAAGCTTTGTTAGCTTTGTAATAGGGATGTGTTGCCAAACAGGTGCTGCTTGTATGCACCTCTTTGTTTTCTTGTTTGTGTTTGCAGTTAATTCATGTTTGATACTATTTCAGTCTATGCTCTTGGCAATGTGGTGGTTTTTCCCACTAAAGACACATTGAAAGTATTCATATTTACGATGTTTATGGAAAGGTGCTAACTGAAATGGAAGCTTAATTTCTGAAATTCCAGTATTTATAAATTTATTTTCCTCTACTGTAGACCACCAAGACATTTGGAAGTTAAATATGTGATACAGATATTTTGTCATGGAATTATGGGCGCTAGTAAAATCAGAATGTTTTGTTTCAGTTTCTGTAGTATTGTAATTTATGACTGTAGGAAAAGTGAAGCATTTTGGCCACCTGATAAACTGAAAATTAAGTGTTCTTGACACCGTCACAATTAGAGACCAGGGAATTTCTGTTCTAAAAAACTAAGAAAAGTACTTTATTTGGCCAGATCAGAACACTAATTAATAAAATTTTAAACTGCTGTTGGAACCTGCTCTTGCATAATGTGCCTGGGTCTTTTATTCGACCTGAGCCCTTGACATTGATAATATCATGTACTCTTTAAGTTCCACAGGTGGATAATGCGTTCTGTCAAATTTGCAGTCTTCTGATAGTCTTGAATGTACCCTTGATCTTACTATATGAAAAAGACTGAATGGTAGACCTTGATTTATCTTTGCTGTACCTTTTATCATATTGTCTTCTTTATTTTCATGTCATCTCTACCTTTGCTTTTGCTTCTCTGATCTAAGAAGTCCCAACATCTTCAGTCTCTGCTGATACAGAAGAATCAGCACGACTTTAATCAATTTTATTGCCTATCTTTGGAACTTTTATAATCCTGCTACATCCTTTTGGAAGTGGTGTGACCCAAATTAAATAGAACACTTCATTCTTTTTTATGTGCTCTCCTCCTCTTTGAAGTACATTTTGAACATGAGTATTTCTTCTTTCTTCTTTCTTCTTCCTTTGATTGCAAGAAAAAGATGCATTCAGCAGGGCAGAGACAGTATCTCTTTTGATTGGGAGATTTATTTTTCCTTGCAAAGACTTTGGGCATGTCACTTGAAATCAAGTGGAAGACAGTGCCAGTAGCTTGCAAGTATTGTACCCGATGTGAAAGTACAAGTTCCTTTTGAATAATGTATTATTTATCATGCATTAAACTATTAATAGAGTGAAGAGTCTAAGATGGCCTAAGACGAAAGTTGGGGATTTGGTTGGAAGGAAAAATGCTGTTGTTAAGTGAAACCTTTTAATGCATTTTCTTTGACCCACATTTTTGAGTATTCTGTTGTTGTTTTGGAAATGGATTTCAGTTAATTTGGGGAATGAAGGAAGACTCTTCATAATTTCTATATTTATCTTCAGAGCCTAAATGTCCTTACTAGCCACAGCAAGTGCATACAAGAGGACTGATAAAAATACTTTTCTAGCTTCTTAATGAACAAAAGAATAAGTCAGAGTAAAAATTCTCTTATTCCTTTGTGTTTTGTCGTTAGAACTGGCTATGGTTGGCCACTGATGTGGCTTTTACTTTTTCCAAAGCAAGAACCTCTCCCACTTGAGTTAAAAGACTGAGTCCCCTGCAGAATGTAAAACCATGTAGAACCAGAGAGTCAATGCCTTGCAAGATCAATCTTGCAAAATGTGCCCAATTTTGCTGTGTTTCAAGTTACTCGCTTGCACTTCATGTTGAAGCATGTTCTGTGGAGGGCCTCAGTTGACCTTTTTTGGATGCTGGATGGTTTTGTGGAGATTTATCTAATCATTGAAGTTAAAAGAGAAAAGTGAAGAAAAGTAGACACTTAGAACTAAAAAGGTTGAAGTAAGGTTTTACTAACACCAGCAACAGTGATTCTGCCAGCCTGGAATGACTCCTTGTTCAGCAGGGAGGCTTTGTTGAAATGAGACCGAGGAGGAGATGAGGATCCAGCCAAACTTAAGGGACTGATCTCTGAGGAGTATCATAAAAGCCTGTGCTTACCCTGTGATTTATCTAGTCGAGTTTGAGAATGCTACAAAGATGCTTTAATTTTCCTGTGTCATGATAGTGAGAAGGACAAACGATATAGTGCAGAAAATACCTATCCTCCCCATCTCATCCATTTTAACCATGTGAACTTGTTTTTAGATGGAAAAAAGATAGAGGATTTCTATTTTTTTTTTTTCCACAAAGCGCTTTCAAGTGTAAAGAATTCATTGTGCATCCTTTGGCTTGCTTGTTTTAAATTTCCAGTAACTGGATCCAGGAGTATGACTGATGCATCGTGTCCTGCAGAACCATTGGACACGTTAACTGAGGAACTAGTCTGCACCATTGCCTAACCTGATTCTGGGAGCTTTAACTGGTCTGAAAGGACAGGAATGGAACTGTGAAAACTGTCTTGACACTTGGTCATTTCTTTTTGATGCTAATGGGGTTAACATCCTCCTCTGCCATCATGAATTAAAAATCATTATCTGTTGGTTTTTCACCCACAGGGCTATTAAATGGAATCATCAAATACAAATGAAGCCCCTGGTAAAGTTTCTTGAAGTTTTTCTCTTAGTAAAATAATGACACGAATGTATAAATTGAAATGTAGATCATTGGAAGGTAGCAAGAGCAGAAACAGGAAATAGTATGAGTGATAGAAATAGTAGTCATAGTAGGGAAGCAATCTGTTTTCTCCAGCGATATCAGCCTGGTATGGAACTGTCCCTCAAATGCTTGAATATTTAGGTACCTACTGTTAGGTATTACATTGCATTTAGGTTGGAAAAGACCCTGAAGATGATCAAGTCCAACAATTAAACCAGCACTGCCAAGGCCAACACTAAACCATGTTCCCAGATGCCACATCAACATGTCTTTAAAGACCTCCAGGGATGGTGACTTTATCACTCCCCTGGGCAGCCTGTTCCAGTGTTTGACAACCTTTTCAGTGAAGAAATTTCTCTGAATATCCAATCTAAACCTTTCCTGTGCATATGCACACATCTACAGGCAGATTTTTGGGGTGTACAATGTTAAATAAAGATCAACAATTCAATGTCCCAACCCTGGTTTGACAGACAGGCCAGTACCTGGGTTGTCTTCTAGTTCCAGCCCTGTTTTATGTTTCTTCGAAGTTACCTTACATACAATGAAAAAACAAGGTGAAACAATATACCAGTTTAAGTAATTCGGTCTGTCTCGCACAGGAATGACTTGTGGTTTTTTGTTTGTTTGGGTTTTTTTTTTGAGGAAGGTGTGTGTGTGAGAGGCAATTTAATAACACTGTCATGTAGCAACTAATCCTGTTACCACCCTTTCCCATAGAAAACAGGCTCAGGCATGTGGTGCTCTCATCACTGCAGGACTTCTTCCAGCACAAAGGCAGCTTCCAGTGCCTGTGGCCTGTGGGAAATCTCTCTCCTGTACTTCTGCCTCCAGGGCACTTTTCAACATTTTATACTTAGCATTGCAATTTGGTGAATGCTAATTACCACAATAAAGATGGCCCTTGTATGCTGATTAGGATGTGTCTTTATCCCTAACCAAAGTAAGATTGCGTATCACTGTCAGAGTGTTTAAGCTGGTGAGCTTGATTGATCATTCCAACGTGTCACTTGGTACCGTGCAGCATTTTAGTACGCTGAAGTTGATGTAGATGACTGTAGAAACATGATGAGTAAGGCTGTATGAATCTTTCATAATGAAGCATGAAATAGGATGGAATTCTTCTGGACTCCAGTCTTGCAGACACTGATTTAATGGAGCAATATCCTCTAGTAAAAGAAAATTGAAGCTAGTAATAAGCAGTGAAGCTGATTCAAAATTTGTTGTCAAAACTGGTTTTGAATTACTAAGGAAAAAAAAAAAGAAGAAAGTGGTGTGGACTATATATATATGTGTGTGTGTGTTTGTATGTGTTTGTATTCAAATATAGTTGCCTTTCCAAAAGAGGAATTTCCTCCATGTTTTATGATTTAAAGGAATTTTTTTTTGTGTTCCGCAGAAGTTATCACAGGAGGGGAAAAAAAGCAGTTTCAAAAGAATGATATGGAAGTTATTTGGGCAAAAACAACTGGTGAAAAGGAAATGGAAGTGTCCCTAATAGAATGAGTTTTCTTGAAATTTGTAGGCTTAGTCCAAAACTTTCAAGCACAAAAGGACACATTTCGGTTTAACTGGAAGTAGCTTGTGGGAAATATAGTTCTGTGAAACATCTCAATTTATATCAAGTTGGCATTTTTTTTAAAGTAGAGAAGTCTGGGTGTCAAGTGAGTCAGCTAATGAACTGTGTGCCAGACTGTATTAATAAGTCAGAAAATGAAAATAATAATTGCAAATGATTCGCAGTGTCTGTGGGTATCATATGTGCTTTCACTTGCCAGAGCCATCCTGCTTGTTTAGGGAAACATAGAAATAAATGGTGAGATTAAGAGAAACATGACGACTGAAGATACTCGGGTTTATGGCAGATCTGGAAGGCGATGTCTGCATGTCTTCTCAAATACAGATGGGGGAGTCGGGGGCATTGTGGTGTGTACCTGAACCCTCTCCTGGGCATTCTCCTACCCACACAGCTCTACCTGGCTCCCGGGCGTCCTTGTGGAGTGGCACCAACTTCCAGTGGAGGCTTCTCCAAGTCCCTGTGGAGGGGCTGGGAAGTCACAGCATGGCAATAGACCAGGGTGTATTTTCGTTTCACCTTCCTTTCCCTGTCCTTCCTATCCTCTGTTATTTATACAATAGATTAGCAAATTTGAGGCAGGAAAACATTCTGTTTTTCCTGCTTGTATATCAGTCCTGTTAATAAATAGTGCTTCTCTTGTCAGGGGTTTTATTAACATCTATAAACTGCTCGGGCTGTATTTAAAAAAAGGACAAAAATCTTGTTATGTTGTTTTTGCTGACCTTCCTCCTAAAAGTGATGTGACTGATGGCATAATAGGTAATAGGGAGAGATCGTATATGAATATTTAATAGGGATAGATAGGTTTATTACTGAAATGTGTAAAATGCCGTCACAGCTGCCTGCTGTAATTACTGCCTCTGTCTAGAAGGTACATATGCGTTTGTGTGTTTATGGAATTAAGTTTAGAAAGTCAAGATGTTCAAAGTTAAGCACTTAAACAGCCTGTGTTTGTCAGAATTAGCTATTATGATTGGAGGATTTTGAAAAAACAGAGCATTTTTCAGAGCATTAGGAATTTAGGTTTTATCCTTATTAATCCATCCTGTTTCAGGTAGATGGAACTTCCTGCAGCTTTAAGGACTGGTGCTGATTTTGAAGAAACAGCAGAGCTGTTTCCAGGTTACTGAATATTGTCCACAGTCAGGAGAGTCCACATTCACCGTGGTCTTTGTCTTTGTGGGTTAGTCTTCAGCTGGGGTTTTCATGCCCCTTAGCATTGAATCCTCCTCATGCCTTAATTTCAGGTTCTGCACTTCAGATTCCAGCTGTGCAGGGGATTTGGCAGAACTTTGAGGTACTGCTGCTATATTCCTTGGCAGGGGCAGAATATTTGCATCCCCAAAGCAGAAAGGAGCTTATGAAGTGGCTGAAACAGAAAAGGCCTAAACCAGATATTATTTGCAATTCACAATGGAAATAGATGGGATTTTTCTATTGGCAGATAAAACTGATTTTATTTATATTTATTTGATGTTCAAGTGACAGATTGTATCAGCCTAGAGGTTCTCTTCCAGTGTTTCCATTCCAACAGGCATATAGTAAAAAATCAAAGCTTTCCAAGCTTTCTGTCACTTCTGCTTTCTGTCAACATATACACAATTCAAAATTGTATCCTGTTATTAAATGAGGGAGAACAGTGTGCTGGAAGCATGGTTATTCTCACTCAGTGGGTAGAGATCTTATGAAAAAGTATGTCTCTTCGCATAACAATGTTGTCTGTTTGTTTGTTTTTCTTTCTCTTGAAATCCCACCACATTGTTGTGAAGTTAATTTAGTTGCTGTTGCTTATGATGCACACTTCACAGTAATGTATGGTGCGGCTGAAGAAACAGCTTGTATGCTTTTTAAAGATTAGTTCAGTCTTCAAATAGAAGTTGTGTTTTGGGAGAAGGATAGCAGTTGTATTTCAGGGGCTGAAAAGTGTCCTTATTTTTTATCAGTGATCAAAAGGACTTCTCAAATCAAATTCAGAGAATTTTCAGTGCCATCGTGATGTCCACTGCATGGCGGCTGTACACACCAGGGTGAGGAGGACTGTTCCTACTTCCCTTCCGTTTTCTGCTTGAAGTCAGGAGAGTTTTAATATACACAGTCTGACAGCATTTACTATAACAAGCACATCCCCTGGACTGTGCAAGTAAGGCAAGCTGTGCTTGTCAGCCTTGAGCAGTGCTCAGACGTGCAGCTCTTGAGGTGCTCTCACTCAGACGAGTATTGCTGTGCATTCCCAAGGGATTTTTTTTTTAAAGGCCTTTAAAAGTGGGAATGAATAAGGCATCTGTTCCCTAGTTCCCACAGGCTTGTGGTCCCTGAGTTTCACATTTAAATGGGTCCCAAAAGCAAGCTTAGTGAATATATTCCTTTATAAAATTTCCCAATTCCCTATCTTAGCCCTTTTCATTTGGAATGCAGCCCAGATGTGCTATAATGCTCATACACCTTGAATTTCTCCTAGTTTTAAGGAAGTTGTCCTAGTTTTCTCAGGAAATCTTCATGGTCTTTGCCCAGTGCTGGAATATATTTTAGTCATACAAAAGAGCAGACCTGGTGATAAAGGACTGGTCTGGAAGGATACGAACTTCGAAGGTAGTCTGTTCAAGAGTCAATCTTTGCTGATATTTTGTACATATACAAATATAGTGTTTGTAAATGTTGCCAATATCTCTCTTGAGACACAGAAAATTCCCAAACGTAGAGGAAAGTCTGTATCTTCAAATGGGCCACATGCCATCTCAGCTGAATTGGTATATTCCAAAACACCTGGAAGTGCAGTATTTCTGCAGGTACCGAAGAAGCATTAGAGGAGGGGATTCCCACCCTTCCCATGCCCATCACTTTCCCAGGCTCCATGGCAGATCCAGAGCCAACGTGCTGGCAGCAGGGGTGGGCTGTGGCAGCTGGAGTGTGAGCATAATTGCTGCCTGCGTGGATTAATCTAATAATCGTGCAATTATGCAATCATGACACTTGTGTGACTGTATTGTCTGCATGGTGTATGGAAATGATATGATGATTATAAAGTCATTATCCAGTATAGCAGCGTGCCTGTGAAATCCAATGCCCTCCCTGCACTGTTGATAGGTATCTGCACTCTGTGCACAGGATGGCTCTCCCTGGAAGGTTGGTGGCATTTGTTTACTTTTACCTGTGACCCTTTGCTGTGAAAATTTTAACCAATTTCCTCAATTCAGGCTTTAATGGTTTCCTCTAACTGCTGGCCATCTCTTGTAGTGCAAAGAGATTTCCTACAGGAATTCCTATTTTAACGTGGTTTTGCCATTGCTGCTGTATCAGTAGTGTTTTCCTGTCATATTTCTGTTGTGATAAACGATTTCCAAATTGACAGCTGTCACATACGTGCTTAGGTGGCGATTGGGAAGATCCATTTATGGACTGTATCTGAATTCTTTCATTTGGTCATGGCATCTGAAGAAAGGAGGAGCACATAAAAGGTTTTCTGTGACATTTTAAAATGAACTGTAGAATTCAATCTAATTTCTGTAACTTATCAAAATTAGTATATAGCAAGATTTCTTGCTCTAAGAAGTCAAAGAGAATCACTGTAATGCACAATTGACCAGACATGGTCATGCCTAATTTTATAGGCACAGAATTTCATTTATTTCAGTAGGACATCATTTACACATAAAACTTGGTCTTTTTATATAAAAAGTTTTCAAGATGTATTTTATATGACAAATGGTAATTGCTTAATATTTTCCCATTTCCTGAATAAAGATTTTCTGATGATTTTACTGTAAACAAGCTGCTGCTCTTTGGAGCCCAGTGACTGTTTGGAGACTTCCAGAAGTGAGTCCAGAATAAGAAAAATACAGTCTGGGCTGAAAAGTAATAAGTCTTTAAGAGTGACAGCAATCCTTTATTTAGAAGAGAGTCTCCAGTGTGGAGACTACGTTGTGTATTACGCTTAAGTGGGGAGAGAAGCTGGATGGGCATGGATGTACAGAGGATTGATTTTATTTCAGCCTTGGTGAAGTTTTGGAGCTCAGCACCTTTGGGGTTCTGTGCTGTCAGGTGGTGGCATTGCTAGAGGATATCTTCTGTCTGAAGTCCTTGCCTGGTGATTGTGTCCTGTGTGCAGCTGGTGCCAAGGACAGCACGATGGAGGATGTGTGGATGTAGCATCAGGGAGTATGTGCTACCTGGCCTGGTGTATCTAAGCAAAGAGTTATCGTACAGGAGTGAGACCTGGTCTACAGCAGTCAGCTCTGTGACAGCCTGGGTGCGAGACTCAGGGGCAGGCAGAAAAGCAAAGAGAATGTTATGGGTTGTTAGGAGAGAAATAGGGAGCAAACTGGAGAAACACTGTTGTGCCACCATATCTATGTTGCTCCAGCACCTTGAATATCTCATGAGGTTTTGATGCCTTTTTAGCAGAAAGAGTATGATAGAACAGGAAAAACTTACGGGAGGGCTTCAAGCAAGTTTGGGGCAGGGGTCCAGGAGGTGCAGAGACGAGTCCTAGGCAAGCAGGGAGGGAATTAGGAAAGCCAAAGCTCGGCTGTAATTGAATTGGGGAGATAGATTTCTTCCTGCCATCTTGTCTGTTCAGCTGTTGGGTTCCCCTCCCTTATTCCTATCTGCTGCTCTGCAAGGACTCTGCTGACGGTGTCCTGCCTCTTCATAGGAAACCAGACTGCCCTTTCTTCACTTTCTGTTCTTTCCCTCCCGACACTGGTTTCTCCCCTGCTCAAGCCTCCCCTTTATTCAGTGCTGTGCACTTCCCAGACCGTCCCCCATGAAGTTGCCATCCCAGTTGGGGTGCCTGACTGTGGAGCAGCTCTGTAGGGTGCTGGGGGTCTGTGCAAACCCACCCAGGTAGCACAGAAAAGCTGTACAGGGCCACACACCACATGTCTGCCATCAGCCTGGCAGTGGCAAGAGCAGGTCTTTGTTTCCAGACAGCACGGATGGGCTCAGAAACCTTCCCCAGCTGCCCTCAGGCAGAGTCCCGCCACGCTCTGGGGGACAAATCAGACCCAAGTGGGCAATTTGGCATTTTGCAATGGTGCATTTTTGCGGATGGTCAGATGTACTTTAGAGAAGAAAATGCTTGTGGAGAGCCACGTTTTACCCAAGTTTTATAATTGAGTTATTACGGAAGTGTGTAAAAAATGGGGTTTAGAATAGAAGTGCTGACACTAGAACAGCATGAACACAGCTGTTATAATATAGTAAATTTGTAAGAAATTGTATAGCTAACAAAGTAGGTCAACAGCTTCAGAGGAAAAACTGTTTCAGATGGCAGGCTACTCTATCTTAGAAATCTTGGTGTTTTTTCAACATGAGAACAGAGATGTTTTCTCTTCTGTGCTAATTCCTGTCATTTTTGCTTTTAAAAAGCTTCATGCTGGAAAGTGGGGCTGACCTCCAGCTGTGAGTAAATACAAATCCAGCATGTAGAGGTACAGCACGGTGGATCACAGACCAGGAGACGTAAGGATGACTGTTCCATGCCAGATCACAGGTCACACTTGCCTGGTATCCCACTGTGACAGTGGCCAGTAATGGCTGGATGTGAACAAGGGTGAGAGGACAGCTGGCATTTGCAGCAGATTTTCCAGAGCAGTCTTCTAGACAGAAGCAACTCTCATTCCTTAGAGACTTCCCAGATCAGAAGGGTTGCCTTTGTACCTAACAGTCCTTATGGTATCCACGAATTTGTCCAGTGTCTTTGTGAACATTTTCAGATTTTCAATGCGCTCCTGTGGAAAGCAATACTAGAGCCTGGGAAGGGAAATGTGACTTGACTTACCTGATTTCTTGCCTGCCTTGCCTGCCTGAGTAATGCCTCTGTGCTCGTTCTGGACAGCCAGTTCCTGCCCTGCCCTTGCTGTTTTTTGCTTTCCAGCTCAATTTGGAGGTCTTCATTGAGCCATGCTGGCATCTGCACTTTGGGGTTTGCTGTTCTTGTCCTCTGTTGTGGTAATCCCTGAAGATCATCCAGCTCACGTGCTCCTATTTGGCCTTCAGAGAAGTTTCTGATAAGATCAGTTCTCCAAGAAGCAATTAATGTATTTAGCAGTGCATGTCATTTAAGCCTCTAAAGTGCTAGTAGTCTGGGCTTTACTCTGGTATTCTCCTTTATTGTTGCTCCCTAAATATGCCTTTGCCTGTCTTGTATCACATGTTCCAGCTCTTGAAAAGGCTGGTCCATCTCCCTTCAGCTGGGGGGTCCCCAGGTCCCCAGTGCCCTCTGAGGGAGATGTTCCCCAGCAGCAGTGATCAGAAGAGCAGGACATTTTCTGATAAGCCAGAAGATGAATAAGAAAACTCCCCACTGATTTACAACTCAGAGCAAATTATTCTTCCCCTGTTTCTCCCTCATTCTTGGAAGGGTTTACATTGCTGTAAGTGAACTACCCAACATTAGATTTTCTTTAGCTCATAACGAAGCTGATGACTTGAGTACCTTGCTCAAATTCATTTATTGCATCTCTGGTCTCTCAGGGTCCACCTCAAGTCTCCACTTTCCACTTCGCTCTCCCGCCCTGCTTGCCCACCTGGCTTACAGCCCCACGTAGCTACTTAGTCGGACTCAATGGGTTTGGTGAATGGTAGTGTCGAACTGTTCTAGGGGACAAGGTTAATCCAAATACTAAGTACGGCCATTAGACTTTCTGTAAAGAATTTTTTGTGTTTATCTTAACAAATATTGCTACACAAAGGTGGTACTTCTCAGTCTCTCCATCCATCTGCAACTCTGTTTAAATTCCAGTGCCTTGATCTCATCTTCCTTGTCCCATTTTGCTTTCTTTACTCTGCTTCTGGCAAAAAGGTTTTGAGGTGCTTTTCTTGCTCTCTTTCAGCCTTCCTGTATATTTCCATTGGCAGCCAATTTCTTGCTTTGGGATGCGCTGTTGCTGCTGGGAAGGTTCAGCAGTGATTCCTGCCTGGCTCAGAACAGTGTATTTATAGGTACAGTTGTTACTGGGAACCTCCAGAGCTGAACACACATAAATACCAGTGGTTCCTTGACTGACAAGTTTGTTGCTTAATGGCATAGTTTCCATGAGAAAGAAACCTTGAGTGCTGAAGTGGTAACAACATTGGGACCACTGGTAAGATTTTAAGAAATTCTGCCTTCCCTTCTCAAAAGTGATCTATTTAATGAGGAGGAAAAATTCAGCTGTTTTTTGGTGAGCCAAAGACTCAGTGTTGAAATCACTCATGACACTGACACTTAATTGCTCTGTGGAGCCCAGGATCATAAAATGATTTGGGACTTTTTAAGCAGCATCCTATTTAATTCAAAATTTTTCTTTTTATTTAAGCATTTCAAAACATCAGTATTTTATGACAGCGAAAACAGCCATGTTTGTTGTCTTTTCTATATTGTGGCTTGAGTATGTAATGCCATTTTGGAACAATTTCTTCTCAAAACAAATTTATCTCCATTTAAAAAAATTTAATACTGCAGGATTTCCAATCCTTATTTTTTATGTTGGCAGTCCTTGGACTGCTTTCATTTCTACATAGCTTTTTTTTTTTTTTTTTTTAATAAACTGTAAAGCACTGTAATTTTGTTATGTGCTACGAAAACTCTGTTCTCTGTGGATAATATTCCTAATATTCCCATATTGTATGATACCACAATCTGGGAGCTGAATATTTCAATGAAATATGTCTGTTCTTTGCAGAAGCTAATGCCAGTGTTTTTTTTAGTTTTGTAATAAGCCTGTGGTTTTTTGCACAGAAATGGACCCAGATGTGACTTGCAGTACCAGTCTCAAAATCCGAATTATTCCATGTTTGCGTCATTTATTTTCATGCTGACTTGCAGTTAGATGTTCACACTATTTTTTTCCTTGGCTTACATAATCCTTATCTAGGCAGCTGACATTGCAGTCTAAGTTGCAGTGGTACTTAGCAAGGAGTGGAAAAATGATTGGAATGATATGTTTTAACATTTCAGAGTCACAGGATGTTCAGCTTATGCTTCTGACTGCTGAGTAACTTTATTGATAACAAAAGTGTTACTGATATACTGACCTTCTTTTTAATAATACAGCAAAGTCATGCTATCATGTGCTACCATGTTTTACCGGAAGAGAATTGGAAAAATTATTTACTCCTAGGTCTAGTAAATAGGTACTATTATTCAGAGAAAATCAAATAGCAAAATTGAACCACTTCCTTGCAATGAAATTAATGTTGCACTATCAGCTGTGTTTCAACTTAATGTTCTTTGCTTTGATTTTATATTTGCAAAGAAGTTTGTTCACAGAGGATGTAATTTTATCTACATGATGTACAACAGGTAATGAAAGGCTAATGTTCAATACATCTAGTACAAATAAAGTACTAGAATTCACTCATCAACATGAACAAGCATTTTGGCTGCATATAAATTTTAAAGGCAGGCAGTCATTGGCTGATAAAGAGCTTACTAGAAACCTTACCAAAGTTGTGAGCGAGTCAGTGCACTGGGACCGTTCTTGCCCAGACCATCTGGGTCAGGGGCTGTGAGCAAAATGAAATACTTGTTTTTGAACTGAGCACTCCTTGCAATGTGTGGAGAATATACCCCTTCATGTATGAAACCCTTGAGCTCAGCCTTAATCATCCATCACTTCACACTGCCCAGCTGGAGAGCAGCTTTGCAGAAAAGGACCTGGTGGTCCTGGTGGGCACCAAGTTGACCATGAGCTAATAAATGTGCCCTTGCCACAAAGAAGTCCAGTGGTATCTTGGGCTGCATTAGAAGCGTTACCAGCAGGTTGCAGGAGGTCATCCTTTCCCTCTATTCAGCACTTGTCAGGCTGCACCTGGAGTGCTGTGCCCAGTTCTGGGCTCCCAGGTGCCAGAGAGACGTGGACATAATTGGAAAGAGACCAACAGGGGGCCGCAGTTGTTGAAGGGACTGGAGCATCTCCATGAGGAACAGCTGAGGGAGCTCAGGCAGTTTAGCCTGGACAAGGGGAGGCTTAGGGAGATTTTACCAGCGTGTGTGAATACCTAAAGGTACTGGCTCACTGCTGTGGAAGGAACAGAGCTCAAGAGTGGCTAAGAAAGGGTCAAAAATAATTTTGAAATTGTGATTATCGCTGAACAACTCTATGAAAGTAATGAATCCCAGTTGTTTGGGAATCTCTGCATGTCATGTTAGAACCTGTGTTTGTGGCTGGAGTGTGTGTTAATGCTGCCATAGGCAATGGGCACTCCACTCATCTTCTGAATCCCAGATATTGTACTGAAGTGTGGAGTTTGAATAGTACTTAATCAGTAATAATCACAATCAAGATTGAACTTTAATGAATTTTAGGATAATTAGTCATTTATCAAATGGCTTTGGCTGGGGGCATGTGAAATGCCTGACAGCACAAAGCCGTGTTCTTCTAAGTTTCGTTCAAGAATATTTGGCAAATTATTTAAATGAGCTGTTTTTGGCCTGTAGCTCATTTACAAATGGATTTTGTGCAAGTCTGTGATGGGTCATGTGTAGGTTGGGAGGGGTTTGTGTTGTCAGTGTCTGATACATTTCAGTCAGAGCTGGGGTATAAGATGGGCAGAGCTCTGATGATCTGCAAAAGTACCCATAGTTTGTGTCAGAGGGGTTGTATCCAGGTTCTTTGCATCTCCAGGGTGCTGGGAGGAGATGCAGCAGAACAAAGCAGAGACCCACTGAGCATTTTTGAATAACCATTTGGATCTGTTAATTGCTGCAAAACGAAATTTTGCAAATAAATTTTTGTGGGACTGATGAATTTGTGAAAATAATTACATGAAATCAATTGAGAGAGTGCCACAAAGGACACTGTGGGATTTGGGAAAGTGTTCAAAGATGTTTGAACAGATGCCCAAATGTCACCCACGTTACCTAGCAATAAAAGTGCTAGGAGTTAAGGAAAACAGGTAGTGTATCAGAACAAAGATATGCAAAAGTGGCCGAGGAAAAAGAGATCCTTATTTTTAAAGCATAAACATTGAGATTATTGCAGACTGAAACAGTCATGGGAGACAAGTGTGTGCAGAAAGGTGGCCAGAGAGGTGCTGGTGTGTTACTGGTACTGTGTTCATGGTATCTGCTGGGGAATGGATCTGTTTGCTGGGTGAGATGTCACATGCAGCACTGTCTGTGCTCGCTCTGAGAGAAAACGATACCATATTTCAGAAAAAAAAAAGTCTTCTAACAAGGAAGAAGTGACCTTCTGGTTTGAGTGCCTCAGAAATCGGATGGTCTCCCATCTGGTCAGCTGCAATGCAATTTTGGGAGGTTTTCTACACTGGCTAGAATTTTAGCTGAAAACGTGAAGTGAGCATTCACTGCAAACATGAACCTCTGCAATCCTCCTGAGTCAGGGAGAGGGTAGATAATGCTGTAAAGAAACAGGAGCTGAATGCCTCTGCATGGCCCACAACCCCCAGATTATTGTTGAATCAAGTACTTGGAAAAAAGGATTATATAGGCCATTAAGGAAGACACAATAGCAAGATCAAGGAAAAATGGGAATCAAAGGGTTGAAATTTGCTGACCTGTTTTGAAAAGACATTTTTTCTATTATGGATAAATATATTTTTAAGGTTTTTAACTTTTTTGGACCTTGCATAAGATTAAAAGTCACTAAAAACTTCGTTTGCTAAATAAAGTATCTCTGTTTTTTTTCTCTGTTGGAATACTTGAGTAAACTCCCTCTGAGTTCTTCAGATCTTTATTTCTCTCATTTTTCTTAAAATATTTCATTTAGAAATTTAGTGAATTGAATAATGTCTACTTGAAATGAAAAACTGAAACCTGCTGCTAGATAAGTGCAGAGAAACGGTGCTTTGTTTGCATTTTCCAGATATTTTCCATTTTTTCTAAATAAGAATGTGAAAGTGGATCTGATGCTGTGAAAATCAGATGTGCATTTGTTCATCTGATGGCGAATGCTACAGTGGAGTTATTTTTGACCTGTTCTGAAGGAGGGGTGTGGAGATAGGCACAGAGATCGTTTGGAGCGCACGTGTTTCTGAGGCATCTGAGGCTGGAGCCTTGCCCTGGGAACCAGCTCTTTGATTGTGTATTCATATGTGCTTCAAAGGACCATAGAAGAAATGGTAGAGTTTCTAGGATTTTATATTTATTTTTGTTTTCAAAATCATGCTCAGTGTAATCCAATTTGTCTTGCCTGCCTTTGGATTAATATAGGGGAAAGGTGGTGCTGCGGGTAAGGCAGGTGGATATTAACTCATCTCTCATTTAAAAGTAGGGATATCAAATGCACAGATGTTTTAAAATCACACTTTGCCATCTTATCTAATTTTTATGGTTAGTTATTACCATAACTACCTCAACAGAAAGGAAAGAGAGAATTGGTATGGCTTCTAAAATCAATGAGCCATTAAATAGGTGACAATAATCTTGATATAAACTTAGAATATTTATTTGGCACACAAAATGCCTCTAGAGAGCATTACCATTTCAGGCAGTTCTCTAAATGCTAAGTGTTTATCCCTTGCCCGTGAAGTTCAAGGCCAGCCAGCCCTGATGGGATCACCCCAGCCCTGCTCCCGTAGGACATGGATCGTGTCTCCTCCTGCGCGCTTCACGTGTGTCTGTGCTTGCTTTTGTGGTTTTCTGTCTTCACGTCAGTGTGAGCAGGTGGGGCAGTGACATTCTGCCAAATTATACCAACTGGTGTAGATGTCCCCGCTTTATTTCGCCGAGCAGGGTTGGTTATTTCTTACGCTGCATTTTCAGGTGTGACTTCACTGTCATGCATAACAAAAGGAACAGGATCTCCACCGCTCTCTGTGAGAGATGCCTTTGTAACTTGGCTGTGAGCAACAGCTTGGGTTTGGTTTTCTGGTTGGTTTGTCTTTGTTTTTTCTAGCTGATGTTCTTTTCCCTAGTGCCACCTGTAATAATTTCTGGTTTTACAGCACTGGAGAGCATCTGTGCTCACAGAGGGTGCTCAGCTGGCACCATTCTTTGGTTTACATTGTAGAATGCATTTCCATGTTGAGCTTGATGTTTCACAGAAAAAACATGTAGACAAAGAAAAATAAGACTAAGTATTGAGATGGCAAATAGAAGCACTATGGCTTGTCCAGACAAATGGAGTTCGTGGAATCAAGGGTGGATCTCATGATATCTGAACCACTGGTGACCTGACCAAGTAGGATTATGCTGACTGCAAGTGCTATCTGAGGTTGTTTTCTGTTCTTGATTTTTGCATTGTTGTCTCTGTTTTGCTACCAGTTGACAAATTAGTTTCATATTGATAATAATTGCAAGTTTTATATTGTTCTTAGTTGAAGTATTGGAACTGTACATTATGCTGCCTTATCTTCTAGAAGTGAGACAAGACAGCATAACCAAGACTCAGAACTGAAATCACATGCAGCTGAGATTGATCTTTTCCCCCTCAGAAAATAAGAATTTTAACTTCTCGAAATTGTTTACATGAAGATAGACAAAAATGCTTAATGCAAAAACCAAATCATATAAAGAAAACATTATATTTCATTCTCCTATGGTGCTAAATTTTCAAAGCCTTTCCCCCTTGCCCTGAAAGCATTTTCTCATGTGTTTGTTGTGCTTTGTCATTGGAAATCTACCCTGGGAACATGCAGAACCCCTTTATTAAGTTGCCAAATGATTTTAGCAATCTTATTTTCCACATCTGGTTTTTAAACCTCTTTGAAAAGCAGCCAGGCCTGTGAAAAGAAGTCATGAATTGCAAATGTGTGTGTCCCTGAAAGTTACCTCACATTTTAAACCTAGCACTGCTGCTCTGGCATGGTGCAAACAATGCCTGCACTGAGTGATGCTGGCAGCAGCCCGGTGCTGGGGATGACTGTGCAGCTGCAGAGCTCTGCAAACTGTGGCTCAGGTAGGAAAATTCACTGCAAAGGGCATCTCTGGTTAAGTGCCCATGTGCTGGAGGAACCTTTGAGACATGTTACTTTTAGCATCTATTTCTCTTGCTGCTTCTACTCACTCCCTGGTCTTCTCAGGGAGGATTTTCAGCTGCTTTTTCTTCAGATGCTGGGTTTACAAATGTTAAATGTTTAAAGTAGAGTACCAACTCAGCAATACTTTCCAGTATGATTCCTTCCAACCAAAAAACTAATTTTCTTTCTGTGTCATGAGATGATACAATGATGGCCAGTCAGCCCCTGTAACACACAGCAGGAGAAGACATGGATGCCCGCAAACCCTCTCTGCCACCATGGAGGAGCAAAGGAACAATACGTAGGACTAAAAAACCCAGTTTCAGCTGAAGTGGCATATTGATCACCTCCAATGCCTGCCCAGAGCCCCATTCAGAGCTCAGAGAAGCACAAACCTCTCCTCTTGCAGAGATGAGTGTTGTGCCTTTTTGTATGTTGGGACAAAGAAACTGCTTCTCCAGTTGATGTGACTGTTGTGTGATATAAATCAATGCTGTGGCTGGTAGATGATTCATTAGGCTGCAACCATAATAACCAAAACTCTTGAAGTCTGAAAGCAGCTTTGACCTCTTTATTATGGTACAGAGGTTACTAGTACTGTACAGCGAGTGCTAGCATGTACATTAGCAATTAAGAAGTCAGAAAAGGGGAGACATGAACAATAGTCCAGCTGTTCAACAGAAATAACTATTAAGATCAGTATGTATTTAGATGCTTCTTTACTACTTAAATTGCTCTAATGAATACTGTTCTTGTGGTAGAATTGCCTCGTTAGCTAATGAAAATTCTTTGGGAAACCCCCAGGAAGAAGACTTGTGAAGTTCTAGGCAAAAAATTAAATATTGATTATTTTTAATGCATCAAATTAAACTTAATCATATTTTAGGAAATGCGTAATGTTTCCCAGAAATAATTTAAATCCCAGTGCTGGTTTTTGTACAAGGTGGTTTCATACTGAAATGAGTTGCAGTACAATAGAATTTACTGCCAACGTATAATTTGTGAAATTCAAAAACGTGTTAGCATATCATTTAGATAATGAAACCTTTACACCCATCTAGATTTGTAAGTACCAACTTGAGCAGAGGAAATGCTATTTCAGTGCTATTATATTAAATTATATACATTTGCTGGGGGGTTTAGATGGCTGTGTGTTTAATTTAGAAGCTTTTCATTCCAAGCTTTTCATTTTTTCTTAGCAATTAAGTGGTTTTAAAGACTACTGATAGTAGTGTTAAAATCAAGGGCATGTTCACAAGACTGACCAAAGTCTGAATGATCAAAGTAGACAATAAAAATGAATAATTTCCTAGATACTTCTAATAGCTATTTTTTCTGAATGTTTTAATTGCACTTTCCTCTTTTGAACCACCATCACCCTCCCCTTCTTCCCCATTTGATTTAGGAGCAGCAGCTGAATGTCTTGCTGCAAGTGGAGGGAAGAGGGAGGAGTGAAGCACACAGCAGTCTCTGGCTGTGGCAGTCAAGCCCTGCCACACGTTCTTCCATGGACAGCTGAACTGCTGGGTCCATTCAGCTCCACCATCTGCTGAGGATTTTTTTGCTTGTGGCTTATCACAGAGCAGCTTCATGGTCTGACTTATCCATTCAGTGCCAGGATGTGTCTGGAAGCCGCTGCCCAGATGCTGCAGTGGGGGCACATCTGGCTCCCGGAGGGCACACCTGTGGGGCTGTGTGAGTCACAGCCACCCGTGGGGAACACACAGCTCTCGTGCTGCCATCTGCCCTGTCCCAGCAGCCAGTCATCAAGTAGTCCTCTGCTGCATGGTCTGAGTTGTGGGGTCTCACGTGTTCAGTAAATACAGGGTTTCCAGGTACAACTGACACTGCTTTGGTCTGTTGTTTCCAGCACAGTCTGGTAGTCTTACAGGCAGCTTTGGAAAGGATCTATGAAAGATGATACATTTTCATAGATCATGTGTGTCGAAGTCAATGCTTGGAAAGTACTAGGAGCTCAGAACTAAAAAGGTAACTTGTTGAGTGTTTTCTGTAACTGTTGGATACTTAAATATCCTGGTGATAGATGCCTAAGGGAAAAAAAAGCAAATCAAAGGGTTCAGGAGTTAGAGTCTGCCGAACCATTTGTGAAGCGCTGGGAGATTCTCACAAGTGTGAGAATTTGCAGCAGGTTTTGTTTAATCGTAAGCAATCTCTTTATGGCTGAGCGTATTTTTATGGACTTGCTGCATTGTTTGGTTGTTGAAAGTAGTTTCTGAAGGTAGAGTTGAGGCTTGTAGAGTGGTAGAAAATTTTCAGCCTAGGGAAGGAAGGAGGAAAGTTTCAGCTGTGCTCAACCCTCCAACTCCTTGGGCTTTTGAAGTGACTGGCTGGTATTGGAGGTCCTGGTGTCATTGCAGACTGGTTCTAAAAACAGTAAATGTTTTTGAGATGCCTGCACCTGATTTAATGGGTTTTGTGCATGTTGAATTTGAGTAGCTGTCTTGGAATGATTTATGATGATAGTCTGTTCCATGATCCTGTGCTTTACGTCCAAAAGTGGTTGCTGTATCTCAAGGCCTGGGCCTGGGTGTGTGTGGTGCCGGGGAGGGGGCAGCTTCGGGCTTTTTGGTGGGAATTTTTGAAGCCTCACTGCTCAGGCGTTCTGTGGTGCAATTCAGTTTGGTTTTGCTTGGCTAGCTTGGTTTTTTTGGACCAGGCAAAAAGCTTTTCCCTTCTCTGGCTTGCAGAAGCTGCAGTAGCAATCTTTCAGCTCTCTTGAGCTGCTGGTCTGAGGGGCGTGGGGCTGGCAGGAGCGGGGCTGGCCTGTTCCAGCCCCAAACCTCAGAGAGACGAACCAGGGAGAGAAAGCACACCAAGAGGCTCCAGCACAGCTGCTTTGCCTGCCATGACTGCCATGGAGAGGAGGTCGATGCCAGAGAGCCACCAGGTTTTTGCCTCCTGCTGGAACTCCTCCGTGGAAGCTCCTCTTCTCTCAGAGTGAAAGCCAGCCCCATCTTGCACCACGTGTCAGGAAGGGGCATTTCTTCAACATTTTCCCCATTCTTCAGGCATTTTTGGGCCTTTGTTCCTCTGTGTGTGTGTTCCTCTGTGTGTGTGGTGAGTTCTGATAGTTCAGTGTTAAGCAGTTATTTATTTTCTTCCTTGCCTCGTGGGCATTCTGTTGTTAATAAGCCATCGGGTTGGGGTTTTTTTTCCACTTTCCTCTCTTAGTATTCATTTTCTATTGGTGGAGGGGGATTGTGGGAAACCCTTTAGAGACTACTCATTGCAGAGTGTCTTCTCTAAATTTGTCTCAAAACTGAGACAGCAGTGTTAGTGTGTGTTCCAGCAGAGCTAAGAGTTCAAGACTGCCCCCCAATAAAGAAACTTTGAAGAATGAATGCAGTAAGTGTTCTTGCTGTTTTAGTACCAGAACCAGGTGACATGTCTTTGCCTGCTCATATTCTGGTGCTATCTTTGCCTTCCAATGCTGATAAGAACTCAGCTTGGAGGTATCTTGGCACTTTAGAATCTGCTTGAGTAGGAAATGGTCTGTAAAATGAGAAGTAGCTAATGGACACCGTGTATTTCCATAATCCTCATAAATTGTCAATTAGAACACGGTTATTTCTGTTAGTATCATTGATGTGCTGTCAGCATTTTTTTAGGTCATCCCCCCTTCTAAGTGGGGATTTCCTTCTTTCTAACAGCTAAAATAACTTTGAATCCTAGCACAAACCACAGCACTTAGTTTGAGGTCATTAATTTTTATTTTATTTGAAGGACCATAAGGTGGTCAAAAAATTGAATCATTAAAGCAAACAGAGTGCAGAGATACTTCAGGAAAGGATTTCTCATTCCTGTAATTTCATGCTTCCGAGAGAAAAGGAGTGATTTGCAAGGATACACTTTCCTATTCATACTCAAAGTTAATACGTTGCACTGGCATACTGAAAGTTAATGCATTGCAGTGTTCCATAGTCAGTCATCAGTGCTCAGTGTCTCGTGGAGAGGGAAAATGTTGGAAAATAAATGTGGAGATGCAAAGTCATTTGTCCAAAGATGCACAGTGGATTGAGAGAGCTTCTGATGTGTAATCCAGCCTATGGACCCCCGTGTGGTGTTTTATTTGAGCTGGGTACTCAGCTGTGAGGCCTGGGCTTGGTCCATCCCTTCCTCCTCCTCTTCTTCATCCACAGCTGCCAGTGACCTGGTGCTTGAAGTCAAAATGTGGCTGCTGACACTGCAGGGGTGGTAGAAGAGGGAGCTCGGGACTGGTCACTGTGGATTGGAAGAGAGAGCATGCAGATGCCAGATGCACATGTGGCTCATGCCCGAATGGCTGTGGGGCAGGACCATCCTCTGCTATGCAGAAACATTTTGGAGAACTTATCGTCCTGATTTCTCTGTTTGGTCTTTGTTTTGTTTTGTTTTTTGGGGGGGATTTGTGTGTGAGAATGAACTGGGAAATAAAACTGGCTCCTGCAGAGCACACTGAGTACATCCAGTCTGTCTGGGCAGAGCACCATTGGTAACTACCTTTAAAGAAGGTTATTTTACTTGCTTTTGAACCGTCTCTATAGTTGGTCATAAAGAGTTTCTGACCTTATGCCAAAAATCCACCTACTGAGCTTCCAGTGCTCCCAGAGCACTGTAACAATGCAAGAGGAGGAATTTCAAAAAGGTCTTGAAAGGGTTTTGTGAAATGCATTGTGGTGGATTGTGTGAAGCTGTTAGAACTGATCTTTAATAGTTGTGCCCTTTAAAAGCTCCTGAAATCCATTCATGTTTACAAGATAATACATGAATTTCAAAAGTCTTTTTTTCTCCTCTTCTTCATTTTGGTTCCTGCATTAATAGGCATGGTTCCTGCAGAGAGGTTGATAATACGTCTTTAATGTGAACTGTCAGGATAATCACCTGTGCTGAAATTCACTTTGACCCAGAGGGTGTGTGCAGAGCCCTCACATTCGGGTAGTCCAGTGCAAATACCCCAATTTCTTTAGGATAATCCAGCACAAAATGCCTGGAATGGGCTGGGGAGGGACCACTGCCAGGTTAGTCAGGTGGGAGACTGATGCATTTGGGTAAATTACAACGTAATGTTGCTAAAAGAAATGATGAAGATCTCTGCAGATGGGAAATCTAAGAGTTATCACACCTTTGGGCTGGGTTTCATAGAATAAAGGGAGAAATCTGTGTAAGTTTAGGTTCATTTACTAAAACTTTGTGGAAGAAGAAATCAGCCTTTTATACGTTGTGTTGTAAGTATTTTTCCCAATATTAGCTGAAGGTGGCTCGTTTAGCTTGCTGGTACAATCACCTTTTGAGAAGTGGGTTACCTAAACTGTAGGAAAATTACTGGAAGTAAAATATCTACTATTATAAAAATCCATTACAACTTTAATACAGAATTTAGAAACCACTTCAATAATCTTCAACTTTTGGCTTCAGGTATTTGTCAGACTGACTCAAACACATTTTTAAGCAAGTATTTTGCATGTTTGTGTTAGTATCATCATTTGCAAATGAATAGTTGGAATCTTGTTTTGTGGTAGCATTGATTTATAAAACTTGCAGTACCCTGAGACAGCACTGACAGCTTTTAAGAAGGCAGGGTGTGGAACCAATATTGCAAGAGGAAAGCTAATTATTATTAATTAAAGGTAGGCAAAAATCATGGACTTCAGGTCACAATCTAACAACGTCCCCAAGGCTTGTGTGGCTTTTTTATTAAAATGAACTTTCAGTAAAGCAAAACTGATTCTGCAAAGAAGTCTGGTAGTCTTATCCGTAGTTCCTCAAGCAAAATTCTCATTAGCTTCACTGTCGTGAGCATGCAGACTGTAGTTCATAAGCTAAAAACTGTAAATGTTATTTGCTTTAAATTTTTGTCCTAGATCTAGTAACTTTGACACTAGGAATAACTGATTTGAGAAGGTGACTAGAGAGCAAATATTTATTGTTCCTCATTATAAAAAACCCAGAAGGCACTTGGTGAGGACTGAGACAGCAGATTTAAAATAAGTAAAAGGAGTAAGTTAAATTGTGGTGCTCATTGCCACTGCATGTTATGAAGATCAAATGTATGGAGGGGTTAGAAGTTCATTGGCTGAGTTAATAGGGGATAGATATGTCAAAATCTGTTAAACATGGTGCTCTGAATCCAGCTCCTGCTTCAGGAAGTCCCAGGGCCTGTATTTCTGGGAGCGAGAAGGCTGTGCCAGTCCGTGTCCCACCCCTGCGGCCCTGGCAGCGGCTGAGCCGGGGCACCTCCGGGTGGGCAGCACGTCCCTGTGCGTGGAGCTGAGCCCTGCACGGCTCCGTGCAGGGGTGCTAAAGGTCCCTGTGCAGCTCCAGACCGGGTGGCTTCCCCCCTAGAGCTGTCAGCTGGGTGTTTGCCGGGGGCTGGCAGTGGGAACACAGCTCCTGCTTAGACGGGATGGTTGGGAGCGAGTGTTTCGGTTTGAACTGGTCTTGTGAGCTGATGTGTTCAGCTTCAGCTGAGACACTGTACATTTTTTAATTTCTACATGTCCTTACTAGTGTTTTTCAAAGGCTTCACTTATGGAAAATGTTGAAATTCTGGGGAAAATGATGTTTGGACAGTGTATAATTTTAAATGGGTGTTCTGCAGTAATTAGCTTATTTAGGTGTAGGAACTGTACAAACCCAAATATTCTGATAATTTTTTGGTGAAGAATACTTTGACAATCTGTCACAAGGATTTCAGCTTTTTTAGATGTCTTCTATTTTGGTTGCTTCTGTCAGGAGGATTTTTTTTAACATGAAAAAATTCAGTTCAATGGGGCAGATTTCTTTCCAGAAGATAATTTTAAATGTTTAGTTAGATGTAGTGGTTTTCCTCCAGCTGTCAGTTTTTTCTTGTTCCTACATTCTTGAGAAAAGACTTTAAAAATAATGAAGTGTGAGTGTATCTCTATCAGCCTTTACTTGCAAGGGCTTTCGTTTATTTAAATTTGTCAGCTTCTTGTGTTTGTACCGCAGACTCTGCACCACATTGTCTCCCACGAGTCACAGACTGGAGGATTATTATTCACTCCTCACCCTTGGAGTGTGTTTTGGAGAGGCAAAGAAGAGGGCTGATAGAGATAGATCACAAAGTCATGCCACAAGTGCCATGTATGGGATTGTCAGATGAGTAGTGAAAACTACCTCCTCAGCTGCTTTGGAGGAGTAGAGAGAGATCCTGGCTTGGTGTCCATCAGCAAGACCATAGGGCTGTCACCCAGGGCCCCGATAAATGTAATGGATTTAGGCTGAAAATGCCTCTGATGGAGGTATGTCTCCATGGGCATGGAGCTATAAGGCGGCAGGGAAGAGAACCTACAGCGGTAAATCCAGGGCATAGCATTGAGTTGAATTCCCCAGCATTCTCTGATTTGGAAAACAGAAATCAAATGGCAAAAAAATGCATAAATTTCAGTAGCAGTATTGTTAGTTGAGAGGTGTTGCTTACCCTGTTCCAGTGAGGCTTAGATGCCTAAGTTTGGAGTAGTTCAGTTATTGACTTCTGCAAATTTTCCTGACTGATGCAGCCAGGAGCATCCCTTGCCTTGCTATATCCACAGTAGTCACGGCTGGTCCAAGCACAGGCACTGGGAAAGCTGCTCAGAGTCAAGGGCTTTCCCACAGCTCTCTGCAGGTACTTCACTGCAGGAATTTGGCTGCCCCTTTTCTTCTCGCCATCAGGAAGGAACTCACCTTTGGGGCTAGGGTGGGGAGGAGCAAGGAGGGCAGAGCACTCACCCCCGCAGGCAGGTTTGTACCATGGGAGAGCAGTGTCTTTCCCTCATTCTGCAACAGAAAGATATTTCCCTCCTGGTGCTTTTGGCACTACTTGACTTGGTGTTTGGGAGCTGGTGACCACTGTGCAGAGCACTTGGGAAATCACACAGGCATGGACAATTAATCTTTTAAAAGGTCTGTTGCTTGGCAATAGGCCAGGGAAGCCAGTGTAGCCCCACTATATAATATCAATTTTTAACGATGAGAACTTTGCTAAATTCAGCCCTTGATAAATCTTAGAGTTGAGTTTTCAAAGTTTACAATCAAACATAACCCAATTATTTCAGTATTTGATTAAACTAAACTGCCACTTTGGTAAAGTGTTTAAATAAATCAGTATTAATATACTTTTCTACAGTAAATGAAGTTATGTCTATATAGTTCAGATATGAATATTCACACAGAGCTCTTGGAAATGAAGCAGGGGCAGTTTACACAGAACATACATTAACTTAAGGAAATAAATATTTTATTGATCTTTAAAGGGATTATGATCTTGGTGGTGATGACTGAAAACACTGTTTTTAGAACAGTGAAACCACTAGCTGTAAGTATGTTTTAGGAAATCTATTGTATTTTATTCTGAGAACTCTGAAGACTACCTGCTGTAGATGCCTGAGGGCTGACAGACTCTGGGAGGCAATGTCAATGGGCTTTTTTCAGGTTGCTCTGCTGGCATTGGCTGCCGGGTGGCACTGCCAGGAGACTTTAAAGTCAGTTCTCAAACACAAAATAGTTCTTCACCCAGTGAGGCTCCCTGGCTCCAGCTCTAGCAGTGCCCTGCCCCATTTGTGTGCAGGGATATCCCCTCTCCAATGGAACCTCATCCAGAGCCCTTGTGCCCCAGCAGGAGCCTGCCAAGTGACTGGGACAGCTTTGAAATGCATCTCTGTAAGAGAGACCTGAGCACCAGGGCCTTAATATGCAGCTGAGTGCTCATGCACACAGAAATAATTCAAAAGAGTGAGAATTAGGGACTGCTGTGTCCCTCAGAGCCTCCTGTAGAATGCTTGAAACCTGCTCTGTCAGAAGCCATCAGCCAGAGGTGGCCCAGGGCCTGTGCAGTTTGACCTTGGCTGCCTGTGGAGTATAAAAGGGCACAACCAGCTGAACTCTGTGTAAACATTTCCGAGCTGTCAGGAATTCACATGCTGACTTGCTTTCAGTTGCTCATCTCCCAGCTTGTTTCAACAGGTCTTGCTAGAGCCGTGATCTTCTTGTTAAGCAAATTATGGGCTTTCCAGAAATGCCATGAAAGGCAAATCTACCGATTTTTATGGATGATTTCGTTTTTCCAGGCTCATAAGATTTGAGAAATTAGATCCTTAGTTCCACATCTTAGTTCTTCAGTTCATGGTAATCTGAAGAAGTGAGCTTTGCTCACTACCTTCAGCTTTGCTCAGTGAAGCCATTAGTAAAAATAGACAACAAGAAGCCATTACCCCCAAACGTGAAAACTATCACTGCTTTTGGGTCTCTCTGTCTTGGAGCCCTTGTCTCTACTGTCACAAAACATGTCTTTATTTCCAGGAGATTTACTTTGTGCTCCCAGGAGCAGCTTTCTGCCATCCAGAGGTTCTGGGTATGTTGTGCTTGTTTGAGGCTTCGAAAGTCTGTTCTGAAATCTTTCGCATTTCAACCTGTGCCTGTTTCAAGCTGCTTGACCTGGTGTAACCCATATCCAGGCCACCATGGTACTCTGTCCTCTTTTAATTGTGCTGAAGTTCCCCACTGAAGAGTGAAAAAACATCCATCTTCTGAAGCTGGGCATGCTTCTCTGTAGCTGCCCATTGAAGAGACATCTTCATCCCAGTATGCTGCTAGAACATTCTCTGAAAAGAGACTAAAAGCTGGAGAATATCAAGAGATACTCAGTGAACCTAATTAGAGCTGACAAATGAAAATTACAATAAAGCGAAACTGCACAAATCCAAAGAAATGGGTCTTTCTCTGATTGCTTTTATTGAGAGGGTGATAAAACTATTTCTCAGAGTGGGAGTTTAAGAGACTAATGTGTCATTACATTCAACTCAAGAGATAAAACTTCTTGTTGCTTTTTAGAACATTCAATATTTTAGCATTATTTTATGATGAAAGAACATGTCCAGTCTCAGCTCTTTTCTTATGTAGACTTTTATGCTTAGTGCCTGTTAAAGGCATTTTTTCCTTACAGGTTTATACTATTTCTTTTACTTCCTTGGGCTGTCATGGGTAGTCATGCTGGATGAGGTTTCTTGCCTGGCTTCCTATGCTGTGCACACATGGATGAGAGGCTTTTTACCTTAAAAACTAATTCACTCCTGCAATTAACTTTGTAGGAGGGAGTAAAAAGTCCCGGAAGACTAGAGCATGGAACTGCTTGGTTCCCAGGTGTGTTACGGAAAGGATCTCCTGAAGAAGTGTGTAACTTGGCTTTTTGTGGTTGATTTAGGAAATTTCAGCATATGATATTTCTATGAGACTTCTCTTATTTCATAGCAGGGGACCTGGAGACATATTTGGTTTCAAGATCCTTGAGATCAGCTATATCTGCTGCTTTCCTACGTTGCTTCATTTTTCTGCACTACTTTTTCTTCCCCCCATCCTCACAGATGCATATTCTGATGCTCTTTATGATAAGTTTCAGCCTCATCCTGCTAGAGAAGCATGGCTATGCCTCAGTTTCCCAGCTGTGCTATCTGCATGGCACTTCAGGGTCACTTGGACAGGGCTCTGAGCAACCTGATCTTGTTGAAGACGTCCCTGCCGACTGCAGGGGAGTCAGACTAGATGACCTCTAAAAGTGCCTTCCAGCCCAAACCACCCTGTGATTCTGTGTGCTCTCATAGGAAAGCCAGAAGTTCTGTTTTGCTGGCTGCCATCTCCTGCCTGATCAGTTGTGTGAAACTCCTCTTTTCTTCTCTCATGGCTCACAATCAGTTAAATTCATGGAAGAATGTTTAAAAGGCATACACAGCCCTGTAAGGCTAAGGCATGGGGACAAATGGGAAGTCTCTGTCCATCGGGGGGAAAGAATAAGGTGGAATTAATTCAATTCAAATGACGGCATTGATGTGTGGAAGTGAGTTTCAGTGTAAGGCTGACCATGGTGAGTGATGGCCTGTCAGATTTTAGAATGGAATTACAGTTACATAGATAAAGGCAGAGGACCATGTGAACAGTATTTCTGGCTAATTGCCACAAATGCTAACAGATACAGCCCTGGCCATGCATTCGGGTGTCTGGCAAGCAAGAGAAGAGATCTTTTTGTGCTGTCAGCCAAAGATCTATGTATTCCATAAGTAAACACAATCGATGTATAATTTTGTTTCCTGAAGAGCGACGCAAACATGGCTGTGATTCCCAGCATTCCTAAACGTGTATTATCTGGGCATTGTTCATTTTCATCTATGGCAGAAATCACTCATGTCTATTCAAAAAGAGCTTGTCAGTGTTTGCACCAGCGAGAAGATCTCTCTGCAGCACTCAGGCATACATTGGCTTTAGCAGTTGAACTCCAGGCTTTGAATCTGACTTCAGTGCTACATGGGCAGCCACAAGAGCCCTTTGTGTTTCTCAATTTCATTGTGGGTTAAAGCAGATCAACACAGGATTTGAGCCAAAGCTCATTATGGTCAATGTAAGTTTTGTCCAGTTGATTTCTAAACAATGATTCTGTTCATGTAGCAAGGGCTGTATTCAGGGAAAAAATCAAATAGCATTGTGTAATCTGCAGAAGTGGAGGGTCCTGCTACTTTAGTAACATTAGTTGCATTGCTAATTAGTGTTTGCTGTCTTCCCAGGCTGTGAATAAGTTAAGGAATAACCAGTACTAGGGTTTTTTTCTATCTCTTTCCTATAATATAGAACAAAAGAGAAAGGAGTAGGAGAATATTGCTATTATGATCATGCTTTTTATCTCGATAGGTAATTTGCATGCCAGATAATTGTTTTGAGAGGCTTAGAAACATGCAGCAATGTATACCTGTGCTTATGAATCTGGTGCTCTGTGTGCTCCCAGGATTGATAATATTACATCAATACCTTCACAAGGGATCCTGCTCAATAAAAACACATTGATCCAGCTAGTCACTAGGTTGAATGTAATGTGACATCTTTGCTGATGTGATGTCCTGCATGAATGATTCTTTGCTGTGGTTAATTTGCAAAGTTCAAATTGAAAGTTCTTACAAATACATTCTTTAGAGTAATGGAGGATTATGTCTCAGATCACAAGCTATGTGAAATGATTAGAGATCAAAAAAGTACTAATGTTGTGCTTTTCTCAAAGGACCAAAAGTTAATGGGGAATAGCAAGCAGCTGGGATGTTCTGTAAAAACCGTCCTAGTCCTGCCACACTTGTTTTTCAGTGAAGTAAAATAAAAAATTCTTCTGATTAAGTTAGTAGAAGGATTAGATGTTGGGAAAGTGGTAAATAATGATTGATGCGAGCTCTGTCAACATGGTAGGATTAATTTCTTTTAAACTACTTTGAAGATACATCTAGGAATAAGAATGTAGCTTATGCTTATTTGGTTGGAGAGCTGTGCCTGGAGAGCAGCAGCTCTGAACATGTGAGCTCGTGTTGGAGAACCTATGGAACATCTGCCCAAGATGTAGAGTTGTGGTTAAGAGGAATAGCATGAATATGTAAGCACTGAAATACCAAGAAGGGAGAGAGAGGCAGCTTGTTTGTTGTATACATTACTAGCAGTTACTGCAATATATCCCATTCTGGTGCTTGAAAAGAACTGGGAAGAATTAGGAAAACAATTTCTAATTAATAAAGCTGCCTTATAAAGGGTTATTAAAGGATCTTGATGTATTTATCTAGCACAAGAAAAAAAAAGAGGTGTTTACACATCAAGAATACATCAGGATATGTATTAATTTATTTGTGGAGATATTATCTGATTATTTGAAAACCACTAGTAGACCTGAATCTGGTCTTTGAAAAGTCTGCTAGAAAGCACTTTGCTCTTCTACCACATTATCAATTTTCCACCTATCCCGTCACGTAAGAATCACACTGAATTAGTGTTAGTCATCACCAGTAGGGTATGAGAGTCTGATCATGTTAGAGACTGTCACACTGTATTAGCCGTAATTAATATGGAAAGAATATGATTTAAAAAGTGCCAGTGTTTCAAATGCTGTATCTTATTAGCACAGGAAGCTTTCTGCTCATAAAGCCAGTGTTTTCTCCTCAGTCCCCCTTGCTGATGTGAGACGAAATGCCATGCTCCATTTACACAGAATGCTAATGCTCTGCACAGAGAACTTTACCAGGGGAGCTCAGGTGACAGGCGGCTTCGGAGCCCGGTCAGGGTTTGGACTGCTGTTGACCTTCACTTTAGAAGGTGCAAGGTAGGAATGTAGTTATCATTTACAGTTCCTGACATGTCACTTTACAGCCTGACTTGTTAATGTAGGGCAGCATCAATTTTTTTCATCTTGTAGCAGACTGTGGTTTGCAGAGTTCAGCAGGGGTCACATGGGGACCAGCGGGGGACAACTGGGAATAGCAAAACCTTTCCTCCATCCTGGGGAAATAGAAGGCAGAGCTGAATTGCAATGAGAAAACTGCTTGTGGTTATGTAGCACGCCTGGCCTTACACCCCAGATCCTAAGAGCTAACCAGCGTGCCCTGCTTGTAGAAGGGAAGGCACAACTTTCCATGGAGTTGCTAACACCTGGCTGGAGATGCCAGTTCCAAGAGGTGCCAGCTTTGGGCTGCAGCAGCTGCCTGGCTCTTGGCAATGTGAGTCACTGTTCCTGTGTGCTTTAGACACAGAAACCTCTTCTCTCTTTGGATGAAATTAATTAGTTTTTTCCTATAAACTTGAAATCGATTTTGTGCTAATGACATAGTATTAAGCTGTATTAGCTGCACAGAAAAATATCCTATCCTGTACCTGATGCACAGTTATTGTTTTAAAGCTATCAATATTAATGCAGTGACCTGAAACTTGTTCAGTTTTAGCTCAGAAGCTCTTTTCTCTGAGACACTTTGCATTAATGAAACTCATTTCAAAGCTGGACAAAAAGCTTAAAAGAAATACCTGAAATTAATTGTGGGAGGGAGGAAACCCTTAAAACTCAAGACAGAAAGATTTCTAGGCAAAAATTGGTTCCAGGCAAAGTGGAAAAGAATTTGCGAGCTGCTTTATCTGCTGCATGAAAGCTCCTATGAGCTGATTGCTGAGATCGGGATCTTCATTTTCCCCTCTGGGGAACCAGTCACTCCCAACTTCCCTCAGCTGCTGCATGAAGCGCTGGCTGGCCCTGCTCCTGCTCCTGCTCCTGCTCCTGCTCCAGCTGTCTCTGCTGTTACAGGAAAGCTGTTATCACAAGGTTTTTTTGTTTTGCTTTGCTTTTTTTCTGGAGGAAAGGGTGATCTTGCAAATTAGTGATTTCTTTTGGAATGCCCCAGTGAGGAGAGCTCTGCACCAGCCTAATCACCCCATCAACTGTGCTGTGTTGCCCACAATGAGCCTGTGGACAGGACTATGGGAATGAAGGAGGCTCCTCTTAAATCTCAGGCATGAGGGGATGCACTTGACTGAAGAGAGAATCTGGAAAGAGACTTGAAAAAATTGAGACTTGAAAAACTGTTTCTGGGAGCTTTCTAAATAACTTGTTAGTACAGGTGTGGATGCAGTTCATTTGAGGCGAGGCTGTATGTCAGAGACTGATGTCTGGTCTGCGGTGCCTTTGTCAGTCTGCGGTGCCTTTGTCAGTCTGTGGTGCCTTTGTCTGTGAGTTCAGCTGGTTTCCAGGAGCTGCAGGGACCTGCCGTGTGCCAGGGCTCAGAGGGGCCGGGAGGCTGCGCTGCTCTTGTCAGTGAGCGGCTCCGAACTCTGCTGGAAAGGGATCAGAAACAAAAATACGCGTCAGTGCATCTTGTAAGGGGGGAACAACTTATGTCAAAAAGCCTAATTCCTGTAGACATCACAGGAGCTCTTCCCTGCATCCTGCCTTTGATTAGTCAAAATTAAACAGTGAAGGGGCTTGGTTTTCTGTGCCCTATTTCTGACTGGAAAGGGTGATACCATAGGAGTCTGGTTATGCTTCAGCAGCAACATCCAGTTAAGATGAAGAAAGGTATTCCACAACCTATTTCCATAGGTTTATGTGGTTGGGCTCTTGAATGTGTTTGGACTGCAATTTGCATTGTGTGTCTGTTTAAAGTTTACTGCTTGTAATGCTTTGGTCACTGGTAAAATATGTACCTATGTTAATTCAATGTATTGATACATCAGCCTTCCGTGTAAACATCTACCTCTGGGCAGGCTGCCTCCTCTGCTTAAACCCGTATGGACTGAGGCCAGGTCCTGTGTTTGTACAGCCTGACCTGTGGGAGGGGATGTGAAGCCAGTAGGGTTTAAAAGAACCAGAGCTGCCAGGTGCAGGCCTCGTTGGGTCTTTCAAAATATAAAGTGGGATGAAAATTTCCTGATCTTTTATCACTCGGTAACTCTGGGGCTTGTGTGTAAGTTATCACAGGGACTGTGTGTTTCCATGTAATCTGTGCTGCATCTGAGACCAACACACTGAAACATTCCCATCAGCTCACAAACATACATCAGTTAATTTTTAGGATATGTATGTCTGTGCTGAGGCTCAGAAAAGAGAAGAAAATGCTGCAGCTAATCTTGCAGCACACATAAGTAAAGTAGATTATGCAAAACTGTTAATTTTTTATTACTAAATAGCACTTTAGGGAGTGGAAGGCCTTAATACTCTGGCTAAAGATGCTAGTCACACCAGATTAGTATTGTTGTACATTAATAATAAAAAGAGCTGGGTCTGATTAGTGTCAGTTAAAGTTTCCTGAATGAGAGATATAACTCTTTGAATTAAACTGCTTGAATAGCAGCTAAGGATTCCTGAGGAATAATTTGTATTAAAAAGTTAAAACCTTCACTACTTTTCTAAAGGAATATCTATCGCCAGTGTGGGAATTGCATACCATTCACATAACAGCATGAAAAGACAGGATCTTCACAGACCATGAAGTGCAATAAAGGAACATCCAAAATTGATTTTCATTTAAGTAGATTACTGATGTTTTCTTCTGGACCAGGGAAAGCACACTCTGATCTCCATTACTTTTCACAAGCAGACCTACTGGTTTGATCCAGATATCCATCATTAAATGCACCAAGCCACTCTTCCCTAGTACCTGCCTGTGACTTGGGACAGACGTATAGTCTCTGCCAGACACCAGTTCTCCTGTCCCTCGGGGAAATCTGGAGGGAAGTATGGCGTGGCATGGGTTGCTGGCAGTTTGAAGGTATGATGACAGACCAGGGGCTAATCCTGATTTTGGGTTCTGTTAATGTTTTGTTGAATTGTTGCTGAGTCCAGCAAGCAGTTCCGTGCTCAAAGCTATTCAACTTTATAGATGCTTTAGCTGGCTCACTCATGTTTGTTTTTAAACCACAAAACTAGGCCCTTTCATATGCTAGCCCCTTTCTGAGCTTGTTCACACTCCTTCTTCAACAGGTCTTTTACTAGACAGAAACATCTTCAGAGGCTGCTTTTATCACTGTAATGATGATGATTGTACTGACTGTGCAAAGAGCTGGAAATGAGACCGTTGCTGTTTCCCTGTGCACAAGCAAACAAGTTGCTGTCCACAAGAATTTTCCTTGATCTCTGTGACACATCTGCTGTAGGCACGTCAGGAGAACAGTCAGTTTGTCTATGATCATGCATTGCAAACAGGTTTTTTTACCCAATCAAAACACAACAAAGAAGACTAAAACCTTTGTAGTGAGGATGCATGCTTAGTACCCAGAAAATTCAAAAGAAAATCAACAACTTAAATGGAATATGTTCCTACTGTTTTAGAGAGAACATATAAACTGCTTTAACTTGGCTGTTGTAGTGGCAGGATATTCCAGGGTTGATGAGAGTGGGACCTCTCCTAATCTTACAAATTCCCAGTTCAAGAATAGCTGCAAATGTTTATTTGATGTGAAAGAGCTAATTGTACAAATCATTATTTTCAGCCTGACGTGCCTCTGCTCTTTATTCTGTGGCAGTAATTAATTCTATAATTAGAAGATGTCCTCTTAGATAATTTCTCTGGGAACTCAGGCTATTGTCCAGTGCAGGAAGCCTTCAAGAAACTGAAGTGGTTTGATTATGACCTTGGCAATCTGACTACTTTTATTGGCGAGGGCTGGTTTGCTTCACTGGGGGATCATTATTGAAGAATTTAGCTTTTATGGGTGGGACTGGAGATGAGTCTCTTAATGCTGAGATTTGGTGCTGTGGATGAATGGATTTGCCCCGGCCTTGCCCCTCTCTAGAAGGGGACACCTGACCTCCCTGTGAATTTGTATCTGCTTTTGATCCGTCAGCATCTGCCATTCTATGAGAAGTTTGGATGGAATGAATGTACTTCATAAGGTATCAGAGTGAACACAAGAAAATCAATAAGCGATCTGTGTGATAATTAATTAGCGTGCCAGGATGAATTACTGTTTCTTCCCCTCCTGATTTGGGTCACAGTCACATCTGATTTGGGAAGTTGTCAGCTTTTCAATTAAAGCTTGGTCTTTGTTCTTGGTATGGCTTTTCACCTTTTTTTATTTGATGTGCCCAGAATGAAGGACTGGCACTCACACTGTGCAAACTTGCTTGCTGTGGGAAGGAGACAATATTGAGCTCAGCACCTAGCAGAACCTGTTGATGAGGAGATGCACTGTATGCTATCAAAGCTGGCCTGAGCCTGAGTGTTTGAGCCCCCAGCAGTAGGGGCATTTGTTCAGGGATCTGACACCTGCTCCAGTCTGCAGACTCGTGTCTCTTCAGATTTCCCTGGGACTCAGATGCCATTCCTGGGAAGTAGAGTCTCTCCAGCCCATGTACTCCTGGAAATTCACCCACTACCATCCCAAACCACACAAGTAGTTTGGCCTGCTCTCAACTACATTTAGCAGGAGAATTATTCCTCAGGGTCAGCCCCAGGATTTTTAGTGCCTTCTTAAGGAGGAGGGCTGGTATTGTGAGCTTTCCAGAGACTCCTGTGAAGGCAAAGCAACTACCAGCTTATTATCAAGCTTCAGGTATAAATTCCAGCCCTTGCTATCCTGTTTCCTTTCTGTGGTCACAGAAAAGACTAATTATATGTGATAGATAATTGAACTCATTTTGTAAATACACCAGGTAGTGAGATAGATGCCTATTTAACTTTCTCAGTGAACTTCAAAAACCCAGATTTCCCTTCTTTACAACAAATTGGTTTCTATCAACAGAAAAAAGTCTCTCAAAGCATCTCTGCCGGGTCTCTAATGATAACAAATAACCCTGCTTTTTACTGGATAGTAGGCAAAGCAAAAGCACTCTACATCTGACACACTGAGTGTTCAGAGAGGATAGGAAGTAAACTGGTGGTGATCACCTGGAGCTTTAGAAATTATCATTTGCAATGGAATGGTGGGGGATTTTATTTGGGTTTTTGTGTGTGTGGGTTTGACAACCAGTTCTTATGGTGTCTGAAAGAATTAACAGAAAATTAAGTGACTCTGGAAATTTCACAAAACCTACTTCAAAAAGCAGTTTTATTTTTCTTCTTCTTGACTCATAGATTTTCAAGGATTTTTCAGTTTGCCTTCTCTTAAATATTTTTTACGTTTTTCTTTTGGAAACCTTGGAGAATATGGAATTTATTTCCTATTTGTGTCACTATTAAAATATTTTCAATATAGCTTTGAGGGCACACCAGGAGCTCATCTTTATTAAGGGTCATATATTGAGAGACACTGATTACCTGAAATTTATGCTAGGGATGGTCACCAGTGCGGAGTAATTACCTGAGAACAGTTTTGGTCTGGACCAGTTTGCTTGATATGTAAGAAGTTAATGATATTTTCACAGGAATTTCAGGGTTTTATGATAACCTAACCCTAACATGTAGCTGATGTTACTATTACTCCTGCTCTCAGTCTATCTGTACTATTTCATCTGATTGCCATCTTTGTGGTATTTTAACCACCTCTGCTTTAAATGGACCAAATATGTTTTCAGAAATATGACTAATGTGTGAGGAAGGGAGATCTTATTTTTCTTTGTAATGCATGGCATCAAAAAGAACATCTTGTGCATATGGTAAATATTCTGAAAGCCTTCTGTGCACTTTCAGCACGTTCTGGCCATGCTAAGGTAGCTCTATAGCACCAAGTTTAAAATTCGCTGTTTTTCTTTGGATCGGTTCAAACGCAACTTTGGGAAGAACCCAATGCAGGGTTTCCTCCATCAGCAGACCACAGCTGGTGGCCATCAGAATAATTCTAACATGGCTATAAATACGTTCAGGGAGAAAAACCTCTAGCCCATTCATGCTCTGCTTCAGAATCAGAGGCATTACAAGGAAGCTGAAGTTTGGCCCTTGGCACATTGTGGAGGCAGCAGCTTCTTACTCAATGTCTGTCTGTTATGTCTGTCACTTTTTCAGGAACTGAAAGCAGAGAGTCACATGCTGCCTACTCAAACCTAACTAAACTGCTGCTCCATTTGTAAGGAGTCATTTGGTTTTAATTAGTAGAATCTCTTGGCTGACTGTACTGATGCAATTGAAAGTCTCCTCTGGTTATGTGGAGTCAGGTTTTCTCAGGTTCCTGTGTTAGACTCTTTTTTTTTTTTTTTTCCAAGTGCAAGAGTACAAGGCTTATTTATAAAGCAGCATTTGCCACAGATTTCTTATCCAACCTCAGCTAGATAAGTTTAGGTTTTTAAGCAAATTGTATTTGGCATAGGTTCGCTGGAAGGCATCAGCTCAAATGTGATGTAACTTTTATTTTAGAATGAAGCCAAGGAATTGCTTGGTATCTCAGTGTTAGGAAACACAGGGTAAAAGACCTTAATAAGAGTAAAGTGCAAAATTGTGGCATAAGGTACTATTGTGTGCCAGCTTAAGTGATTGGAAAGAAATATAGAAAACCTTCTAGCTTTCCCAAGCAATGATGGACTAATTATCCTCCAGTTGCCAATAATTCAGGGTGAATGAAGAGATCTAAGCAGGAGCTGAAAACTGGAAGTAGTCCAGAGTGACGGAAGTGCACATCCGTAATGAGCCTCCCTGCCCTGAACTCTGACTGCTGTGGAGAAAAATTATTTTAGCTTCAGGTGTTGTGTTCCCAATACAGTAGCAAAAGTAATGGATGTTGGGTAGCTTCTTAAGTTCAGAATATCTCCAAGATCAAATTATTCGCCTTAAAACATGGCAGTTACTTGTGAAAATGAACCGGGAGTTCTCAGGACTCAGTAGTTCAGACATAGCTAATTTTGAACAGAAATAGGGATGCTCTGAACTGAGTTCTGACTGCAGTCCTCAGGCTCTCCCTTCCACCTTGGCTTTACAACCTTTTCAGGCACAATTTTCCTCCTGAAATTTTACTCCTGGCCCTTCACATCTTGCCTTTACTCATCACCCCTATATCAGGTCACTTCACCAGTATGAAGTTCTGCTTTTGTTTTGAGTGAGTACTTCCAAAACTCGAGCAAAATCTGTGTTTACAAAAAGCCACAGAAGAGGGTTTTGATGGTGAAAAGATGTGTAAAGACTCTGGGAGAGCCAGGTTCCTGGTCAGACTGGTGGTAGATGTGTAATAACTGGCAGCTGCAGGCCATCCTTCATCCTCACCAGGCAATGAACTCGAGCAATACATCTGAACCCTGAAATAGATTAGAAAGACTGGGTAAGTGTTTGAGTCCAAAAACTCAAATTGCAAGACCTAAGTAGCATCATTAGATCTTCTGAGGGATCAAGCAACACATTTTACAGGAAGCAGCGCTGATTATCCCCCCTCTCCCCAGCCTGTAAACATTACTGGCTGCATCAGTCTCTGAAACGTGAGTATTTATCTCAGTCTTCCTATTAACATGACCTATTTCAAGTTGTGCTTCAGAATTGTTTTCCTTGTGATTCTTTCATGATAATTATGCAATTAATGTTAATCTAATATTAATGCTGAAAATCCATACAAGTGAGTGAATTCCTCCAGTTAAAGATACTGACAGTTTTATTTGGCTGCACTGTGTTTTATGAAAACTTTGCACACTTGATTAGAGGCAACAGTAAATGACAATATGTAAGTAAAGAAAATTGATAGAAAATATGGATTTTTGCAGAGCAGTGCTCTTATTATCCTAGAATCACAAAATCATTTAGGTTGAAAAAGACCCTCAGGATCATTTAGTCCAACCATTAACCCAGCACTGCCAAGGCCACCACTAAACCATGTCCCCAGGTGCCACATCTAAATGCCCTTTAAATACCTCCAGGACTGGTGACTTCACCACTGCCCTGGGAAGTCTGTTCCAGTGCTTGACAACCTTTTCAGTGAAGAAATTTTTCTTAATATCTAATATAAACCTCCCTGGATCAGGAAAGTCTGAAATTCTGTGACTAGAGATCTTTAGTTAAGTGGAAAGAGTGGTAGAGTTTTTAGCTGGTGATTCAGCCATCCTCAACCATCTCCTCATCTTCAAAGTAATATGACCAACCTAACCTCTGGACCAGATTAAGATGCAAATTTTCATCCCTCAATTAATGAGTAATAGGGAGAAGGGAAGATTTGTTGGGTGATTTATTACAGAGAGAAATCATGTGTCATGTAATTTCAGTTAGGACGGATGTATAAATTGTTATTTATTTGAGGTATCATGTTTTAAGATTTACACAGGCTATAATTCAAATAATGTAAAAATGGAGGAAACAAAATTTTATCAAAAAGATTCACATAATACCAATGTATTTGTGGTGATTTTCTCCTAATAAACTTCTCCAGCTGTGAAAGCTTTTTGCTAAAATTGAGTTAACCTCAATAGTGTGCTTGTATTCTGAATAACTTTCATGAAGAGTTGAGAGTGAGTGTGGGCTGACAGCTCCGAAGCTGCTTCAGTATGGGCAAAGACTTGTCTTGGTGCAATAGCAAACCCCCATGGCTTCCAGGGGAGTAGAATGGAAAATTAAGTGAGGGAGTTGATGACTGACATTTAAGTAAGTTATCTAGGTAATTACCTTTTTTGCTAGGAGACTTTGGCTATGATCTTTTTTCTAAAGACCAGCTGAGAGATTTATTAACTGTTTGTTCAATGGAAGTTGAATGAGGTGAGCTGATGGCACCTGTGTTCACATGTATGTTCCTTAGTCAGGTCAGCTCACACCCAGCAAGGTGCCTGTATTTGGGATGAGTTTAACATTTGGGCTGTTGCTTTACCTAGCAGTGATGCTGTTGTGCTGTTTAGTGTCTTCCTCTTCTCCCTGTATGTGAAGCTTTGTGCTGCTTCACATACAATATAGTGACCTGATTTGAAGAGCTGATCCCAGTTCTTGGGTAAATATTTCTGTTGAGCTGAAAGGATTGATGCTGCCTTTTGTACCAATAGCCAACTTCTTGTAGACAATTTAATTTAGGTTGTATGTAAGGATGTAGCAGGATCCAGGTCCTGCCTGTAATAGCAAAGCAGATAACCTCATCCTTTATATCCTGTGCAGCCTGTCTTCCTTGTTGTGAAGGATGCAGCACAAGCTGAATTCTGAATTTTGAAATGTCAAACTGAGTAATCTAAAGCATCATTTAAAACCTATGTGGGCATTTTTTCCCCATATGTTTTTATATATTAGTCAAGTTGAAACATTCCAATTTTGCCTTGTAAGTTTGTTGTAGTGAAAAGGCAGTTTGGCTTCTAATCATAACAGCTAGGTGTTAGATAGAAGCGATGTATTTTTCTTGCTTAAACATCCCCAAATAATTTCTGTTTTAGGTTATCTAAAAGTCTGTCCTGTGTTCCCAAGATGAAGGAGGAATTATTTGTTTCTTGGGAGAGGCACTAGTGGCAAAAATTGCCTTCCACCTGTGCTTTTGTGCTGTGATTGGGAAGTACCTCTTAGGAGACCTCTTTCAGGTGTCCATGTGTCCTTGGGGAGTGGTTGGGGTGTGGGATCACTTCTGGAAGGTGCTTTTGACTTGTGGTACTTGCAGCTGACTGGGAGGTTACTGCTGTGTCTTGTTAATTGGTGGCTCTTGTTTGTCTTTCAGACAAATGCATTTCATTGTGCAAAGCCATTTGGATAGAAACAGGAGGATTTAAAATAATTCCAAGACAAGTTTTCCAAGACTAGACCTTTCATGTACAAAACATCTAAGTTTTGTATATGAAAGTTTACCAAACTTTCTCATGAACATTGCATTTTTTTAATGTCAACAAGCATTACAGAATGAAGTCATTTTATAATGCTAAATTGTGAATGTTCAAAATACAGCTAAAATATGCATGTAGTGAGGATTCTGAAATGTATGATCTTGTGAGGGTGGAGTGCAGCTCTCTGTATATAGTACAGGATTTTGTAGGCTCAGAATTTCCAATGACATTTAGTTGCCTAAGCCTTTTAAAAGCCCCAACCATAAGCATCTCATTTTTTCACTCCTGATTTTTTACATGTAATTCAAGGAAGTCTTAGTGGAAACATGAAAAAATGGATCAGAGCTACAACACTGAGAAAGTAGTACCCTCTACAGCCTCTCTCTAACAAAAATATAAGTCTTGAAACTACAGTTCTGGGTTGTGTCAGGATGGGAGTCTGAGCTTGAGATGGTTGTGACTGCCAGAACAACTGTTGACTTGGGTCTTCACACTAAGACCCAATTGTGACTTTCTTTGTGTGGGATAGTTACTGCAGCATTATGCGTGGATTCCATGGATACCAGAGTAGATACAGAGGGAGCAGCCAAAACTGACCTCTGCTTTGTCAAAAAAAATCAGAGGAGACATTTCTGTGGTTTTGAGTTATAAACATACAGGAGTTAGTTTCTTTTTTCTTACCAGAGTTGGAGGAAATATGAAATTGCAGGTTTATGTGCATTTGAGACTGAGAGCAGCAAGAATCTAGGTTGACAGAGCACCTTGTGAGGAGCATCCAGAAGTACTCATTTGATTCCTTTTTATTCTGCTGCACTTGTTCCTCATTTTCTTTACTTGTTTGATATTCTTTTGTCAGAGGTATTTGATCCTGGTTGTTCTTTGCAGCAGGGCTGTGCTTGCTGTGGGTTCAAATCCCATCACTTTCCACACTCTGTCTGGTCTGCATGGGTCGCAGAAGTGAGGAAAACACTGAGGTGTTGGGAGCGTCCACCGGCAGAGTCTGTGGCACCTCTGAGCTTGTCCCTGCTTCCTGTTGGTGAAATGAGGTCTGGTTCTTGCCCAGGAAACAAATGAAGAGCCATTACACACCATCCATCTATTTTCACTAGGATTATAAATTTAAGTAGTTAAACTGCAGGTTGATAGTGATCATTTGTTAATGTGGCAGTGTGAGAAACCAGCCTCTTAAATCAGACATTTTAATGTTTTAGGCAGTGAGAATTTTTCAGAACTGTTATATTTTTGGTCCAGTTTTATTTTGTTTTTTCCACCCTGATTTTTTAATTTAAGTTGGTTTTGTCTTTAAGGAAGGTTAAGTGAAGAACAAAAGGTGTCAAAGATGTTATGGGGGTCCTAAGAAACTTTGGAAAGAAATTCTCAATGGGAAATTTGACAGTCTGCTTTGTCAGGTCAAGTGGCTGCATTCAGAGTCCTTTTTATTTCAGGAAAGAGCTGAGAGGTGATTAAAAATTACATAATCTGGTTCAAAACTTGGTTTTCAGAGGTGACATTTCTACAAGAAAATTTTTCTTTTCTATTTCACTTCATGATGAAATTTCAAAATTAAGCTTTTTCATGAAATTTCTATTTATAAATCATAGAAACCCAACAGTTTTCTATTTAGCAATCATAGAAGCCCAACACTTTTCTTTGCTGTTGGTGGTAATTTTTCCCTCTTTCCCTAATTTCAAACTGCTGCCCTGTCCCATTCCTGCTCAGCAGGAAAAAGCTGAACTGCTTAGAAAGAAGGCAGTGGAAATGAACCACTTTCTCTCTCAATTTGACAGCTCTGTCCTTTTTCCATTTCCTCCTTTTAGGAAAATAGGCAAAGAGTATTAAATAATCAAGTAGAAGCTGGGTTTTCTGGCTTCTTGTTTTTGATACATTTGGCAGTGATGTGGGATTCTGTCAAAACACCTTCTGGGCGATAATACACTGTGGAGGAATTTTAGTGATGGTTTCAGGCTGGTTAAAGTCTGCCTTTCCATGATGGCAAATGGTTCTGTAGTTTATTGTGTCAACACCTATAACATATCCTGATATCCAACCTGAACACTGAACAGCTTATCAGTGTTGCAAATAGAGTGATTGACATAGGTAACTGCTAGAAAAACCTACTTAACTGCAGTATTTAGAGAACCTGAACTACAACTTCCCATTTCATTTGGTGTTCGCCTTTCCTAAAGAATTTGCAGCAGAAGATAAGTGCCAAGAATTTAAATCTCTTGTTGATAGGTAGTTACTTTGCAGGTGTGAACAGTGCAGTGATTTCTGTAAGCCGAGGATTTCAGAGGGAGCAGTGCTATGATAAGATGATAAACTCTCTATGATCCAGGTAGTGTTAGGGATTTTATGGGATCTGCTCTTCCTACTGGACCTATTTTTGCTATATTTGCTAGCACAGTGGGTGTGTTGTGCATATGGGCAGGCATATGCCATGAGATGATTCTTTGGGGTGTGCTAGTCTATGTAATACAAAGCCTTTTTGTCACTAGACCAGTCTGGCATCACTCATCTCTCACAGGGTAACTCGAGGGGTCTGACATAATTAGAGCTGGAAACAGTGGATCAGTTTAAATACTGATGCTTTGGAAAAGATCTTGTATTTGATATAGAATTTATATTCTGTGATTCTTTGAACATTAGTGTGGATGTGCAACTCTTGGACTTGATAAGAAAGTTTGGCCTAGTAATGCACAGGTAAAAATAATTCAATTCTAGTAAATGTATATACTGAAGATCAAGTTAAGGCAGATGAACGAGATCACTGAATTTGTGAGAAATAAAGTTATTGGATAAAATTCTACAGTACATACCAACTCCATATGCTGTCTTAGTAATGCTATAATTAAGCCAAAAAGTCATGTCAAATTGGCCTTTTCCATCTGCTCTGTGATCTGCTCTGAGAGCAATTTGGAAAGAATGACAGCTGACCTCAAAACCGACAAGTTCAGTTAATGTATGATCCACCAGAACTGATACTTAAACAGAGCTCATCCACTTTCCTATACATGTGCAAATTGTCCTTTGTTTGATTGGGAAAATCAACATCAGGCTTGCATGATGTAGGCTTGTTCAAAATGTTTGTTTCAGTAAATGCCTCTTGGTATTAGCTGAGCCATTTTATGGCTCATAAAAACACTCGTCCATTTTATTTGCAGCTACGTAAACTGCAGTGTGGTGGTACCAGTTTAAAATAGCACTGTTGGGTTTTTCTGTTCATTTTTTATAGCTTTTGCCAAAACAAACCTGTTAATAATAAAGTCTCAAAAGTCCATATGAGTAATTGACATGTGAGACACGTGAAACTCAGCCTGTATTTATAAAACTAATTGATTTCATTTATTTTGCATCCCCTGTGAATTTCTCACTGCCAGTCTTGTCATTATCTTAATGTTGTTGTTTCCAATAACACTCAGAAAAGTCATTTTGAAGGCAGGGGGTCTTTCAGCACAGATGCATCAGGTGTAAAGCTTCCTTTCCTCCGAGGTGATCAAACTGGCTAAAGGAAACCCCGTGGAATGGTACAGCTTAAAAACCAGGAGCTGTCCATCTGTTTGAATCTGTGTTACCTTGTGAAAATCTGCTTAATGCTCGCTCCCACGAGTGTCTGTATTCAGATAATGCAGGCAGGGTTTTTTGTTGTGACACGGAAGGGTGAAAAATATTACTGCTGGAATCAGTGCAGTATCTGGAAGGTCATAGTCAAGATAAACAAACATAAAGCACCTCCTTGTATGTTGTTCTGGTGGCCTGGAATAAGAAAAGTACTCTGAATACTTTGATGGAAAAATCTAGTTTCTATTTGATAAACAGTTAAAATGTAAATGTGGTTGAGAATACCCTCAGTTAATGGTGTTTTGCCTGTCTGGCAGGTGGGCTCTGCATCGGTGTCTGGTGGGCAGTGTTCTGGTGAGTCGCCGTTCTCAGAGAAACAAGAGTCATCCACAAATTTTAGCACCTGCCATAAATCAAAGTAACCTTTAAAACAGAAGTTCTCTTTAATCTGAGCTTTTCTGAGGTGCCCTTGCCTCCCCTCCCCTCCTCTTCCCTCCCCTCCCCTCCCTGCTGCTTTTTAGCAATTCTTTGGCTTTGCCATTTAGTCTATAGCCCAGTGCCAGTGATTTTGCTGGAGAGAAGTGCAGCTGGCTCAGGGCTGGTGTCCTGGGACAGCTGCAGTGACTCACACTGTTCTCTACCTGCTGCTCCTCTTGGCATCTCAGAGAGGAATTTTCTGAAGTCTTCAGCAGCTTGACATTGAATGTTCCAAGTCACCACACGCAGTGGGCTTTCACCAAGGGCTTTGTTCAAGGTGAAATTCAGGCAAGGAAATTTGAATGAAGCATGCTCACGTTTTCTTTTCTTTCTTTTTTTTTTAAAGTTTCTGGTTTGATTTCTTGGACAGAACTTTGGGAAATATTTTCCACTCTCCTTTTCCTGCCCCTTCTTCCAAAAGGTGAATGAACAGCCATCACCTGCTGTATCCCGAAGTGTCTTAGAAGATAGTAAGTAAGGACTAGCAAGAAGATCAGAGTTAGGAGTGAGGAATATCCTGACATGTTCATATTTTAAATACCAGATTGGGATACTGCTTTTCCTTTGCCTGCATGCTAGGTGCCACAGGCTGAAGAGGTGCAGGAGGTGTGGCCCTCCTGCAGCAGTTGCATGATGGGCAGAGCAATATGTGTTTGATGCTGCCTTTCGGTGTGTGTTGAGAGGGGAAAGGCACTTCACACTCAGTGTAGTTACTCGGGAAGCCCCAGAGCTGCAGTGTCTCGGAGCAGCTGGTGTAATGTTTCCTCAGAATCCAGTTTCCCAGCTCTGCTCCTGGAAAAGCCATATTGAGGCTCACAGTGGAAACTGCATTAGCAGTGTCACCAGTAATGAGCTGCACCTTTTAAGTAACAAGGCCTGAAGCAGCGTGGGTGGGAGTGAGCCAGAGCGCATGGCTGGAGTGACCTGCTGAGGCTTTCTGGGGGATGCCACAGGTTTGAGTGGCCACAGGCTGGTCACGGCCAGGCAGCGGCTGGCACCTTCATGCAGTGTCCAGCTTCTTTGCTTCAGCACTGATGTGGAAAGGGAAGAGATGGGTGTCTCAGCTTCAGGTGGATGTTACAGAGCTTTTAATTCACAATCTGTTAATTATGCTGCATTGAAGCTTTACCTGTTTGAGGTGGCAGGTTTGCACTGAGGACTGTTGTTGGGAGTATTATGCAATGGTCTGTTATTTCAATGAAGCATTAAATAAAATTGTTTCCATATCAGGAAATAGGGAGATGACCTGCCAGAAAGCCTTAGTTAAACTTTCAAGCATGCCTGAACCTACTGACCTTCAAGATACAGTGCAAGGCTCATCTTTTCTTTTTTCTTCAGACCTTGGCTAGATGGGATGGCTGGAGGCACCGTATTGGTGCATGGGGAGAGGCCTCTTACTGCTGTCACCACCATTTAAATATTGATCAGAGCATGCAGAAGGACCATGTTGGCTGTGGGAGGTTAGTGAGCACAGTCCCTGTAGGCTTTTCTCTGCTTCTGTGAGCAGGAGATGTGTAACCACTGTCTGCTCACGGGTCAGCGCTGCCCCGCAAGACCAGCCTTGCACAGTGCTTGAGCTGTGAATCCCCAGGCCCATGCGAGGAGATCGCTCTGCGGATGGGGAGGGGAAGCCTCAGCCTTCCCACGAGCTCAGTGGGCCTTGCTGATGAGGTGTGCAGGGCCGTGGCACAGACAGTGATGGCCCCAGTGCCTTGGCAGTGGTCCCAGGCCCTGCTCGCGTGAGCGCGGCACAGCTGTCGGGCCAGAGCTGCGGCAGGTTTAGCAGCTTGCAGTGTGGATCTGAAAGGCACGTGTGTGCTCTCCTGTAAGGTTCAGTACCTGCATGTCTCCCTTGAGACTGCTCCTTCCCTCAGGATGTCACTCCAGGGTGTGCAGCCTCCTCAGTGCCCAGTGGCTGCCAGGGCTGTGCAGCAGGACTCGGGTAGCTCAGCTAAGAGCAGCAGTGTTTGTAGTGGTGATGATGCTTCAAGATCCTGCTGAGAGCCCTCCTACTCATACCTACACTCTGCTGCTGGAAAGAAGACATTTAAAGACAGGCTCATCTGCATTGATTGTTTGTCAGCACTGGTCCTCTGAAGTGCCCTTGGAGAGGCTGGGTTCTCTAGGGGAGGCTTTTTGCCCCATGGTGCCCAGCTATGGAGGTAAGCGTGGCATGGCTGGGACATTCTGCCAAGTGGGGTTCACCCTCTGCACAACTGGAAGATTCACACTCCCTCCAAACCTGTTGCAGAGGAACTTGCCCAGGGCCTCCTGCTCCTCAGCTGCTTATCCTGGGAAGGTATGATCTCCCACTCTCTGTTCCTCGGTACTTTGTGCAGGAAGCAAAAGAAAAAAAATAAAGTGGGAAAAGTAGGAGTGAGAATAAAGGTCTTGTCTGTTACTGTAATATTATGGAATCTGAATTTTGTCTCTTTTTACTGGCTCCTGGTACTGCATGACCATTGTTGTATGCTTCAAGTGAGCCAAGGTGAAAATAAGGCAGTTAAGCTTTTATAAGGGTCACAATTCACTTCAGATGTACATTTCTTTTTCAAAAGTGATTTTTTCCGTGCATGCTCTGAAGCTCAGGTTAGGGCATTGCAGGTCAGAGTTGAAGGAAGTTATGGGAGGGCAGTGACAAGCCTGCTAGGTGTGACGAGGAGTTGCTGCCAGCTGAAACAAACCACCACTTCAGCATCGCTGCTGCTGTGTTCTAAGGCATAGTGAGAGCAATTGGTGATGATTATTAGGTTTCTCCTGCTCTCAGGAGAAAGCAAAGCTTGGTGAACAGCTTTCTATAACATGACGACCTAGCTGGCAGCCCTTGAACTCCACCTGATAAATGTGGATATACAGCAGGCTGTTTGGAAAAAGCCACCCATTCAGTGCGGCCACAAGTAAAATTTTTGGCAACCTTTCCCCGGAACCATAAACTTGACTCAGTGGGATCTGTGAATAGTTGTCTGGAGTCCTGCAAAGAATCCCAGCTCAGTGGAAGGTTTGTACCACCCATGAGTTGCATGAAGTGTTGTCGTGGTTTGACTATGGCCAAATGCAAGACACCCACGAGAGCTGTTCCCTCACCCTCCCCTGCCACAGCTGGGTGATGGAGAGAGAAAAAAATTAACAAAGAGTTCATGAGTTGAGATGAGGACCGGGGAAAAACACTTCAAGGGCAAAACAGGCTCAACCTAAAGTTGCGAAGTGAATTTATTATTAACAGAGTCAGAGGATGATAAGGAGAAGTAAAATAAGCCCTTAAAACACCTTTTCTTCCCCCAGCCCCTCCCTCCTTCCCACTGACAGTGTAGGGAGACAGAGCATGGGGGTTTTGACCAGTTTGTCACCTGAGATTTTCTTCTGCTGCTCAGGGAGAGGAGTCCTTCCCCTGTGAGGCCGTGGGGTCCCTCCCACGGGAGACAGCACTCCCTGAACTTCTCCAGCGTGGGTCCACTCTCACGAGAAGCAGCCTTACTGCACCTGCTGCAACGTGAATTTCCCCCACGGGCAGACAGTCCTCCCGAAACTGCTGCGCTGTGGGTCTCTCTTCCCACGGGGTGCAGTCCTGCAAGGACAGGCTGCTCCAGCCTGGGAGCAGGGCCCTCCCTCCCCACCGGGTCTGGCACTGGATCACAGCCTCCTCCAGGCATCCACCCGCTCCGGCATGGGCACCTCCGCAGGGGCTGCGGGTGGATCTCTGCATCCCCGTGGATCCCGGGGGCTGTGGGTGGATCTCTGCATCCCCTGTGGATCCCCATGAGCTGCAGGGGCACAGCTGCTTCCCCATGTTCCTCACCACGGCCTGCAGAGGAATCTCAGCCCCAGCACCTGGAGCACCTCCTCCCCTCCTTCTCCACTGACCTTGGTGTCTCTATGTTGTTTTCCCTCACATGTTCTCACCTCCTCCTCTGACTAGAAGAAAAACTGTGCCCCCTTTGTTTTGATTTTCTTCTTAAATCATTTATCACAGAGACGTTACCAACCTGTCTGATTGGCCCAGTTTTGGCCAGCAGCATGTCCATCTTCAGAGCCATCAGGGATTGGCCGTGCTGGACATGGTGGAAGCTTCTAGCAGCTTCTCAAAGAAGCCACCTCTGTGGCCCTCCCACTACCAAAAGCCAGGCTGTGCAAAACCAATACAAATGTGCAGATCACTGATTTTGCACTGTAGTGTGAAGGATCTTTTATAGTACTTGAGGAAAAAATCACCTTTTTTGAACTATATTTTCATGGATACAATGCACTGCAGGTACAGTTGGAATCCAGTTACTATGTTTTTAAGGGACAGTTAATAGTTGGACTCAATGATTTTAGCGGTCTTTTCCCACCTTTATGATTCTATGATTCTGTGATGCTTGGCCTTTGATGTGATTTGAGGATGAAAGCTTTAAGATAGTAATAAAAAACAGTGTGAAGAAATTGGACAAATAAATAAGTTTCTTCTTTCCTACTGAACTGTCAGCCTGGAAATTTTAGGGCTTTGACTGTTCAGAGAATAAAAGCAAGTTTTGCACTCTTGCCTTAATGGTCATCTCTCAATGTGATGCAGCCATGTGACACTAAACACTTCTTGCTGGGTTGTGGGTGACTGTGCTGTTACCTTGGAATGGGCTGGCTCACCTTTGAAGCTGAAGTCCAGCCCACAGCAGAGTGTCCCTTCTGGTAATGATTTAATGGACACCTGTTCTTTTCAGGACGGTTTGGGGCCATGTATTTGAGTCACATTGCTTCCCTGTGCAAGCCTCACCTCATCTCCTTGCTGAGCTGTTGGGCAGGTGCTGTGTAAAAGCTGGGACTCAAAGGAAAGGAAGTTACAAGTCAAGAAAGGAAACACCAGTTCTTCCCAGGGAGTTTGAGTACAATCAGGAATGGGCTTTTATAAATGAAAACTAAATTCAGAAATCACAGTAGCTGTGAAAGTCATATAGGTAAATGATGCAGAGGTGGTTTGCTTTACCTTCTTGGTGGGTTTTTTTGGGATTTCTTTTGGGTTTGGTTTTGATTTTTTTTTTAAACAGGACACATCAAGTCCTCAGCCAGACCCCAAACTCTAAATGCTTCTCTCTTTGTATTTTAAAAATAGTTATAAATAGGCAGATTTGTGTAGCCAGCTGTCTTCAGAAGCAGACTGAGGTGCAGGAAGTCCAGCTAGAATATTCTTGTTCATAGATTGAAAACGAAAAGCTGGTTGGGAAAAACTGGGGAGCCAAGATGCAAAAATCCCCAACAACCCAGCCCTGTAAGGGATCATCACAAGCACATCACACAGCGAACACAAAATGTCAGAGAGCTTGCAGGTGGTGTGTGAGGGATGTTGATGGAGAGAGGAGCCCTCTGAGTAGTTACATGCAGCTCTGCTGAGGAGGACTCTAGAAATGGAATCTCACCATCTGGAGATCCTTCAGTGCTCAGGGCTTAGCAAAGACATCTGTGGTGTAAGTCTAAATTGTGGCCTCTGCTCTTGGACTCTGACAGCTCTGAGGTGAAAGTAATGTGGAAAGCTGATGTTTTCAGTCTAGGTTTAACTTTGATTATTATTGTTTTACTAACCTGCAGTCTGAACAAGCCATGCAGTGAAAGCTGTGGACTAAAAATTTGTGTTCAGATCCCTTCACTACCATTACCTTCATCAGGAACTGCCTGAACAGTGTCTTTTTTTTTAAGAGTTGCTGTGTATGAAAATATTTTTTTGCCTTGAAGCTTCAGTATTTCTGTTTTCTTTAGGAAAATGGGGATAATTCCTTTTATCTGCTTTTTAAATCAAACTTTTATATTCCTGTGGATAACCCTATTTCTGTCTGTTAGATAAACATCTTGGCATGGCCTGTGAGTTTTATTCGTCACACAAAGTGGAGAATCTTCATTATAATCACACAGCGAGATGACCAAGTGCTGTGTGGCTGAACCTCAGTGGCTGTACAAGTACCAGTTTGCACGCTTGAACTGCAGAATTGATGCTTTTTGAAAACTCTTGTGCATTTTAAAAATGCTAGTTAGGAAAGGATGGCCATTTTGTCCCCTTTCTAAATGTGATTCCAGTGTCACAGCAAGGTATTATTTTTTTAAGTGCCAGAGTTCCCCAAGACTTTCCCTTTTCAGCTTCATTTAGGTTTCTGAGCTGAGACTTACAGTTGCTCTGTGTGCTCAAGTGACTGCCAGGGCATATTTTGTGTGAAAGCATGGAGAAATGGCACATGTAGGAATGGGCTTGCCCCAAACAGTTTTTCTAGGGTACTAGTTTACTACTATAATAACCACTCTTAGTAACAATTTTTAATAAATCAACAACAAGATTATTTGTCACATGGCACATTTAGTCAGGTTTAAAGTGCAAGTGTATTCTAGATAAGTCAAAAATGACAATAAATTAGCACAGTAAAAATAATAATAAAAGTGACCTCCCACGTACTCACATGGCCAAACATGAGAGGTTGGGAGGGAATTGCTGTAGTTCATTGCTAAGTGGCATAAAAGTACAGAACAAGTGGATGGGAAATGTCATATTAGCATAGTTGTTTTTCAAGTGTTAGTGTTAACAAAGCTCTTTTGACAAAGTCTGTAATACATTATTTTTCTTACAAAAGAAATCAGAGTTGGAACTGCATCTTTAATGGCCAAGGGATTTTGTTAGCATATTAATCTGACTGGTGGGCAGACTGTCTCCTTGAGAAGGCCGTCCTAAGATAGCCTTCACCATCTGGGTGGATGCAAGACCAGGGAATGCCTGGCCTTGGCAAAGCTGAATGAAATGATTTTCAGATGCTTTTTGTAGGAGTTCTTTCATTTGCAGCTGATGCCTAAAGAGCCCAACACTTGGTCTCATCTGACTATGAAACTTTTGTCGAAGCTCAAAAGAGGCTTGGTAAAGTTACAGGCATAAAAAATGCTCGAATAATTCAGCCACCTCTTTGTGAACATTGTCTTTCCATCCCCAAAGAAATCCCATCTCTCTTGTACATCACTCCACAAGGGAAGCTTGGGTCTGTATGGCCAGGATATTTTTTGTTGTCTCCCTGCAATAAAAGCAGCAATCCTCCTGCTGGCAGAAAGGAAAGGTCAAGGTACTTGTAGGAATTCCCACTAGAATGTATAAAACAGAGCAAACACTCGTCTAAGGGCTCTTGGGGAGGAAGGCAAACTTCAAATTCCAAGTCTTGAAGCTTTTACTGTTGTACAGACAGCACGTGACCCCGGTTAAACTCTGTGGGTTGAAACAATGTGAAAAAAAGCAACCTGTAGTAGACACAAGGGAAAAAACCAAAAAGTCTTGTGGAAGCCTGTCACTTGTGAAAGTTTCAAAAGTCAGAAGTGATGTGGGAAATTTTCTTCACTGAATGTGGGCAATGGTAATTAAGATCAGGAGGATGTTAGGAAGAAGTACAAGGCTGCCTACTGTCAGAGCAGCCTGAGCTGTTTACAAACTGGTTTTCTGGGAAATAGGCTTTAAACTGGGAGTTCTTGGGCTGTGGTCCATAACACACCCGAAAGTAACCCCTGCATCAGCTGTAAAACAGCAGAAGAGAAACAGTGTGGTATAAAGTAGAATCAAATAAAAGCAGGAGAAACATTTTAAATGTTAGGCTTACTTGGATGTGAAAATCACTATGGCAGCAGGGTGAGTAGCAGCTCTTTATTGCTTTTTTCAGACCTAGCCTAGGTTTTTCAATTTAGGGCTGTTCCACCTGCCAGCTGATGCCCTCAGTCCACTGGTAATTCTTAGTCCCTTTGACTCAGATCTAAACCCCAGCTGGGGTCACAGGAGTGGCTGTGTCCATCCCCACCGCTGTCCTGAGCCTTCACAGGGGCCCTGCGGTGCATCTCACTGACGTGCAATGTACTCCAGTCACATTTGTGTGGGGAAGGAAGGGCTGCCTTCTGTCCTCCAAAGAGTTTTATGGAACATTACTAAAATACATAGTTTAGAGGAACAAGCAATGATAGGTTAGATTCTATTAATTATTTCCCTTAAGAACCATTCAGGGATGCAACTCCTGCAGTTTCAGTTGTTTTTGTCATGCCTTAGGCAATACCACAAACATAACGCTCATGTTTATTAATTTACTTCATAATTAAAGAATGGGAAGAGCAAAGGACAAAACCAACCTAGCATACCTGAGTTGCAATTTCCTTCTGTCCACCAAAATTCTTCCTAAAGATTATGTGTTTGAGAGTTGGCTTGCCTCTGGGAGGCAATCCACTTTGTGGATTGAACTGGGAAAGGTGAGGGAGGATCATGGTAGGACTTAATTCCAAGCTGCACCACTGCTCTGATTTGTGATGACAGTGTGAATAAGGTGACCACAGTTATAAGAAAGTGGCCACAACAGGATGTTGAAAGTAGGGGAGGAGATCTGGCAGGGATCTGTAAATCAGATCACAAAGAGGCAGATGTGGTTCTTAGTTCTGTGAAACAGATGGATTAAGTTTTATTCAGTTACTTGAAAGAAGCTCTTCAAGGCACGGTCTTGTGGCAGGTGAAATTAATGTGTATGAATGTTCTTTATTAAAAATAAATGCATCTCTTTGTAAATCTATCTTTTGCTTTAACAAAGCAAAGATGAAGGCCAGCCATTCAGACATGTTTAGACAAGTATCATCTCCCCTGGGAAGTGCTGTCCCAGTGAATTGGGTTGAAAGAGGAGTGCTGTGCTGGGATTTTGGTATTCGTTGTACCGTATGGGGCACCTTTACATGTTCTTTGTCATCTTGGCATGCATGAGCTTAATTTGAGACATTTGTTGCTTGCTTCATTGAGAAACTGCAGTTACCTTTGTTCCTGGTTTGCTGTTAGAGGGAAATGTCATCTTTAGAGCTGGTGAGGAGTTAAACACCGCTGTTGGTCGTCAATAGCAGATGGAGGTCAGTCTGTGTGTGAGCAGGTGACACACTGACAGCCCTGTGAGGTGCTGCCGAGCAGCTCTGTGGCTTAAACAGGGAATCGGAGCAGATACCTCCCAGGGTGGGAGCTGAGGAACCAGGCAGGGGGCTTGGGGTTCCCCCAGGTGAGCTTGGTTTCAGCATCTGTGAGGGAATTTAGCAATTCATGGAGTTTAAAGTTTAGCACTTTCAGATATCTCAGCAAATGAACTGAATGTTCCTGTTGTTTTGATGGGTTTTGTCTAGAGCTTTAAATTAATTATGAGGCGAAATTCTGTTTGGACTGGGTCCAGGCATGCTTGCTTTTTGTACAAGTAGTTGGGTTTAAAAGTAATTTAACTTGCTTGGGGGACCTTGCACTTCATCTGTTTTCTCAGCAGTTCTCAGAGAAGAAACTGCGCATGGTCACCAGTGTTCTATATTTAAATGTCATAGGATCACAGTATTATATTCCTGAATTGCACTGATATGATGAAGTATCTTGTGATGGTATAAAATCATGTTTGAATGAAAATATATGAAAACCATCAGCTCGAAAAATTTCCTGCCTATTCAGGGAATTCACAAAGAGTCCATGTATTGCCTTTCCTAGCAATAATATTTTTTGTTTGTAGTGTATAAAAGTTGAAGAGCATTTATAGGAGGAGAATTTTTCCAATAATCAGTTACTTAAACTGAAAATAGAAAGATTTTTTAATAAAGAATAAAGCAAAACATTTCCATTTTTCAAATGAAGAATAGATTATAAACCCAGACACTGTAGAGGTGTTTAACTCTTATAGGGAACTGGTACGTAATTATCTTTAATGTGTGGGCCTTAGAAATTGTAATTTCTTTACTACCATAAACAGTTCACCCAAAACTGTGATTAAGGGCTTAGGGAATGTGTAGTTAACTCATAAAAATATGTACATAAATTTTACTGATTAATTGGACTGTAAAGCACATCCTTATTTATTATTACAAATGAAACTCTAATGTAGTTCATGCAAAGTCTTAAATGAGTGCCATTCTTTTTCATTAGGTAGCTCTTTAAAATCAATAATGTTTTCTTTAAGGGAAAGCTTTGGCTGTTACTAATTTAAATTTCATTAACTTTTGCCTTTTTTTTTTCCTGAGGTTCAATTGGAGCTCCATTTTTCGTTTAGATTTGGAGCTGCAGGCTATATGTAATTCCATTTAAAAACCCAAGGTAGACAGGAATAATGTTGGGTTAACAGTAATTTAGAGAACCAAAAATTCAGAATATTTAGCATGCAGCCTGCATTTGTCATTTAGCAGTAAATGGTTTTGCCAGCACAAAGTTTGGAGATGCATGGGCATTTGAGAAATCCTTTCCTAATTAATGTGAAGTTTGCAAAACCAGGTTGAAAGTCACTCTTCTTGCACCATATTTTTGTAACCCCAGTCCCCTTTGTCTGTGCCTGTGTTTGCATGTCTGTTGGTCTGGGTCTGCTGGAACACTGTCATCCCTCACATCCTTCATGTTATCCGTGCTCTCTGGAGTGCCAAGGCTATTTTTAAATATATGCAAATAGAAGCCAAGAAGTGCAGGGTCCGTGATTCCTGCTGAGTAGATTTGTCTCTTCTAACAGGAGGAGCCGTTCAATAGCAATTGGGCTATTAGTGGTGCTTTTTGTTATCTAAAGTTCGTAGCTTCTTAATGAGGTTGTATTTGCTTATCTTTCTTATTGAAGACACACTAATCAGTCCCAGGGAAGAGGAAAAAAAATCCAACTCTCATGATTTTGATGACATACTTTGGAATATTTAGTATTAAACAATAACAAAAAAATTACATTGTAAAGGTTTATGCAGCCCTAGGCATTCTGGAGATGGAAAGCTTAGTACAGTTTTTCAAACAGTGGTTGGCTAGAAGGGTTCTGGCACCATGTTATTCACTGCACATCAACATTAACACATTACAAGCAGTGGTTATTTTCAATTATGTAAAAGCAGACGAGTCTTTGGAGAGATTAAAATGAGATTTGTAACGGCTTAGGAGAATTCTTAAAATTGACAATTTGACACAGCATGATTTCAGATTATGTGAAATCTGGCATGAGGATATTTATATTTCTGTTTGCAAAGATTCTGTTCAAAGTCATCATGATGGAAATATTTACAATGAAGACATAATAATGTCTTTAATATGCAAATCATTCTAATTGCGTTTCTTACACTGTCAACCTCACAGTGAAATATCATTTATTTCAAAAGTGACACATGAAAAAATATGATTGCATTTGTGATAGTCTTATTTTTAACAGAAATACAACAGACAGTCTTTATCTTTGAAGAAGTCCTCTTTATCAGCAGTTCCCTTAACACAGCTTGCATGGTGCCTGCATCTCTTATTTCTGATTCATATGCCTGCTTCTAACAGAGCCTCTCTCTGTTTTATTCTTCTTCCCCTCTCACAAAGAGGGTTTGCTGTAGGGACGTGCTCCCAGGAGTGTCGTCCCCCAGTGCTGCAGGATGCAGAGGTTGTGGGGGGTGCACTGATCTCCGTGGGAGCTGGATGCCATCCACACCTCTGAGGCTGGACCCTGTGTCTTGTGAAAACAAGAATGATTTGTTGCCATTAAATTCAGCTTTAACCTTGATAAGAGCAGATTCAAAGTGCATTTTTTTTTTCTTTTGTGCCCAGTAACACGTGTTAGTCTGTCAGACACCTCTCACTTCACTTCCCTGTCTGTACCCAAAATTCCTACCCTGAGGTCACATGCCTCCTGTGTGCTTTCTCCTCTCCAGCTGGGAACAGTCATTTTCCTCTTCCTTCAGATGTAGAGCTGGACAGATGACAGTTCTGTCATCTCAACTGAAAAATCTGTCATTGTGAGCTGAAAAAAGTAATACAGTCAAAACGATAATAAAATTGGGTTGAATTAAATAGAGCATTTTTAATTGGGAATGCATCCACTCACAACACTGTGTGTCATAATTAATCCTCCCTCCCATCTCTAGCTTCCTCGCTGGGAAACGTCCTCACTATTTGCTGAATTCTGCTTGGGTTTAGCAGGGGCTGTGAGGGAAGGATCAGGGACCAGCAGGCAGGAGAGCTCCAGCCCTGATGTGGGAGGCAGGAGCCCTCCGAGAGGAGCAGGGACAGCCTGCCTGCCCCGAGCAGGGATGGGAGTCTCCGAGGCACTGAGCATTTTCAGCCCCTCAAACTTATTGAGAGAGCTCCAGCCAGGCTTGGAAATGAGCCCCCTCTCTATGAAGAAGATGGATGGAAAAAGAAGGGATCCAGCTTTGCATTTCTGTCCTGTCTTCCTTAATCACTGTGAATTTTCTTCTGTTTAAGAATTGAGGTACTGATTTTCCATGTTTCAAAGCAGGGTTTCTTAAGTGGAAAACATAGTGGTTTTCTTTGGGGTGATCCTTACTGTGGCCAATCCAGGTGTAGTCACCTCCGTGCTTTGCCGTATTAATAATTTTAAAATATTAATAAAACAGTTCTCTTCAAGCTGTCATGGCAGTAGATTCCCAAGGCTGGGACAGGAAATGATGGAATGTGGGTTAGGATAAGAAACTGGGAGTGAGTGAGCAAATGAGCAGTCTGCACATTGCTTACTGAGACTTGGGTAACCAGTGGATAGACATTAATTAAACATGTTGCTCCAGTTACGCAATTTTTCTGGTTTATCAGTAGCTCAGCTGGAGGTTTTTACGATGAGTTTCAGAGGTGCCTTTTACCGTTGCGCTGTGATGATTTAATAACGATGTGCTGATGGATGAGGGAGCTGCGGGGCAGTGTCCCACCTGGAGCACGTGTTGACATCCAAAGAAAGGCCTGAGGTGCCAAGAGCTCTCCAGCTCCCCTCCCGTGTTCTCAACTCCCACCTTTGCTCAGCCTCAGCCCTGGAGCTCGAAGATCTCCATCTTCCCACCCCTTCTCGGTGGAACAGGCAGCAGCTGCATGTTTTGCAGCGAGTCAGGGCCATTGAGGATGACAGGAGGCCCATGAATAAAACACAGACTTGTTTGTTTTGTGCCGTTCTGAGCAAGCGATGTATTAGTAATGAAGTATTTGCAGTTTGTTACTTTTGCTTACTAATAAATGAAATCTTCCTGTTGCCAGTTTTGTTTCTGGCTCCTGAAGTTACAGGGCGGTGTGAGGAGAAGGCTGTAAACTGGGCTGGTTTGGGATTTTTCTGCTTAATGGTGGTTCTCATTTAAAGTTAGTCACTGCTTTGTGTCAGCTTGAGGCAGGGCCAGTTTTTGTGGGGTTTCACTCAGTGTTGCCTCTGCTCTGAATCTCCTGAGTAAAGACTTTGGAAAATGATTTGAAATAGGATGAAGTCCTTAGGAATGGGACCATATGGGGAGCTGCAGTCCCAGTGATGACAAAATGGCCCCTCTTCCCCAATAAGGGATGATCCCTGGGGCTGGGGCAAGGGAGGAACAAGGTCTCAGGAATGGGAGCTTGAGAGGGGACTGAGAGGAGTCGCGGTGCTGGTGACCAGTCCTGCTCAGAGTCAATGCTCACAATTCATCTGGAATTGGGGTGGGGTTTGGGGAACTGGCAGGCCATGGCAGGGGCTGTGATGGCAGTCCCCCCCCCAGGGCCTTTTTTCCAGAAAAGGAGGTGGATGTGGTCCCATCAACATGACCCTTGTTTTCATTGAAGGTGAGGGGAGGTGAAGGCCAGTGAATGCAGTGCTGCAGGATGTTGCAATTGGCAGCTTTTAGAAAATGGATATGTAAATGGAAAGGTGTTCCCAAGCAAATGTGCAACACTGTGTTCCAGAGCACAGCACTGCATTGCCACTTTACCTAGAGAGACACATCTGTAGCGCAGGTAGCTCTTGTAATGGCTCATTTTTCAATCATCCTTCATTTTTCTTTCTTACATGTAATTATAATGGCTTGCAATTAGGATAACCCTGCTTGTTTATTTTAAATAGAAACAAGTCTTAAGAACAATGTTTGCTGTTTAAAAATATCTCATTTTGAAAGCATTTCATAATTCATCACTTACAGACATGTTTTAATCAAATAACCCACTAACACTTCTATTCATGACTATCCTATAAAAGCAAATACTCTTTTGATTTGTGAATGTTCATTTTACTGAAATGGAATCTAGTGTGTTCTGCAGTCAGGAAGGTTTCCTATTGAAATTCTGCTGCATATGTGCAGATAATGAATTAAAATGAGTGGAGGAATTACAACCTAGGTTAGAGTGTGGGTCACAACCTTTCCAAACAGAGGTCCTCCTGTCATGCAAGTGGAAATGGTAATTGGCTCACTGCGGCTGAAATTAGCTGTGCCAGATAACAGGAAGAATGGCACAGCAATTGTAAAATGGAAGTGTGTCTAGATATCCAAAGGTAAATGTGTAGAGTCAAAGCAAATGACCAAAGCTAGTTATTTGTTGCAAGTAAATTAGATGAACTTGACTTGTTACCTTCTATTCCCGTGCAGGTCCTGATTGAAAATTGGCCATTCTCTCTTATTTTTTTAAAATATTAATTCTACCCAGTGTGTTTATGATGGGGAACCGGTTTTGTAAAGCATTTGGTAATCTTCTGATGGATTGATTGCATCTTTGTAAGCTAGAAAATAAATGATTAATGAGTAGGGTAGTGCAGGTGTGCACCCAGATCTGGATATTTGTGAGAAAGGCTCCCTGTATGTGTCTGTGAATTGTGAAGTGCTGTGTTGGTGGTAGGACAAACCATAGGGTCAGGTGGGTTGGAAGAGACCCCTGGAGGTCTGGAATCTGGCTCTGCTCCAAGGCCCGGGACGATGGCACAGTTGGCTGTGTGGGACAGGCAGGAGCATTGGTCAGGCACCAGTTGCCCATGGTAAGTGGGGAATTTGGGTTACCAGAAATGTCCCTGCTGAGGTGTCCCAGTGAATGATTGCTTAAACCTTACACAAACACGATGGAGATCATCCCCAGGAATAACGCAGCCCTGCTTTCCTCTGGTGGTGAGCTCTTCTGATAGTCTTCTTGCTCTCTTTTCCTGTCAAGCACTCCTCCTCTGCCACAGGTGAGGTGTGGTAGGAGCTCTTACAGCAGACCTGTCTCTCAAGGATTCCCCTCTACAGACAGCGGAATAAATGAATTTATCCCTGTGTATTCAGCAGGGAGTCCATCTTCCTAACCTGATCCAAACTCAAGAGGACTGTGCCCTCAGAGCAGATAATCCAATTCAAACTGTCCACATACTTGAAACAGATGTGAGATAAAATAATCTTGTGTATGTACACCAGTTACTCTATCCCACAGGGGCTACCAAGTTAATAGAGGTTCATTCTCCTTAATTTTAAATTCTTAGTATTCACAATTCTTTCCTACAACTCCCTTCTGGGAATAACAAGCAGCAGATATAGAGTTTTCTAATGGTGTGATTACTTGAGACTGCAACTGCCTGATCTGGGAACTAGTTTTCGTTTACTTTACCTTCAGTAACTTTATTCAAAGGAACTAATGAAAAGAGACTCATCAATTATTGAGATGAATTCAGCTTTGTTCCCAAAGTTTGCATGGTGCTAAAGACATGAAAACAGAACTGTGTGAAAGTTTATGTGGTTAATGTGGTTGGCTGGAGAATATTGAAACTGTCTTGGAGAGTGTCCTTAAAAAGCTCAAGTGTAGTCAGCAGCACTTAAAATATTAAATGCATACACACCTTCATGTATAAAGTGTGACTTCAGTGTGTTGCTCCTTACCCGAAGTCTTGTTAGGATAAAATTTTATTTATAAATGCAAAGAAATATTTTCAGTCTACTTGTTATTGGTATCAGTTACTGTTCTCCCTTACATACTGATTCTTCTTTCTTTCTATCTCCTTTGTCTGAATATAGTTCTGTGCACCGAAGAAGTATCAGAGATGCTGGGAAATCTCTCTTTGAGCTTTTCCATCTTTCATTAATTCCCTCAGGAATCCAAAGAGCTAACAAAAATGGCAACATCCACTGTGCAACATGCTAGAAAAAATTATTTTTTCCCCTTTTTGAAGCTTGGAAAAGGGAAGTATTTTTGTTTACTAGATTTTGTGGACAAGGAAAGAAAAACCCATCTTCAGATAGGTTTCAGAGCTGGATGAACACTAATTTAAAGTCTTTGGGTTCATACCTGTGTTTGCACTGACTTTTTGGTTGTCTGAGTTGTTCATTTATGACATTTAAATTTTAGGTTTTAAACAGGAAAGTTTTGTTACTTGTTCAGTCCAAGAAGCAGATGTAACGTCCTGTATCTGATCTGGCCACTTCAATCTAGAGCAACATACTTTCCTTGCTTAAGATAATGTTCCCATGCTAGTTGGTGCTAATTTAATAATGTTATTTCACGGCTGACTTTGAAGAAATAGGTATTAATTGATAGATCCTCAAAGAAGAAAAGAAGTTTAGTGGTCTGGATACCTTGTTCGTACAGATCACCCACTTGGCTTTACTGCCTTGGAGCAAAGAGGGAGGGCAGAGGCAGGAGATTTGTCAATGACCTTTCCTCCAGCTCTTCCAAATCTGCTGCCCCATTGCAGGAGGGTGTCTGGAGTGGGAAGGGCTGGGGCCTGGCAGTGCTGGGGGGGCTGAGAAGGCAGGACAGGCTGGGGCACATGCCTTGAATCCATGGCTGGGACTTCACAAAATATATGAAAGCATGAAGCCATGAAGTATGGTTTCTTTATTGTTCATGTCCCGGCTCTACTGCTGTTGATTTTCAAGGTGCCTTTTACATTGTTTTCTAACATGGTGACAGCTGCAGAGAATCAAGGCATTACACGGAATATTTTAAACCAAACCACTTTTATAAGTTCCAATTTCTCTACTGTTTACTTCAACACAGGCTCTTTAAAACCTGCCAGATATTGAAGTGATTAGGAGATCAAGGTCACCAAATACTCATTTTTAGGGTAAATATGCTGCATTTTAAAGAGTTGCTGTAGTGCCCTCCCCCTCTCTTTCTCTGTGCTCAGCAGAGCGATCAGCTCAACGCAAAGAGCACAGCTTTGGAAGGGCACTTCAGGTTCCATCTGTCTCCGAGAACATCTGACTTGGAAGAGGTAGCAAAGAATATGATGAGAACAGAGATTTCCTTTCCATCACAGAATGTTTCTCAGACCTCCGTGTCTCCAGCAAAATTTTAACCTGCCAGCTGTGATTTGCTCTTCTCTCCATCAGCAAGCATTCCAGAAAACCCCTGTGATAAGGTGCCACCTGAAAAGCTGGCTCTGACAAGTGCTACAGAGTGAAATGCCCCTGTCCAGTCACTTCTACTGACACAGCTGCAGCATTTTCATTCTTCAAGTGTAATTTCTAAGCCTTGGCCTCATTAATATGCCATCGCTCCTGGAAGCTGAGACTTTGTTCAGGGCTTTTTCTCTCCCTAGAGAATTTTGGTGATCTACCAGCACGTTCTTTCTTTTGCATTTTCAATACAAGGCTAAAATGCTCCTGGCTCCATATGCATATGTAATTCAGGGCAGAGCAATCTGTGGTTATGTGAACCTCTGGCAGTATATATTTACAGTAAGTTTGACCTCAAAGAAAATTATGAATGTTCAGCTGGAGTATTTGACATTTGAGCTGGGTTGTTTAGCAGTGGATCGTAAGAAAAGCTGGTCAAAAAAATGAAGCATACAAAAGTCTTAAAGACCTTTTAGTCCACTCTACAGAAATTTGAAGCTTTGATCAAAATTAGGAAAAAAAGTTAGGTAGTGTATAAGGATGTTTAAATGCGTTTTTCTTTATTTTTGGCCCAGATTTGGAGAAACATTTGCACGTTGCTAAATTTAATGAAGATTTTTTGCACTCATCATTACTTGACTTAGGAATTTTGGAACATCTGCACTTTTATAAGCCTTGCAAGCCCCAAACTTTTTTCACCAGTAAGTTTGAATAGCCTAATTCTTGCTGGAAAATATTCAGAAAATGAGATCAGAGTAGAGAAACTACAAAGTCTGAGAGTGATCCTATTCTTAGATGTTGTGTTTGTACAGCAAAATAATCTTGTTTTATTGCTGAAACAAGGTGTTACTGTCATAGAAATGAATTGGAAAGAGTTGTTAACAGGGTTGTAGGAGAAGCATGGCAAAATTCACCCGTCTTGAACCATGATAAACTTGTTTTTCTCAAGATTGGTTGTCTTCTAAGTGATCTTATCTCCAACAGATACATTTTTTGATTTTGTGTCCCTCAGGGGAAAATTATTTTTATTTTTTCTAAAATGCACCTTACAATATGGACATAGAGTCAAAGAAGGGTAAAACTCACAGAAAAGAGACGTGACAGACATTTTACCCGAACTTCCCCCGCCTCCCCTCCCTGCCTGCTCTTTGCAATTGCTCCTCTGCTGCTGGGCAGGGCCACCCTCCACTCCCTCCTGGAGTATTGCCAGCATGGGCTTCTCCTTCTCCCCTGGAAAGCCAGGTAACTTGCTCCTCATGTCAGAGGTGTCAGCTCAGATGTCTCTCAGTAGAGTGAATTTTTATTAACAGTTACAAGAGGGTCCTTTCACCATCCAGTATGGTCGGTCAGCTAAGACGAGGAGGGAGCTCCACATGCAGAGATCTCTCCCTGCTTTGGAGGTCATATCAGTGATTTTGAACAGCGCACAAAGTGGTCAAGGGAGTGTGCTACTTGCAGTGTGTTCTCCGACCAGCAAAGGTGTTTCTGAGCATTGGAGTGTTTAAAGACTGCTCGGAAGGGTGTGGTGGTTGCTGTCAGTTTTTAGGCAGCTCAGGTCCCCAACGGCTCATGGTGTGAGGAGCAGGGAAGGGCTCTGGGGGGAGACGGGGGACACACACTGGGCTCTGCTGATGTTCAGATCTCACACGCCAGTGCCAGGCTGTGGCGAGAAGCTGGCAGAGGTCTGCAAGCACTGCAGCAGCATTAGCACACTGTAGCCAAAAATCCAGAGTTGTGCAACCAATTACATAGGGCGAGGCTGATCCAACACCCTGACCCTTGAGACAACCATGTCCAGCCAGAGCTCCTAAAGGCTTTACTGTGTGGGCTCAAATGCAGGGTGTGCTCCCTTTTCTCCAGAATCAGTGTCTGAAAATGCCACGTTGCCAAAAATTCATAGGCTGTAACTGATTTCTCCCCTTTAAGACTCTAAAAAAATTTGCATCTCTCTTTGGACGTTCTTAATGGAGTGCATCTATCATTGCTACATGTCTGCAAACCCCGAGCATGATGGATATCAGTTCCTGGGCTCTGCTGTTCTACAGCTAATATATACATAAAAATATAACTCTTGTATTAGAGGAATGGTGGTTTTATTTCTGACTATGTACCAACAGTCAAAAGCATTGCCTGCTTTGTGGAGCAATAAATTTAATACATTAGCTAGTGTATTATTTTTTAATGATTTATTTGTAGATTATTTCAATTTAAAATGAGATTTTCAGGTAACAAGGTAAGCAAACATGTTTAACAATGCCATGATATAAATTGCTGTAGGTGACAGATCCCTATAAAAATTATAACAGGCAGATGCGCAATGCAAAAAATTATTCATGTGACAGCAATCAGAAAGACAAATTACTTAGAGACGATGTACATGCTCCTCTATAATTGCTTATAAATTATTATGGCTCATGTTAAAATGCATCTAGACTCCCTAGACAACTAGATTTATTTAAAATAAGAGTAATGGGAAATTGCCAGGAAATGTTGAGGAAGAAGATGCAGTGCATGCTTTGGGTGATTGCTAACATAAAAGTACAGTAACTTATTGTCAGCTAACTTAATCTATAATTTCCTTAATAGTCTTGTAACCTTCATTTTCAATTCACTCTCTGCTCAGATTGCAGTAGCCTGGGATGGGCCCAGTGGGGCTGCACTGTGGTTCACTGCTGCTGTGTTTCCCAGCTCATGGGGCACACGATGGGATGCTCTCCTACACCCATGCAGGAGAGAGCACTCCTGAGCACTTTCATGTTCTATGCAGTAGGGTTGAATTTAGTCAGCTGGGGTAGAAGTTATGCTAAGGGGATGGGAAAGATTGACAGATAGATGGGAAACCACTTTTCCTTAGGAACCTGGGATAAAAATGGGACAGTGTTTGCCATATTCTCTTAGTATTCCAAATTAAAAAAAAAAAATCTGTCTTGGAAGTGTGTAAAGTACATCCACAATAGACAGGATTTAATTTGAATGAACTTTCAGTCAGGCATTTACCAGGTGATTATAGGGTAGAAGAGAAATGGTATATATACATCTATTATATAATAAGTGCCTTTCTAATGCTATTATTTTTCTCACCAACCTGATTATACTACATATTGAGAGCCAGCCCAACAAAAATGACAGCAAACTTTGTTCTGGATAGTGGAGCGCTGAACTCCACCTAAGCAGCTCCAGTCATTTGTAATGACAGCTTGGAGAATACTCCAAACGAATCTAACAATGCTCATGCTCCAGTGACTGACAGCACGGCAAGAGGAAAAATTCCAGTTTCCATGTGAGTGCAGGGAGCCTGACCTAGATTTTAGCCTCTACAGCTTCAGAAGAGGAAACATTCTTGACTATGTATTTAACAAGAAAAAAAGAGCAAGGGGAAAAAGTCGTCTCCTGTTTGATTAGTCTTTCTTCAATAATTAAGATGTAGTCAAAGCGCTCTGTGAGACTTCTCCCCTCCACAGTGTCATCAACACTATAATGACTGCTTGCTCCGTTCCCTGTGTGCTCTTCTCTCTGTAATTACCCCCTCTTGGCCTGCTGCAGGGAGAGCTGTCACAGGGGAGCAGCTGGGGCAGGCAGGGCCATGGGCAGCAGCCTGCCTGCACCTTCCCCCTCCACCGCACTCCCTGTTGGGGTCAGCCTCCTGTGGGCTGCTCAAATTCTTTCATTCAGATACTGTTAATAGGGAAAAAAGTGTCTGGTGTAAATTTCCTTTTCTTTCTTTTCTTCCTTGGGATCAGGTGCTATGCTGGGCTCAGGTCGCCGTGTCCAGTGCCCCCAGTGGAGCGCTGGCAGTGGCCAACAGGGCACTGGCCCCACCGTGGTGTTGTCCTCTGGGGGCAGTTGGAGAGGAGTTTTAGCCACTCTCGTGACCTGGTTGTAAATTATCTTTCAAATGTCTTTCATCTGTTCCGCTGTGCTTCCTGTACTTTCACAGCTCAAATTCTGAAATTAGAATAGTAGAGAAGTGTACACAAGAAGGGAGAAGAAATTTTCAAATGAAAGTGGAAGACCAGGCAGATTGAATGACACTGAGGGTTGCTTAGTGTTTGTTTGAGCTGTGCTTTGACAAGTTGTTTGGTGTGGGTATGGGAGAAACTTCACTGGAAGCAGGGTATTTTCAGCTTCCAAATTTGGATTTCCATATTGGGTCAGTACCTAACTACAGAACTCCTACTAATTGTGACTTTGCTCTGTGAAATAAATGCCTGGCACTGCTGTCCTTTATCCACAAGCTTTCCATGTGTGTCTCATTGTTAGTTATTCTTTGGTGTGGTTTAACTTTGTTGAACCAGCACAAGTTTGAAAGCGTTAGATGTTGTGACAGGATTCAACTGACTCAAGAGTGACAGAATTAATTAGATTGGCTGAATTAGTTTGGATCTAAATTCCGGTTCTAGACGCCCGTATTCATTTCAACTTATGGCCCTACTTAGACTTCTTTGACTTTGCTAAATCACAGGAGAGAGGGTGCCTTTGCAAATACCTGTGTCCTGGAGAACAAGGGATGAGCCATCTGGAGAGCTCAGCATTGCCTTGCACATCCCTTGCTGAGAGAAGGCAGCTGTGAGCTCTGCACGGTTCTTTAATTGTAAATCACACCAGCCTAAAGAGCAGGGCTTAAAAAAAGCACAGAGCTTTTCTGAGGAAACTCTGTATGGAGTACAATGATACCTGCTCAATGTAAAAGCCCTGTCACCTATATAAGATAACTCACGGTGTCAGAACCAGGCATTTAATATAAAAATGAATTGGATGGGGTTGTAGGACTGGGAGAGCCAGATTCTGTCTCCAGCTCTGCTGCAGGTTGCCCATGTCTGTGCAGCAGCAAGACAGAGAGAGGTCAATGCGATGTTTCTTGGGGTCCTGGCAAGGGCATGTTCAAGCTACAATGTGCAGCTTTGGTCACGGTGAAGGATGTTATAAACCCGGAGGAGATGCACTGAGAACAAGTGCTTCAGTAGGATTTTCAAATAATGGTTATCCAAACTTGTCCTATTATGTGTGGCACTAAGTGTTAGAGGAAGGACACAGCAGAAGCAGCGAGGAAAAGGAACGTCAGTAAATTCCTGCTGGCCTTTCAGTTGATGTCATTAACAGCAGCCTTTAAAAGCAATGGATTTTAATTTATATCAGTGGGATGTTTTCAGCAAAATGAGAATGAAAATGAAAATTGAAGTTAACTGGACCAGTGTGTACATAACTTCAGGTGAAGGATTTGGTTTGGGGGCTTTTTTGATGAAGAAAGAAGTCAGCTTTCACAACCAGCTGCTGCTTTTGCGCCTGCCTGTAGGGTGGGGGGCAGGAACAGGAAACACCCTGGGGGATAAAGGTGTTCCATGATCTCCCTTCACCTGTCAAAGCTGTCATGAATGATGTTTTTGAGTAATGGGCTTCCCTTCCCTCCTGAGCTTATGTTAGTTTTTCTTTTTACAAGTTTGTTTTGCAGCAAGATGTTACATGGAAGTTTATATATCAGAAAAGTATTGAAGTGGTCAATGTCAACAAGTTTAACATGTGGCTCATGTGATCACAGTACACTTAAAGCTGATTTACTGAAATGGGAAAATGAAAACCTTCCATTTGTCACAGTTACTTTTGAATGATTAAAGAGAAACCTGAAAACTTGGTAGACATGATTTAAAAGCTGTAAAAGTCACTAAAAGTAGAATCAGACCTGATACTCCATGTACAGAAATTTTTGCTCACTACCTTTGTTTAGCAAATGAATTGAAAAATCACTTGATGACAGAATGCAATTGACAATGTGTATGAAATGAAGAGTGTAGGAGGATATCCAACATTTATAGTTTGGGAATTGATACTGTAAATGCAGAAGAGGCAACTTGAGAGTTACCTGGTTGAATTTGAGGTACTGCATTAAGCTCCATTTACTTGTAGCTTAATATGATCAACAAATTCTAAAAGCTACATGTTTAATCAAGTCTATTAACTTTAGGTATTGTGTTTGCCTTTTGATGATCTGCCTTTGAAATCTTTTTCTTTGGTTTTATTCTTGGCTGATTTTCATGCTTATAGTTTTTCCAGCAATGAAAAAGATTGAATAAAAAGGTCTCTGATACGTGATATGTTGATATGTGTGCATGTGCTAAGATTGTATTGTAACTAAGATAACGGCAATGGGAGAAAAAATTGTAGGGAGAAGTGAGCTTTTATTAAACTGTCTGATGTATGTTAATTTTAAAGTGATGTATCAAGAAAACGGTTTCAAAAGTTTTTGCTGAACAGAACATCAAAAGATGTCCTTTTTTATTTGTATGACTCCCGTATTAAGTTTGATTGCATAGGCAGCATGTTGTAATTGTATCCTGTTGTATATAATACAAACCTCTACAGTTTGAGTAGGCTGTAGGGAAAAAATGCAACTATGTGGAACTGCCTTGAAAAGAAAATTATAAATGTCACATCTGTTATTTGGGGATCTTTTTGCATAATTAACAGAGGTGGATGGAAAAGTTTTAAGGGATAAGATTGGCATCAGACCCCAATGTACATTTTTCTTCAACAAGGAATTGGAGAATTCAAAACTCGTTTACAGAGGCAAGTAGTTAAGGTGCAAAACATTTGGTTTATTTAATAAAGAATTAGTGTTTTGGGGATGAAAGTAATGATATTCTAAAGAAGTGGAACTGAGCAAGCTCAGTGTGCTCTATTTATTGCCTGCACATTCACAGTTACATGTAATTAAAAAAGGTGTATGAAACCCCTTAGTTGCCAATAACTGCTTTAGGTTTTTCATATTACCCTCAAACAATTCAGCACATGCCAAAAGCCATTTCTTTTAATGTACTGTATTGCATTTCCCAAGCTGCCTTTCACTATATTGAAAAATGTGTCTGTGTCTAATATTTCTTTATTATTGTTTTGCTTTCAGTTGATGGTTGCATTGACTGGTCAGTGGATCTCAAGACATACATGGCTTTGGCAGGTGAACCAGTCCGAGTGAAATGTGCCCTTTTCTACAGCTATATCAGAACTAATTATAGCATGGCCCAAAGCACAGGTCTTAGGCTTATGTGGTACAAAAACAAAGGAGATTTAGAAGAACCCATTATATTTTCCGAAGTTAGGATGAGCAAGGATGAAGATTCCATATGGTTTCACTCGGTTGAGCTGCAAGACAGTGGTTTCTACACATGTGTTCTACGGTGAGTATTGTGTTAAAGTCTAAATAAGAAAGTGGGGATTATTGGTTAATTATGTATGGAGTATTAGATATTGGTTAAAAAATAATTTTAGCTATTAGAATTGAGATATTCATCCAGTTAATACATATTCATTTTTTTATTCTCATAATTATATACATCACGTAATACTTTCTCTCAAAATTAGTTTCCCTAGTAATTATAGTTACCTCGTCCAGTAGCTATAATTAATGTGCTTTCACTTAATTACTTCTTTTTTTTGAGTACAACATTTGCAAATTCTCAATTTGCTGTAAACCTTCAGAACCTGATACTTCTTAAATCATGAAGTATTTTGTTTAAGTACTGTTCTGTTTCAAATCCTCTGAGTTATTAGAGAGTTACAGTTTGAATTATTCTGATGGGATCAGGCCATGGGGAGTTACAGTTCTGTCTGGTTTTGAAGAAATGTTTATTTTAATACACAATTATGATTTATCATAAATTTAAGCAGACCTTGTTTGGTAAGGCACCAAAATGCATTTCTCAGAAGTATCTTGGAACTGTTGGATAAGCCTTAAATTAAACATGTGCTGGAGCTCGTGATTTCCATCATGTAGATGTTGATGTCATCTCTATGCCTAAAATGAGAAGATTAAAAGAAGGAGGACTTTCAAAGAATGAATGAATAAATATTCCTTAAATGATCCAGTTTTGAATTAAAAGGAGTTTACAGATACTTTGTATGATTTGGTTTAAAACTATTCAGTTTCAGATAATAAGTTTGCTTCATCCTTGTCTGCTGTTCCATACTGAAATTAGACATGTTTCATGAATTAGATAACAAGTATTGCAGCAAATAACAGCACTGCTCAGAATCCCGAATTTGCTCTCTGTCCATCTCTGCTGAGTCTTTCTGCCTCAGCTGCCTCAGAGCATTTTGATCCTGAGGGATGCTACTGAAATCAAAGATTGTGCCCTGGATTGTGGTGGCTTGTACTGGGCACCAACATGCAGTTGAAATATTGGATATATCTGCCAAACTCAGCAGTTGGATCGTGTTGCAGCCTTTGGAGTTATTCTTTTATGAGCTCCTCTGTCAGAGGTTGGGTGTGATGTGAAGTCCCTGATTTTGAAATGTTACGGGAAGATGGTGATTTATATGTTTCAAGGGAGCCGTGCTTTTTCATAAGAAGTCATTGTTGTGATAATCAAGTTACTAGTTTAATACTCTGAAATATTTTAATGCAAATCCTTTGTGAAAAATAAAGAATTGATCTTGGATCAAATTCTGGGACATACTTTTTTCTGGGAAATTTCAAAACTTTGCTCATTTACATGACAAAGTAGTTTTGGTAACAAATGGGCATGTTCTTGAATAATTCATGGCTTCTTCTCATTTTCAGCTAAAAACTATATGACATGCTTATTGGAAGGCATTACACAGCAACAAGATCTTCCTTGTCAGTTATGCAGTGCCCTTGCTTTGACTAGAACTTTCTTATATAATTACAAATATTTTTGCCTTTTTCAGATTTATGTCAGAGTGCAGAATAATATGTGTAGTGGTTACAGATAAAAGACTATATTTCTTCCTTTACTGGATTAATTTTTTCTTCCAAATGTGTGGTAATGTATCCTCGCTGTTATTGTTTATGAAACTATAGGAGGCTTAAAATAGCTGAGGATGTAGCAATAGTAATTGATTTTAATTTCATTAAAATTGAGCTAGATGTAATGCTCTGAAATGTGATCACACTTCTGTGGGAGACTATCCACACCATTAACTGTGTAATTTCAGCTTTATTAATCCATTTTTTTTGAGGAGGATAAGCAGATGTTTGCGTTTTAGTCATTAACCAGGATCACCTGCTTTATGAGAATTAAGAGGTCACAAATGAGAGCAGTAATTTTAGAATATGATTTTATTTTCTAGAAGCTTTAACACTCTCTGTTACAAATGCCATCTTTTGTAGACTGAATTAGCAGAGACTGGTAGATAGAACTTGATGCAGTGGAAATGAAGAGGTTACTGTCTCCATCAGTGTGCAACACTGGCTTTAGGGTTGCATGCATAGCTGAGTCTTTTGGTTTGGTAGCTGAAAAAAAAAATTGGGGAGGAAAATGCTTTTGATTCAAGATAAATTTAAGACTTTCTCAACAAATTATTTTTCATTCAGGTTCTTTAAGAGAAAATCAGAAGCAATTCAATTCTAAATGGATGTCTTTCTAGCCTCTCACCAGGGATGTGTGAAGCCCTGGTGCAACTCCCCGTGCTGTCCAAAGCATGGAATCCCACATTTGCATGTCCCAGTGGCCAGGCTGTGCTGAGTTCCACCACTTCAAGTCTCTTGCCTTGGAACTGTTCTGTCTGTTATTTGTGCTTGTCTTTGCAAAACGGTACAAGGGGGTGAGATGCTTGGTGTGGTGCTAGGGCCAGGTGGGATGAGGGGTCCTGGTCCCAGAAGTTCCTGGCATGAAGGGAAGGACACAGTCTTGATCTGGGAAGATAATAGTGAGAGCTTTGTTAATTTACTCTCCCCCAGTTTGTTACTTTTTTTCCCAGTCAACACAAGATGACAGATAAGAAAGCTGTATGGGGAAAATGTCAACTGTACTTTTCACTGAATTTCTTATATGTTGAAGTGTTTCTTCTTGATTCTAAAAAATAAAAAAAGGCAAACTATTTTTCAAGAAGCTGCATTTTCTGGTTTCTCACGTGTGCTCATAGGATCAAGGCATGACTGTCAGTGAAGCAGTGTGAAGGAATTTTTCAGAAGCCGCTTGAAAAGGGCGGGTATGAGCAGGTGAAGGATAGGCTGCTGTGACAGTGATTTGAAGATGGGTAAAAATTAAATCTGTCAGTGAATTCTTTCTTATACAGAATTGTCACTTCAATAATCATGTCTGTTTTGTAAAAGAACCTGTAATACTGAATAAAATTAAGGAGTATTAGATCAGCCCCTATAAATGAGGTTGTTTCTCCAGACTGAAGAGATTTGATATCATAATTTAAATGTTGCCTCTCATTTATTAACCAATGAAAGATTATTCCATAGACAGGTGTGGGGGTGTGTGTATAATAGGAGGAAATAGTTGTATTAAAACCTGCTTCTCCCTTCTCACAATACATTTTGGCATTGAGCTCACACTCAGATGCAAACTGAAGTGTGGCATTTTTCTGCAGTGTTAAGCATATGAAAAGGTCCTGATTCTGCAAAGACTTTTAAAAGAGTGCAGAGTTGAGCTGTGTTAGCTAAGCCATGTGAATTCCATGGATCTTCTTTGTTCTTGGATGCCTTTTCTGTGTCGAATCAGGGATATTGCTGCTACATCCAGAAGGGATCCTAAATAATGGATAGTTGTGTATTTCATTGCAGTTCCCAGGTAAATGCTGTGATGTTTGTATCATGACTTTACTGCCCAGTGTGGAAATTGTGTTCTGGAGGTCTCCTTCCAGTACATACCCTGAATACACCATTAATATTCCATCACCCAGCAATGCTACTTTCAGACAAAGCTGTTGGCATTTCTGTTATGGAGGTTTGGTGTTCTGGGATTTTCACATCAGCACTCTGGGTTGCAGCTTCTTCACTGAAGGATTCAGAGATGAGCACATCAAAACCAAACATGGAAATTACACTCAACCTAAATGCATAGGGTGGCCCTAAAGTTCTGAGTATGTAGGACAGTCTTTTGCCAGATCATGATCTGCTTTTGCTCTCTGAACAAATACATCTGTTTTTCTGTGTTAAAAGCCTGTTTTTTAAAGAAAGAACAAGAACTGGGCCAACTTAGATCATCTTCACCTGGTGAAAGAAAAGATGAGCTGGGGAAGAAATTGCAGCAAAATTTAGCCTAAATTTGCCATCATCTGGGGACTGCTCATGGAAACCTCCTTCTAACTAGGCTCAGCTCCAAAACAAACTATAGTCAGCATTTAAAGAATAAAACCAGTAAGAGTGAAAACATAAGTACATATTTGCTGTTAATTAAGTGTTGGTGAAATAAAATAACTTGATTCCCACAATGTGAATCAGGAGGGTAGAACATCTGGGCCTCAAGAGGGTGCAGGGAAGCAGAAGGTGAAAATTTGTGGTCACCCAACTGGCTAATGAAGCTAAGCCTTGATTTTTGTACAGGATGCAGAATAACAAGGGAGTGAGGGCCTTGAATGCCTGTGGGGGAATAAGCTTGCAGATCTCTAATACCAGCATTTGATGCCAGAGAGCTGCTGACAAATCAAGTTAGGAAATCTGTGTATCCTTTTTCCCTTGCTGTATCCCTGTGTGCACAGTCCTTAATGGAGAGCTGCGTTGCTATGGACATGCACAGAGGATTCGAGCCTTTGCTGAGCCATTGGTGAACTGTTGAGATACCACTTTCTGAGCAATAATAAAATAGAGCGATAGTAGATTTTAAGCATTCTGGATTCTGAATGTCTGTGAAGCGCATGACCAGCAAATCAAAATCAGATTTAGACAGCCTAGAGGGGCTGGCAGTAAAATCTGTGGCACCTCTGTTCTCTCACTTCAGAGGGTGTTAGGCAGGGCTTAGGGGCTTGGTGCAAGTGCCTACCTGAACTGCAGAGTGCACCCATCAGCCCAGGAAAAGCTGCACCACTTCTCTTAGTGCTGAAAGTCTGACTTCTGAGCAGCATGAAAAAAGAGGTATTTTTGGATCCAAACAGAAATGTTGGACTAAGTCATAATTTGAAAATATGTAGGGATAAGGTTACTTTCTCTGCAGCCATTTCTTGTGGTTCTTAAAATATATGTTTTAATGCAGTTCTTCATTTTGTTGATGACAATACAGAATGTTTCGGGTGCTTTGGCTTTGCTCAGCACTCAACTGCTCATGACAAAGGTGATTTTGTATCTCAAACCCTGTTGGATGCAGTGTTGTAATTCCAGTTTAGCCATAGAATACTGTCTTCCATATCCATTACTGGCAAGTGCTTTTTTCCCCCCATAGACTTACTCTGGAAAGATCTAAAGATGATACTTTCTTGTGGGCTAGTGTCTTTAATTATTAGATATCCAAGAGGAGCACATCTAAGTAGCCGATGGATTACATATCTCATAGTTACCTCTCGGACTTGTACACGGGTATGTGATCAGCTTTCCTGTACAGTCCCAGACATGTCTGTAGAAGCAGCAATATCTCACATTTGGAGCAAGTGGATTCAGCATGGCACAGGCTTTCCAGGCTCTGTATGACACTAACATTAAATGCCCCACATTAAAAGTGGGTGACGTTTCCCACAATAAAATTGACTGATTCTGTATAAACAAAATCCCTGTGAGATATAGTATTCAATACTTGAATTCAGTGCTAGAGCAGATACATTATAAAGTCAGTATGATTCATGATAAAATAAATTTTTTTGAGGTTTTACCACTGAGATATAATGTTTTGGCATTATCAAAATGCAGGGGAAAGTGGAATCAGAATGCTTCTACATTTTTATCTAAAATTGTATAGAAACTGATGGTGCTCCTGCAAATCATTTTGATGACATTGTCTTTATTGAGAGAAATCCATTCTATCTATTCTTTGCAGAAAAACAAAGATTTGTTTCTCTTCCCTGGTGATATGTATATTTCTGCTCACTCACCCTCCTCCTCTAAAGCTTTAAAAGAGAAATTATTCATCCTCTGTCGCTCTGAAAAACAATGTTTACTGTTGATGAGAAGCTGCAAGAACAGTCAAGGCTTCAAGCAGAAATATCCATGTTGCTTTGTGGTTGGAGAGCATCCAGTGGCTTCCCTGTTGCAGTGGCATGGACGAGAATAAGAATATTGTGTATCCTTCAGTTTTTCTAACAGTGAATTCCTGTATTTAGGTATTTTTAAAATGACTGACCTTACTTTGTAGCCTCTACAGGTTGTCATAACAAAGCTCCCTGTGCTGCAGTGCCTCAGTAATGTTTCAGCTCACTGTCTCGGTTGCTTCTGAAGTGCCTTCCCTGGCAGGCTTCAAACCTTGCCTGGAGGAGAGAAAGGATGCACAGTGGAGGGACTGCTTCCTCATGCAGTCAGACTTTGCCTGCAGGAGAGCTGCTGCTGAGATGTTTCAGCCTTCCTCAGCCATCTCCTCTCCATGATGTCAGGGAGTTTTCATTTCCCTTCTGTTCTCCAAATAACAGTGACAATGTGCTCACCCAGGTATCACTCCTGTTGGAATCCCCATTGAGCCAGCTGTAACTACAACACGTCAGTAGAAAATGTTGTCTGTGTCCTGTGAGTGGACAGACAAATGGAAGGTTTCCTGAGGAAATCCATCATGCCCAGAGTACAAGATGACAGAACCGTAGGGAGTTAAACTGATACTTGGTAGGTGATACTGGAGGAAAATTTCTTCTTTTCTGGCCACCACTTTAAGGGAAGGTACAGCCAGGAGGACTCAGCTGCAGGACTCAAACAGTTCACATTGCAAGGACATTCACTTCATGATTCTTTCATTCCTTGTATACCCTGTGAGACAATAACTGATCCACTGGTTTTCCTGCTCAATGGCCCATGAACAAACAGAGCAGGACCTGCCTTTCCACATTGCGTCTGCAAAAGAGGACTTACGTGCAGAACGGAGGATGTGCTCCACAGGTTTTATTCCCTCAGGCAATAAAATCAGTGAGGTTTAGCAATGCAGACAAATCTGACGGGTGTCTTGAATGCAACTTTTGTTTTGTGTGCTAGGTATCTAATAAAAAAGCATAGAGGAGTAGATACACTAATGCACACGGTGTGTGTTTTGGAAGTAATAAAGGAGAAGGCGTTCCATGTTCTCAGAAACAGGGTATCACAATTGCAAAATTATTGGAAGGGGATTTCTTAATACTGTCCTGGGAGCAGTTGTTCCTGTGCCTCAGATTTATGTCGTTTGTAATGGGGCTTTTCAGTAAGACAATGTGATTTAACATTAATATCCAAGTTCGAATAGAAAAGTATTAGGAAATAAATGAAAAGGGCTTAGTCATTTCCAGTAGCGAACTTTAAAGCAACTTGTTACCTTGTAATTCTTAAGGACAAGGAAGGAATTGTGCCTCCGAGCAAACCCAGCCAATTACAGGATTTCTTCTGCCCGAACAGGGTGTCTGAAGCTGACAGAGGCCACATAGTTAATGCACTGAGGTGTGATATGCTGCAATAACTTGGTGTTCTTTTGGCTTCTACATTTCTTCTGTGTTCTGTATTGTATTTTAATATATTTAATCCTAACATTTAATGACTAACATCAGTGAAAAGTTTAAAAAAACCCCAAACCCAAGGAACATTGTTGGCCTGTGTGATTCAACTTAAATGTTGGGAGATTTTCTCTTTGTGTCTGGGTAGTCTCTGTTGCAACGGCTGACTGGTGATTTGCTTTTCAGCTGCATCTGTCACAATGTAGAGGTCATCAGGACCAGTGCCTGTGTGTGTGAGGGCAACCAGAACAGAATTAGCTCCTCCTGACCCTAACCACATATGAATCAGCTGGCTGCCACTTCTTCTTCTTTCTTAAGACACACTTAAGAAGGATAATACTAGAGATTAACCTAGAATTTTCAAATCAGAGCCACAAATTTTCAAATCATGGCCTTGCTGTTACTGGCTGTATTGCTGACTGCAGTAGGCACATCTTGACATTATGTCACATTTCCCTCTTAAGATGATGTCCAAATTAAATTTAAACTTGGAGCTAAGTTTAGGTGAGAGAAGACCCAACTGTGAGATGCTCTACCCAGCTGCCATATCCAAACATCTTTTCTTCTTCATCCCAGGATCAAGAAGTACAAAAATTCTCTAAAGATGGCTAAACTCATAGTGAGGAGTACAGGTCTTGCTTTTAAATGCCTCTGGTGAGAACTAGATTGTTGACAGTCTTGATTTGAGGAGACATTCCTGGATATCTATTTTTCAAGCTGTCATTAATGTGAGCCTTTTAAAATTACCTTTCGGTGACTTTGCTCAGAAGTTTTTTCTTTTGAATAGAGAGGGTATAGCCTTTCTTCATGTAAAACATGGTCCTCTGGGACATCCAGTATGTTTTAGTCAAGCTCAAATTGTCTTGTTTCTAGTGAGTCTTATGTAGAGATTGGATCTTAGGACAAAAGAAATGCATAAAGAATAAAAATTCTTGATAAGTGGTGGGTTAGTTCCACACAGATACTTTTTCTGCTTGAAGGGAATGGGGCCTTGAATGGTACCTCTGCCTGGATTCACCACCTCTTCCTCTGTTGGAGGAAGTAGAGATAATATAAGAGCCCTGGATTTCTAACATTGTGCTGGTTTAGCACTTAATTGCTGAGGTCATACTTCCGTGGTGTTATTTTCTTTTACTAGGGGGATCTTGAAAAAGTGTCAGGTTCTCAAGGAAAGGTAACATGGAATTAGGATTTCTACTTTTCAGACATAGGAGTTGGTATTAGAATAACAGTTGCAACAGCAACAAGAAAGCAAAATACAGGACAGGAGTGTTTGGGGCAGTACCAAGGCTAGGTACCACACACGAGCCACAGAATCACTGCACCTCTTGGCCTTTGGTTCAGGGAGCAACTACAGCACTGTCAGCGTGTTCCTCTTTGGGTGTTGCTCTCTCACTCGACAAATTTATAAGAATTAAAAATAAAAAAAATTCAAGGATCTGTGATTTGTAATCTCTGGCTGTCATTTACACCAGGGGCAGGAAATAGATCTTTTCCAGGCAATGACCCTAAACATATAGGCGTGAGTGGGAGTCACTCAGAAATAAATTAACACTTGAGTGAAACCTTAGAAGAGTAAGTAATAATCTGTTTGTTTTTAAGACGTTACATTTGTGTGATCTGAAAAAAACAGTGATGATAAACAAGTCATTTTTCTTTAAGCAGATCATCAAACCATGACCTTGGTAATCATTGTGTGAACAGTAAAATTTGGACAGGAATAAATTTATTAAACTCTCACAAAGTGAGAGGAAAACAATCAAATGCTCGATTAAGTCTAAGAGCTGATAAAAGAGCACATTTATAGAGCAGCCAGTAGTGGATCTGGTTGTGCGTTAATGCTTCAGATGGACAAAGATGGTTGGTGGTGTAGTTACTGCTTGTTGGAGGTTAGGATTTTTCTTTCTTTTTCCTTCTTTCTTTCAGGGAATTTTGTCCCATTTGTTGACTAAGAGATGATAATGACCGGTACTTTAGAGACAAAAGAAGTGGCCAAGGTGGGGGTAAGGGTGCCGCTGGCTACGCTCTTAGCAGGGAGGGGTTTTCTTTTGGGAAGGGCAGAGATACTCGAGATTTTGGCCGGGGAGTGAGGGGCTGGGCTCAGCTTCTCTTGCTGTCTTGCTCTCGGATCGGAGGGGAACGGTCAAATTGCTGCTACCACAGGTAGACTTCTCTGCCACCGCGGAGTCCAGCCCTATACTGCTTCTCCTGCCATGGGTGAGCCTTTGCTTGTAAGAGCGGCCATTGAACTGGGACCTTACCTGATTGCACTGGAAAGGACCCTCACCATCTACTCGGGTGCCTCGGGGAAAAAAACCGAGACCCCAACTCCCTCCCCTTCCCAGAGGGCACATCTCCCTGGCTGCGTGTGGCAGCTGCTTGCAGAAACCCGGCTGCCGCTGCCCAGCCCCGCTGCTTTCTGC
>VZTG01000875.1:718505-893649 GCA_013397845.1 Melanocharis versteri | reverse complement strand
CGCCACAGCGCCCCCTGCAGGCGCGGGGAATCATCGCACCCCTGCCCGGCCGGGAGCCACCAGCGCCCCTGGCGGCCGTGACCGGAACTGCACCGAAGGGAAGGGGCCGCAGCCGAGAGAAGGCTGGGACCGGGGTGTGGGGCTGGGACTGGGGTGTGGGGCTGGGACTGGGGCTGTGGGGCTGGGACTGGGGTGTGGGGCTGGGACTGGGGCTGTGATGCTGTCGCTGGGGTTGTGGTGCTGTCACTGGGGCTGTGGGGCTGGGACTGGGGCTGTGGGGCTGTCACTGGGTTTGTGGTTCTGGTTGTTGGTGCTGCCAGTGGTGTTGTTTTTTTGCCTTGATATATATACATATACATACATACATATACATATATACATATGTATATATATGCAAGTAAAGATCTGTTATTCTTTTTCCTGTATCTTTGCCTGAAAGCCCCGTAATTTCAAAGTTATGAAAATTTGGAGGGAAGGTGGTCACATTTTCCTTTCCAAGGGAGGTTCTCGCCTTCCTTGGCAGACACCTGTCTTTCAAACCAAGACATTGCTGTTGTTGCTCTAACTCAGAGTGAGCGAAGATGAATGTATAGGTTGATCTATCCAGTCCAGCAGTGAGTGAGCCAATAAAAATGTCATTAAAACAGCCAGAGTGTTCAGGGACGTGGAGAGAGATCTAAGCCTGAGGTGTGCTGTTCCCTGAGCACTGCTTTGATAAGTACACTTCCCAGCTTTTGGATCTACCACTGAAGTCTTAGAAGTTAATAAAAAACCCAGTACAATGGAAAAGGAAACTGTAAGGGGAAAAAGCCTAGTGTGAATCCTCTTGTATAAATATGCAATTAAAAATTAGGTGGGGTTTTTCAATCTAGTAGATATAAAATATTCAACCACATTTCTGCCTCCTTCCTCTTTATAAGAAAATCAATAAATGGGGGTGGCTGGGGGAGATTCTGAGCATATTAGAGACAAAATTTTTCTGCTTGACTCTTTTAACAAACCACCCTCTTACTTAGCAGAAACACAAATGCAAAAAAAAAAAAAAAAGTTTTTTTTCCAAAGTTGTGAATATTTTCTTCAATTTGAATTCAGCCTTAGGGCAGATTAATTGTCTTGAATCCAAAACAAGATGAAAACTAATTTAGGGACTCACACTCCAATTTCAAATGTCCTTATCCTTTTCTTTATATCCTCCCTTTTTCCCTTTTGTCCTTGCTTCGAAGTCAAGCCAAACACAGTTTTGCTTGCTTTTGTTTTGTGACCTGTTAAACTCCCTTGGTTCTCCCTCTGGTTTTCTATTGGATTCGAAGCTGGCTTCAGTTTGTGGTTTAGAGCCGGTTCCAGGTGGCCTGCGGATTACAGATGCCTTGCCACCACAACAAAGGAGACTGCTTTGTGAACTCTGGCAAAGCTAAGCCCTTCTTCCTATTTCCAGTCGAGAGAGTAGGCCCAGTGTGTAACTGTTCCCTTGAAATAGAAAATTACAGATCTTAGTTTCAGTGTGAAAATATAAGACAATTTTTCTTTTTTGCATTATGGAGCTGTTCTTTCTTTTCTTCCCTCTTCTTATTCCCCATATGACCGCTGCTACTTCTTACAGAATTGGAGCCCATTAAAAATCAAGTCCTGTGGAAAATGAATGGTTTGGAAACATTTCAGAAAAGACAAATTATTGAAAGACCCACTTCCAGACCCATGGGTTTATTTCTTTTACGTGTATATGGAAAATGTCGCCTGACAGGTTTCCTGTAGGTTCCAGCATTCTCTACTTAGATACGACTCTTCTAACCTGGCCTCACAATACTAAGATCACCACTGGAAGCCCTCCAGCATCTTCCTCATCCACTTGGAAGCTGCTTGCTTTTCATTCCTTTTTGCCACTGTTTCTGACAGCAAAGCCCAGGTTACCTGTAGCTTTGCTGTTGTTATCCATTGTTCTTCTTGTGTCTGGCTTTCTTCATTAAAAATGGCCACATAACCTTTCCTGCCAGCCAGAGACTGCTGGGAGCACTGACCTCCCCCACCAAGCTCCAAGACTATGCACTGAAAACAAAAGTGGATCCTCCTTTTTATAATTCATAGGCCATCTGTTTAGCTTCTGAAAAGAGAAAAGCAAAAACGTGGGATTTGTGCTAGTTTATCTACATACATCTACCAGAAAAAAAAGCAAAACAAAACAAAACGAAAAAGACCCTTACTATAGACAACTTAGACAACTTAAATGCAGCTCATGAAGGAGAGTACTTGTGGACACAGGGGTCCTGAAAACAATTGGAAAGAAAGAGCTGGATGCCTTCCCAACACAGCAGCTCTATGGGCTTCCTGAGAGAACTCTGTAGATGAGCTTCCATCAGTGCCCTGTGTGGCCTGGATTACTCTGTTCCTGTCTGTTTGCCAGGTGGTAAAACCAGTGTTGTACCAATACTCTTTGTGACACCTCTCCTGAGTTCTCCCTCAAGCTGTCACCTTCAGAGAGCCCCTTTATGCCTTCAGAACTCACAAGGCAGGGAAGACAGCAAGAAAAAATCAGCACAGATGTATCAGCTGCTCAGAGAACTGAGAGATGAAATCTAACCCCCCAGCCTTGGGGAACAGCTTGCCCAGCACAGGGAGGACTGGCTCAGGACTTCAGCAGGCTTCAGCTCCCAGACTTCTCCTTCAAAACTGAGAAAAACAGCAAGGCTGATCAAACTACTGATTCCTTTTGCACATGACTGAAGCATCACTGTTTTCCAGAGCTGACTAGATTAAAGGAAGATTCCTGCTTCAGTCGCTGACATTCCTGCAGAAATTGCCCTTTTCTGGATTACCAGCAGTAGCGGTATCGTGAGAGGCTGGTGAAGAAGTATCCATGAAGCTTTCAAGTCTATTGCTTTTGGCTTAGTGAGGGCTTTCTTCATCATGAGCCTGAATAGATTTATTGTCTTGGTCATCCAGTGTGAACAAAAGTGATAGTACTCACCAGGCACTTAGTTTCCTCAATTCTACTCAATTCTAATTGTAACTAATGAAAGGAATACTACATTTTTAGGCCGTGGTTCCAGGAAGCATTTTAAATAGAAGTAGCCTCCAGCGCTATTCAAAATGCAATCTAAATAATGCAAGATTGTTAGGAGAAAATACAGCACTATTAAATAACACCAAGTAATGGACAACTATTCAAAGTCATTATTTTTTGTTAGCCCGGATCATTATTACTGAGCACGTGTGACCTTACTTGCACTCAGTAATACTTGTAGTTATTCAGGACAGCTAAATAATCATTACTGATTAATTACTATTGATTATACTGAGTGGTTGTATCCATATTTTGTGGATTTTCAGTGCTGTATTAGGCAGCATTCAAATATGTTTTGTTTTCTTCTTACAAGGAGGGTAACCCTTTTCAAAAGCTAATTTAGGAGAAAGTTAACTTATTTTCCCTAAATTATATAGGCCCACCCCAAATGGTGGATTGTTTTCAGTCCAGAGAAATTTTCTTTCAGGTGAAATAATATATTTTGTGCAGTTTGTGAGAATGAGACTTTATTATAGACTCTCAAGTGAAACACATCATGTCAGGGTGCAAAGCGAGCCTTTTCACTCAGAGGTGAGGGAATGGACAAAATATCCACTGATTTTATTACACAGATGTACGGGTGCCATTTTGAGGAGAAGTGAGTAGGAAGGACAAAGTCTGTGGTTTTGCTGAATGCATAACACTAATGATGCTGAAAATGGGATGTTTCTGAAGATTGCCTCCTGATTTGCTTGCAAATAGCTCTGTCTGCCAATACCTGCTCATGCCACACCTTTGACAAGAACCCATTTGCAGTGTTTTGCCAGTACTTGTTTAGCATGAAGCTTTGAGCTCTGGTGAAGTGTCCCTGTAGACCTTTTTATTTTCTTCCCAACTACAGGCTCACTTGACAGAAGGAAATGTAAGAGAAGATTTGTCATGGAGCATGTTGGACTTTTTTTTAATAAAAAAGCGCTGTCCTGGGTCTTGTTGGTGGGAGTGAGCAGCCAGCATCTTTAGTGTCAGGGTGTGACTGATGGATCACTTTCCAGGTGCTCAGAGCACCCTCTGGTCTTAGCTAAACCCATTTGGGCAGAGCTGTGAAAGAGGAGGCAGTGGCAAAGCCAAGATACCTCCCACTAGAGCTCTCCACAGCTCCCTTCAATGCGAGTAACCACCCAGCATGACTGGCTTGCTCCTGGCTTTTTTGGTTGTGGCACAATAAATTAAAAGGACAGAATGATGAACAATGGGAGGAAGAGCCGTGTTACAGTGTGAGTTTTTCTCCATGGCCCGGGGTGAGGGGCAGAGCTGGCAGCCTGGGCTGCAGCTGCCCTGCCCAGAGTGCCAATGTCCCACAGTACCTCAGGGTATGTGTCTGATAGCCCTGTTAAAGCTGCGAGGCTGAAGCCATTTAATCCTGTTTTCATGATAATGTGGGATGGGAACAGAACTGGTTGTGTTTATTCTGCCCTAATATTAAGAATAGCTCTCAGGATTCTTGGGGTTCTTGGTACCCCAGGCCCCAGCAGTCACTGCCCTGTGGCCAGAGAGGGATCCTGGTTTTTGTGACAGGAGTTGCGGCCATGGACAGTCCATGCTGGAGCAGGGGAACACGTGAGGAGAAAGAGGTGGTGGGGAGATGTTATGGGCAGACCACAACCCCCCAACGCCCTACCTGCACCACTTGAGGAGGGAGAGGCAGAGGAGGAAAAAGAGGATGTGAGTGGAATGTGTTTCAGCTTTTTTATCTTTCTCACCATCAAACCTATTATAATTTGCAATTAATTAAAATATTTATTTTTCAAGTGAAGTCTGTTTTGCCTGTGACAGTAATGGGTGGGTGGTCTCCTTGTCTTTTTCTTGACCCATTAGCTTTTTCATTTTATTTTCTCCTCCTCATCCCGTTGAGGGGAGTGAAGGGAGCAGCTGGTGGGAGGCTGGCAGCTGGTCTGGGTCTACCCACGACATTTGCTGTAGAATTTTGTACCGGGGTTCCTTCTCAGGAGAAATCCTTCTTGTGTGATGAGCTTTAACATCCAGCACATAACCCTTCTTCTCAAATGTATAGCACTGCACACTGGAGTGAAATCTCCTGAAGGTGGGAGAGAACAAGGGTGAGGATAAGTGTTGGGGGGATACAGAGGAAATGGGACAGTGTATCCTGACCAACATTTGAGGTGCCAACAGGTTCCTGTGTTCATAGACTTGCAAGCTCAAAGAGCTGCTGTGCTGGGTTAGATCACTTGTCAGCAATATTTCTGCAAGGTTCTTCATAGTCTTCACAGTCAGTCAGAAGTGAGCCTTTATGTTTCCTGGTAATTCCTCTGTGCTGGAAATGCACAGCATGACTGTCACCATTCGAATGTGTCACTCAAGTGTTTGTGAAAATGGGAGCTTAACAAAGAAACTTACTGTGCCGAAACAAACATGGTGAAAAGAAGGCAGGATAAATGAAACCATCTTTCTGTCTCTGCAGAAACTCAACGTATTGCATGAAGGTGTCCATGTCCTTGACAGTAGCTGAGAATGAATCTGGGCTTTGCTACAACAGCAAGATCAGATATCTGGAAAAATCAGAAGTCACTAAGAGAAAGACTATCTCCTGTCCTGATATTGAGGATTACAAAACAGCCAGTCAAGAGCCCGATGTGGTGTGGTACAAGGTAACTATTGCTGTCTTATTGCTGTTGTGCTGAAACTGTTCAAAACTTTCACTCTTCAGTCTGAGGCTTAGAGCTGGCTTTCTCTGAGGCATCAGTGGTTTGTGACTGGTCTGGAGACTGTTCTCCCAGTGTGACAGTTTTGCAGGTAAAACTACCCAGCGTAGTCATTGTCCAACAGAAATCAGTATCAACAAGGATGTTCTGTGAGAGAGCTCACAGGACTTCTGTGTCAGCAGTACCACATTCCCAAACCACAGTGCCTCTGTACCAGTTTGTGCCTGGGTGTGGTGTCTCCCTGCATGATACTGGAGTAGAAACAAAGGGAGGCACCTGCAGTGGAGCTGCCAGCTTCAGTTGTGCTGCCCAATTAATTTTTATGGAGTCCATCAGGTAATTTCACCAAGACTTGTAAATTTTTGCCAAAGTCTGCTGGAGTCTGCACAGAAGTCTGCCGAGGTTCATTGAGTAACTGTCGTGAAGTCAGTTAATTTTAGCTGAGGTCAGTTAGATACTTTCACTACTTGCCAGGTAGCTCATCTGACTACACCCTCTCCAAGGCCTGTCAAGTATCACACACCACTTTCATCAGCAGATGTATTGGTGATGTGTTTCTGTAGCTGCCCAAGAAAGCAGGAGAATGAGTAGAATGTGGGTTGGCTGGCAGACATCAAGTAATGAGACCAGCAAGGTCTGGCAAATTTTGCCTGTTGTCTGGACTTGGGTCAAAGTCTGATATTTGAAAAGCCCTCCGGTATTAATTGGTGCAAGAAACAGTAGATAAAAATAAAGAGCCGAGGGTCAGAAGGAACCAGAAATAGTTGGGCAAGAGGAACAGTTCAGTAGAATCTGTGGAAAATAGAGTTTGGATTGTAGGAGTTTGGGATAAGCATGGTTCAGGTAATAAAGACAGAAACATACAAACTAGTTAAAACCTAAATTTGGAGTGCTTGATTTGGCAACCTTAATAATATTCTTTAAAGACAATTATTTTGTATGGAATAAGCAATATGGGCAGACCCAGCAGATTTTTTCCTCCTTAGCAGGTTGCAGCAGAAAAGAGCAATTATAAAAGTTGTCATTTATTTCTGTTTTTTTACAGAAATCTCATGTTATATCTTATAGTAACAAAATGTGTGCCATAACCCACTGTTAGTGTGAACAAAGTTTTTCTTTCAGCACTTGAAGCTCTTTCTCTCAGCATATGGGTTGATATCTTCAGTGCTGTTCATATGTGAAATATATGTATTTAGTTAATCATAGAATAGCCTGTGTTGGAAGGGGCTTACAGGGATCATTGATTCCAGCTCCTGGCTCTGCACAGGAAGTCTGAAATCTCAGAGCAAAGAGGATACTGGAGAGAAGCTGCTTCTTGCCCTCTCTACTTTGGTATTACTGAACACCAGATCACTGAAGATCTCAATTTTTTTGCTAAAGGACACTGAAAAATAGTCTGGCAGAAATGATCTTCAGCTGTCACGGAGCAGAAATGAGTCTAAAGAAGATGCATGTGCAGCCCGACACCAGCGATGCTTTGTACTGGCCAAGACAGGGAGCAGAAGGGTCTGTTCCATAACCCCACCTGTGCTGTCTGGGTGTCACACGCAGGTTGTGTGACACCAGGCTGGAGTGTGACAGCTGACTGACAAATCATCACTGAGGTGAAACTGAACAGAACTGATGTCATTGGATGATAACAGTGAGACAATCGAAGCCGACAACCTTTAGTCTGGCTTGATAGTGAAAAGAGACATGAGTGAGATAACCTACTACATACACCTTCTTATCTATAATTAACGATAACGAGTTATCAGTTTGGGTCTTAGAGAAATATCTTTGTTATTTAGACCTGAGTCAGGAAGCTCAGCAGTGTGTGTATGTCAGGTTATCCCTTGAAACTTATTTCTGAACAGAGTTTTAGATTTTCTAGAGATTATTGTTACTGTTAATAAAAGTCTGCATATTCAAAAGAGCAGAAGTCGAGTTTCTAGAAAATGTATAATTATATGGATTTCAAAATAATTTGATGGATACGGGGGTAACCCCTACAAACTGCAGTCTGGGACTTAAGATTATGCTGTGGGAGGCAATGTGAGTAACAAAAAGCAGGTCCTTTCTCCTGAAGAATAGTGTAAAGTGTTATTCTGCCTTAGGATCTGACCCTCCTTTTCAGAGGCAGCATCCATTTCTGGTCATACCACACTGGATCCTCGAGTTTTTCCCCCCTACCTTGGATTTTAAGTTTGATGTGTACATGCAGCCACTTTCTTAAGTAAATCTGCTCCAGAGGCACTGGTGGGAGCGGGGGTGGCGGGGGGTATTCCTTTCCATTATGCTGGAGTATTTAGAGATTTTCACCCAGGCAGGGAGCATAAATTGTTCAAAATAGAGCAGTAGATAGATAAATAAATATAAGGAAGTCCTTGAGATTTCCTTCTTTATCCCTTCTGCTGAAAAGAGAAATCCTTGTGTTCAGGAGAGCCTGCCAGTTCACTGGTAGTCAGGGAGTTTGGACTTGTGACCAATGAAATAACCATCAGACAGGACAGTGATGATGCCAGCCCACTGTGTGCAGAACCTGCTCTGCCTTCCGAAAGGCTTCTCTGTGCTGAGGGATTAATGAATCTGAGCTAGTAATTGCATCAATTTACTGGGAGTTAACTGTAATTTAAACATGCTCTTAATTATGCCTGAATAGAATTCCACATGCACACCCAGTGCGTAATAAAACATTTGCTGTGAGGATTTGTTTTAACAGTAGTAGGAACTTCACTTCTGGCTAGAATAACACAGCATTAAATATTTATTTTTAAAGATTTCCCCAATTAATGTCATTGATATATACTTAGCTCAGTTATGCCTGTTAGAACTGTTTTGACAAAACGTGTGAGATATTTTTAAAGTAAATGTGTGTGTCAAGGCATGATTGAATGAATGGGATTTAAGAGTAAGAGCAGTTTCATGAAAAATCAGCTGGCAGAGGGAAAAGGTATATTACATCTTGAGTGTGGAGTCTTAGTCCATTTCCATCATGTCTTTTCTACTGCTGGGTTGAAAGGAGGGCTAAGAGAACAATCAAAACGTCAGGTGAAGGACAGGTAGTTGTTATCTACCCAGAAAAATAGACTTTTGAGGTACTGCCACTTAGATTTCAAGGAAGAGTGAAAGAAGCATAATAGTGCATACCCCAATTACTGGAGAGAAAAACCCCAAAACATTTCAGATGTCTAAGGAAAGTAAATAGTCTAGAAAAAGAAACTTGCAGATTCATCTATCAGGTAAACATACTGCAAAAGCAGAAAAGAACAATTAATTGGTTAAAGCCTTTGGGGAGAGCTTAGATCACCTTCCAGTACCTGAAGGGGGCTTAGAAGATGACTGGAGAGGGACTTTTCACAAGGGCATATAGTGAAAGGACAGGAGGGAATGGCCTTGGACTGAAGGAGGGTAGGTTTAGATTAGATATTAAGTTTTTTCCTGTGAGGGGGGTGAGGCACTGGCACAGGTTGCCCAAAGAAGCTGTGGACTCCCCATCCCTGGAAGGGTTCAACACCAAGTTGGATGGGGCTTGGAGCAACCGGGTTTACTGGAAGGTGTCCCTGCCCATACAGGGGGGGTGGAATGAGATGATCTGTAAGGTCAAGTTTGGGTCCAGCCCAAACTACTCTCTGATTCCGTGAAATGAGTCATACGATTGAGCACTTATCCTTTTAGGGAAATTAGCAGACCTCCGACAGTAAAATCTAGATTGTTTTCACAGTATGAAAACTAGTAAGAATTTTATTTCTCAGCCATTTTCCAGCTTCTCCCCTTTTTTGCTTTTAGTTTTGTGTATTAAATATATAAACAAGCATTTTCAAAGTACTTTTGTAAAGCCTGCGTAGTCAGCAGAATAAAAAATAATTAGCTGAAATTTGAGAAAGAAAGGCTTATAAATAATCTTTAATGAGAAGTTTTTCAAGAAGATACAAAAAGAAATAATTAGGAAATTAGTGGTACAATTCCACCAGGACAATTCCTCTCTGTAAAACCACAATAGCACAAACATTGTTTTTGCTAAATCATTAATCTTTGTAGTCATAAAGGTGTCATCCTTCTTATTGCAAACTTATATATAAAAATATAAAGCATATAAAAATGTATCTTCCATCTCTTAGTTTCCATACTTTTAAAAATAGAGACTATAAAACTGGTAACACATGATAGGATATTTCAGTACTGCACTAAAGGGTGCATGTCTGAAAAATACTTACTTTGTGTGTTCTGGGAATTGTATTCCTTCTAAATTAGGATTGAATAGGACTGCATTGTATTCTTTGCCCAGTGTTCAGATTTAGTTACCCCGAGTAGGTGGTTGATGTACCTTTCAATAGAACTAAAATATCGAGCTCAAATCAAAAAGGATTTAATGGCATTTCCTGGCTCAGATTTATGTCCTGAGAGAGTGTCAGCACAGTAGATGGGATCTGGATTCTGATCATTCTCTATCGCCAGTGGTAACTAAAGTTCACTTGCAAGACAAGATTATGCTTCCCTTACAGCTGTACTTTAGAAACAGAGGTGAGCTGATCGCTCTGTTACCTGCAGTAGTGTTGCACAGCTTTGAAATCTGAAATCTGATCATATTGTAACTGAATTTGGCCTGCCAGGGACAGGGACAATTCTTCAGTGCTCCCTTTTCAAGTGCAAGGCCAGAAACTCTAAGTCCTGTCTTTTTATTTCTCTACTGTTGTCCTTTAATTTAGAATCGGACATAGATTTGGAATGCGCATGGAGTCCCATGAAAAATTTATGTTTGTGTCATGCTGATCTCTTACTGTGGTACAATATATTTGCATGTTGACGTATTTTCTTGTTTGGTTGTTTTCTTAAGAGAAAGCTTTGTTCTATTTTGTTTTCTGTGTTTCTGACACCGCTGTTGCAGATGAGCAGAAAATGGGGCATAGGTGTGGGCATGTCACCAGTCTCTGAAGTTGCTGAGCCTGATGTAACTGATGTGGGACTGCAGCAGTCTGAGAGCTTATTCCAAGCTGCCACCTCGAGAGAGGGAGTAGAGGGGCACTGAGGGTACTCAGGCCCTATGTTGCTTTGTGCTTCCTGGGTACAGGGTTAGCCAGAGCCTCCAGAACTGCTGGGACTACTGAGTGCTTTAGAGAACTCAGAAAAGTGTGATTTTGTTGCAGTCAGAACAGGCTTGATTTTAAAGGTATTTAGAGACAATAAATACATAATCTTAAGGTGCCATTTTCAAGAGACAATGAATAGGTTTGGCCCGTGCTTTTAGTTCAGAGCATTCCAAGAACAATTCAATCATGAGTGCTGTTCACATGGAAGGTGACTGGTCTGCCTGCAAGGATCCAGTATATTAGGACACTGTATCACACACTATCCAGAAGGTCTCAAATGCTGTTCCAGTAGGACCACGATTTGTAGCAATGAACCTAAATCTGCCAAACAAGAGCTAAGGACCGTGTGGGTGAAGTCTGTGGGAGTTGCAGGCTATCAGCACCATGTCCTGCATCTGGGGGTGCATATGGGGGTGATGTTGCAAAGTGCCTGGTGATGGGAAAAGGCTGAATCAAAGCTCATCAGGTGCTGGAGAAGCCAGTGATGAGAAATAAGGCTGTAAGGAAACCAGGCTTCTGAATTCTCTCGGAAAACTGCTGTTCTTCCTGTTTTTTTCTATTGGTAAATGGTTCTGGCCTGGGACTATGTGTAAAGTTTGCCTTCAGGCTAACTCTTAACAAATGTTGCCCTTACTCCCTTCAAATAGAGATGTATTTTAATGGTCCGTCCTAAAGGAGAGGTCTTGGCAGTTGTTATGAAGAAAAAGAAGATACTTAACCATTGCTTGAGGGCACCATGTATTAAACACAGCCATGTGATACATAGGAATATCTGAACCTTGAAAACATTTCTGTTTAGTTTCAGTCTTCAAACTAATTCCAGTTTCAGATTTCTCTGCTTTCCAAAATTATACTTGAATTTTAATTGCAAAATCTATCCAGGTGGTTGTTTCCTTATGTATAATACTGAAAATCTGATCAGGCAACACTGTCTAATGTTGTACAAACCAGGTAATTTGGCACTGGATCTTTTTCTGCAGGAATGTGAGCCAAAAATGTGGAGAAGCGTTGTAATTCAGAAGGGAAATACCCTCTTAATTCAAGAGGTCCAGGAAGAAGATGGAGGAAATTATACCTGTGAACTAAAGTTTGAAGGCAAGGTTATACGAAGGACAGTTGAACTGAAGGTTACTGGTAAGAATCTTTTTTCTATGCCGATAGGAAAAAAAATTGAAGCTTTTAAATAATAAGAAAAAATGGTTTTCACATGTCGGTGAAATCTGTCAGTGAATCTGTTTGGTTGAAGTAAGTCCAAAGCAAATCCCAGCAGCTGAGCAGTCCCAGACTCGGGGAAATTTATATCAAGATCTTCTAAAATTCCACAGAAGAGTACTTCTGCCTTTTGCTCTGTACAAAACCTGGAAATGCTCCATATTTTTAAGCTTTCATTTAATTTATGATGATCAGCTTTCCTAGTCTAGGGTTTGTCTTTAGTGAAGAGTATGGCACAACCTATTCCAAGAATGAAGTTAGCAATACTGGACTGTCAAAACAAAGTAACCTGCTTGTCAGGAGGTCTTACACTCTATGGTTCTGACTCCGTGTAGTATCTACTAGACAACAGTATTTCTCTATTTTTGCTGGGTACCAAAAATGAACAGCTATAAAAGGTATTGTCTACCAATATATTGCTGCTCCCTTTTCATCCTGCTGTACAGTATGACATCTATAATTATTATTTTGCATTCTGTGTCTGTGGAACTTTGCAAGTACCTGAAAACAGTTGAGGTTTTCTTCAGCCTTTCACACAAAACCATATAAACAAATTATTAGGTATTTTCCCCACATACTGATTTGAATGGGGCCCTACTCAAAAGCAGTGACACGTAGAATTCCTCTTTCTTGTATCAAACTGAATTATTCCATATGATGTTTCAAGTATGTTCTTGAAAAAAAAAATTCTTCCCTTTATTTTGAGTGGAATCAATTTTTTTATTCTTATCATTATTCCTCATTTTCAGTGAGTTTTTTTTCCGGTGCGCCCTATGTCATGTGACCTTTTATAGTCCATTTTTGACCATGGGCAGATCTCTAAAGTATTGATTTGACCTATCTGGCCCTAGACCTGTCAAATGAAGATATAATACCTGCCTTGTGGATAGTCGCTACCCTAAGTAGCATGCTGGTCTTCAACCAGAACGTGAACTAAGTTTGACAAAGTGAAAATGAGATGCATTTAACTCAATTCTTCACGATGGATATTCTATGCTCTCCCTCTCATCATGACCTTGCTAGAAGTCGTGTGTTCTCTTAATTATTTAAGCACTGTGGTGTATTTACACTTCACAATTTAAGGAATTTGTCCCAAACTAAATATAGTATTTATTACAGTTATTTCTCTTATTTAAAAGTTTATTATCTGAATTATTTAAAAGGTAAATATGAAATATGTAAGTGTTCTCCTTTTTGCAAAATGCTTGAGAAGCAGATTTTTCACCTTTTAATTTGGTGTGAAATTCATATTGCATTAAATTTTGTTTAGTTTATTGAAGCACATATGTTTGTAAACACCTTTTCGAGATGGAAATTTTCGGGAGACATATCTGATGTTATGTGTTTGCTGGTTGATCTCTCTAGATATCTGAAAGAGGCTAGTAAGTTTATGTAGATGAAAACCTGAAAATGTGGATAAGAACTACAAATGTAATAGAACCATGTAAGCATATTATCTCACAGCTTGGTTGAGCAAGTTTCTTTCTCCTGTTTTTGTTTTGTTTCAGTTTGTGAATTTTATATGTGTTTAGGTCTAGATCTTTGTGGGGGAGAGGTTAAAGAAAACTTGTAAACACACAGCAAAGGACTGCCTGTGTTGTGTGCCTGTCCAAGCCAGGGGGGCGTCCTGAGGTCGGAGCACAGGGACTTACTTAGGGACTTGGTTGAATAAATGCTGTGATCCTTCACGGACTCATCCCAGTATGTCCAGGTCTTTCTTGTAATGGAACTGGTGTTGCGCTGGGCCCCATTTTTCATCTGTCTGAAAATGAGTTCTCATCAAAATACTGTACCAGGAGAAGCGAGAGGGAGAACCAGAGCTCTGACTTCTGAACCTGCTGGTCTTTAAAATCACTGTTAGCAAATACTGCTGAAGGCTTACCAGTAAAGCTGGGGTGGAATTGTCTCTGCTGGCCTGCAACACAGATGTGGAGGAAAGGATCTTGCCTGCTGCTTTCTTCTGCAGGAGCTTTGTAATGCTGTTTCTATTACTGCTGCTTATTACCATGCCTGAATTGGCATTTATTGGCAAGTGTCTGAGTTCCTCTAACATAAAGATTTTGAACAGAAAGACTCTGTTGGGCACTGCTAGCAGCCATGGTAACCTGAAATTGTTATTGAAGAGTTATTCTGAAAGTGAAGTGGGCAATTCCATGTGTCCCTTGAGCAAGGAGAGATGCACTGCCATGGAGAGAGAGGAAGCTGGCTTAGATTCCTTGTAGTCTTTCAGGCATTTGCTAAAGTACACAGTACAAAGTACACCAGTTAGGTGGATGAAGTTATTTATATCCTGATTGTAAGACAAGGATCTTTTCTTCTTTGAAGTCACATCAAATATGGTACATGAGGTTTTTAGTCCTTTGTGAAGATTCTGGTAGTTATGTAAGTAGCAATATGAAATATTTGCTATTCGTAGCTAAATGCAGAACGGGCATCTAAACAGTGAAACTTGAAATCAGAATAAATGCAGTGCTGTCATAACAGAAGTTACATCAAAAGCTTTAGGAAAGTTTCGAGATGCAGGAGCCAGACACACCATTTTAACTTGCTGTTGGTAAAACTAATCAGAATAGTTAATGATATCCCAGAAAATGCAGCTGTTTTGCTGGAGATGTGATCCCACAAGCCAGTCTGATCGAGGTTAACAGAAGACAAGACAGCAGTTGTGGCCCGAGTGAAGGATGACTCTGTGTTTGGTATTTATATCAGTGTTGCCTAAGGATTTATTTCAAGTAGAGGCTTTTAACTGGGACACAACCCTGCTCTTATTATTTAGTTACGCAGCAAAGTCCAGTGATGTCATTAGAGCTATCAGAAGGTGTTGCCTTAACTTCCTGTGCCGAAGTGTCAGCGCAGTTGTCTTAGTTGCTGTGCCTGTGGCAGGGAGCTGCAAGGACACCGTGTGCTTTCCTTGGACCCTGTCTTGCCTTCTGGCCTTTGCAGACCTACATGGAAGATCTCAGTGGGCCAGTTAGAGGTAGGAGGGGAGTTCCTCCTCCCTTTCTTCTGTGACTAAGTCATGATATGAGCAATTATGAGATAATTTGTAAGAAAGAAATCTCAGGAGTCATAGATGGAAACTGAAAGCTATCAGTGTGTGGTGCCTGGCCAGGGGAAGACACACAGAGGGACCCGAGTGGTATTTGTAGGTGAGCAGAGCAGAAAGCAAACAGGTCAGATGGCATTTGCAGGAAGGGGCAGTTGGACATAGGGCTGGCAGTGTCATCGTCTGGCTGCGGTGGGCAATGAACAGCTGCGTGTGGTTCAGTTGATAAAAGGCTTCAGAGGCTGTAGCTCTTCGGGGTTGTAAGGGGAAGGTTTGCAGCCTAGAATATATTCGAAAAATATTTTGGCATGAAGTATTTATAGGGACAAAATCCTGAGCTACAATACAGCACTAATGAGCAGTGCCTAAATCTTGGTGTTTGGGTGCATTTAACAATAATAGATTGTCAACAAAACAGCTTTTTCATCACTAGTTCTTCATGGGCTTGTTATATTATGCAGGCAGATGTGAAACAAGTCTTGTCAGCCTTTTTTGCTGAAGAAACATGACAACAGTGTTATCTCTTAGCAAATAACACATAACCCTTCAGCCTATGTGAAAAAAGATATAGATAGATACCATTTCACTTTGACTCTTGGTGGCTTTGGTGTGGCAAACAAGTGAGATTAGAAACTGATCTAGAGTTCTAAAGTGTGAACATGTAACAGAAATTCAGTTTTTAATTAGATAATAAATTAGAGTGCGCCCATTTAGAAAGAACTGAATGCACTAATAAAAAGTTACAGATAATCTACATTATTAGAATTTATTAAAATTACAGTTATTCAGGAATATCAGCAATCAAAAGCATGTTAATGAGTATTGTAAATGCCAATGTTTATTGAAGAACAGTTATACTATTCAGATTAAATGAAAAAAATCCGAAATGTAGAAAGTAATGTTGGTTTTGAAAGGCAAGTTATGCATCTTCCTGTTTTCCCCAGCCCTACCAACAAGTTTACTCTGTCTTGATGCGCAGCAATATTTCAATAGCTTTGAGGGTGAAAAGGTGCGATTGTGAAAAACAGCTGCTGTGTTTATCTGCTCCTTCAGCACTCTTTTTGTTTTGGAACGCTGCTCTGTAAGGGCACAGGCTGAGGAGAAGATGCAAGGAGACGTATGTTGGAGCTTTGGGAAAGGGTGATGCCTCTGAGAAGGGAGCAAGACCTGCTCTCATGGCGTGGCCCAGGTGTCCCTACAGATGAGGCTGTTTTGCAGGGATGTGTTTCTTCAGGGACAGCTGTGCTCGTGGGAGAGGTTGCCTTGTTCTTTCTGCTGCCTGTGGAAAGGGGTGATTTGTGAGCTTGTGCTGGTGAATTATTTTCCAGTATGACAGCAGAAGGTGGCCACCTGACCAACTTCATAAACTGCTGGTGATGGATTGGAGTGACATGCGGGAATTACTGGGCCCCTCTGTCCAGGAGCTATGTCCTCCAAGTTTCCTTCAGCCTCTACTCTGGCATATTCTTCACAGGCTGCTAAAATGCCTGGCTATTCCTAAAAGTCATTTATGCAGCAATATCTGTTTTGATCGTCGTAAATGACAAATTATTCCACATGGCTACTTGAGCTGAATGATTCTGCCCGAATTCACTCTTTGATCATAGTTTTTCAATTAAATTCTTTCAAGTCTCATTACATCGCTCACTCTTCAAATTACACCTGCTGCTGTTGATAGATTTTGTTTGTGGGTTTGGGACCCCTTTATTAGCAAAAGTACTTGATGGTGATTTGCTATTGTTAAACCACGGGGGTGAATTGGATTTAGAAGGGCAAACAATTAGTTGGACTTTCCAGCAGGTCTAGGGCCACAGAGAGAGAAGCTACCACAAAAGAAGTGAGGATATGAGCTCAAAGTATGTCCACCATTTGGTAGTGGTTGCTTTTCTGCACATTTTGAATCCTCTGTGAACCGGATATGCTGCTTTTCATTATTAGAAGTCGAGGCTAGTGACACATTGGCAGCATTCACTGAGTGCTGATCAGAATCAAATTTATACCTCCTGTAATCCCTGAGTGCACTCTAGGCCTTATCAGTTTATGGTGGATAAAGTATTGTCACGAAAGTCATACAAATGATGTGTTGACTGACAACATTTTTGGCTGCTGACAGTTTCCAGAGCAACCACAGCAAACAGTGTTAAGATAAATTAAAAGCTTGTTTGAACTGAGCTGAAACATGGAAGTCCTTCCAAGTCCTTTGGAATTGAGACTGTTATAAGGGATTTACTTTTATGGTGTCAAATATAAGAGTTGGTGTTTGCTTAAAAATCTGAAAACATGTAATTGTGATTCCCTCCCAATGGCATTGTGTTTTGGCATAAACAGTTCAGTAATCTGCAATGAATTTATGAAATGTTTCAGTGTTGCTTAAGTAGTTACTTATCCAAAAATCCAGTTTAGCTCTGAAAGGTCACTGAGCTCTGAATATGATTGGTAGATGTAATTAAAAGTAGGGCCATAAGACTCAGGTTACAAAAGCAGGTGGCTGAGGAGCAGGAGCTGAACTGAACGTCCCCAGCAGTTTTGTGCAGTGGCACGTCCTGTGCTCGGGACATGCCTGAACTCTGCTGTGCAGGGGCTCCTCAGTCAGCTCTGAAGGAGCTTTTCCAGCAGAGCCAGTTAACATGTTTGCATGGCTTTTGGTACCCAAACTAACTCTGACATCTCTGCCTGGCATTGCACTCTGCAGAGAAGGCAGAGCCTCCAGATCCAGAGCTGCTCATGCTCTCACTCTCCCATTGCTGGAGATGGGATGGAACAGCTATTGTTAGCACCATTTTATCATCAAATAAGGCAGTAACATCAATTAGAGGACTCTGTGAAAATAACATTAATTTCCATTTATGTAATTTTAACATCAAAAGTCATATTGCAACACTTTGTATTTCTGATTTTGTTATGTCAAATATTCTTCTTTGTTGTAAGCTGATATATTTTAATTTGACTTGTGGATGTACTATTTTAAATAACACACGTAGCTACTGATGTATATTACTGAAATTTTTCAGCATTTCTGAAATGAGGTGCTCAAATGTTTCTATTCAAGTGCAAGCTCTGGTTCCTGTCAGCACTCAATATCTCACGTAATCCCTGGGATCCAGGACTTGCTTGAAGTGCAGGGGTGTTTTATTTCTGATTTTGGCCAGCAGCTCTGGTGAGAGCTGTTAGCTCTCCTCTCCCTTATTTGTTTATATTTCCAAGCATGGGTCAGAGAGTCTGTTGTCTCAAATAAAGCAGAAAACATTTCAAGGAAAGCCTAAAGCAGCCTGTGAATTTTCCTGATGAAACAGCTTGAAAAGCACTCCAAAGTAAAATGTGGTGACGTGCGGATGGTAGTAGCTGGTCTGGCCTTCAGGGCTTGCTCCTCCTCACTTCCTTGCATGGCCAGTGCTGGCAGGCATGGGAAATGTTTGCTGTACTTGGAGCTGTCTCCCTTTTCCTGGAAACAGATGCTCCTTCTTGAGAGCTCTATTTATTTAGGTCCACATCTCCAAAAGAAAAATTGTCCCTGTTTAGTGTTCACCAGAATTCTAAAGGGATATTGAAGCTGTCAGCAGCTGTAGGACCCAGGGACATGCTTTTTATTCTTTCCCTCCTGTCCTGGCTTGGCAGCTTTAGCCTTTCGTTGCCTGCTGTGAGCAAGGTTCAGCTCACTCCCAGTGCTTGGCTGTCCCCTCCACTGCTGACATATGGCCCAGGATGCCTGTCCCCTGTTGTATCCCATGCAAGTGTTCCAGCTAGAGCTCCCTTTCAGCAGGAAATGTGCTGTTTCCAGCCGAAGACCCAACTCCTGCTCTCTGTAACTTCATAGGGAGCTGCTAGAGTACAGTCAGAGAACACTGGAATATTGGAACTTTCTACTTTAGAACAAATTTTTGTTCTTAACAAGCGATTTTTTCCGTAAGTCAGAACTCCCTCCCATACTTTGTAATGCAGACAACAAATCGCTGTGCAGAAAGCTCCCGGAGCAAGGGGATGATGGGTGTTTGCACCCCGTTTCTCTGGCTGGAGGTTGGATCTCACACCTTGGCCTGGGAGAATGCAGGGAGAGGGGGGCTCACACTGTGGCTCTCCTGGCACCTGCCTGTGTGCCATGGTGGCTTTAGGTGTCACTACCCAAACAGTGTCACAAAGAAAGATACAGTGATTAACCAGACAGAGCTGCTGAGCTCAAAACAAAGTGTGCATTTTCAGGTTTTCCTCAAATGTAATGTAAGCCGTGAGGGGGGATAAAAACTGGTAAGATTTTCAGTTTCATTTTTAGTTCATAGTGTTAGTACATTCCATTGACTAATGGACTGCATTTATAGTAGGTATATAGGTATATATATAGGTAGATGCAGAAAGGCCTTCTCTCCTTCTGGAAAACACTCTTTAACATTTTTTCATAACAGAACTTTTACCAATATATGAGTCCAAAAGAGAATAAATGAAAATAATCTAGAGAAACCAGCTGTTCAGGGGAAAATATTTACAAAACTGAAGGCAAAGAGAAAAGCAGCATACTTGTGACTGCAGTTCTAACAGCTGTGAAAATTAGACGCTTGTTAATTTGGAAGTGAAATCTTAAAGTGAACAAGTTAAATCTGCAGAAGTTTTTTACTTCTGGGAGGGATACTGCAGATTGTTTGGGAACAGAAAATCCTTCCTGTTCACTTCTAATATTGACGCATTAAAATACATAACATGTATGTCATATCTCAAGTGACATTTACCTGCTCATATAAATTACACATTTCCATAGCAAAACTTCATCTCTTCTCCATCTTTGCAATATCTTGACACAGTCAGGGAATCACTTTTTCAATCAATGCAAGGGACAGCAAAACGCCTGCCCAAATTAACTTTTTACTGGGAGTCCCAAGCTTTAAAAGATCTGTAGTAGGAGGTACTGTTCTTAGCATTTCCACTGCTGCACTTTCTTATAAATGATGCATTGCATCTTCTAGTATTTTTATTTTCTAAAGGAAACCTTCCTGTGAGAGAAAGCAAGGCAGAAATGGGTTAAGTGCTGTCGAATACAGTACTTAAAGACCAGGAAATGAATTTCACAGCTGGGTTCTCAAACCATTGCCAAAATAACTATCTATTTAAAGCTACATATAGGAAGTGCCAACAATTAGAGTTTTCTTTTGATATATTTTATGTGATTTGTATGAATTTTTACCAACGTCTTTGTTTTGTAAATATTAGCTTTCTGTAATACAGTAAAGTATGTATCTTAAAACTTTAATTTCAGTTCTGATTTGTTACATGTCTGGCATCTTATTAACTGCTGTAGACAGCAAAGCATTTGTCTATGGTCAAAGCAGACTTAACTGCCATTGATTTCTGTAGTGACTTTAGTTTTTCTAGCTACCTAAAGCAAAGCCCAGTATGATCCAGCAAGAGAAATGTGTCCGTTTGCTTTTGACCCCATTTGGAAAATGGAGCAATTTCTCTGCCTTTTTCAGAGTATTTCTTGTCCAACCATGCAAAAACCCCGTTATAAATCTGCAGCAACTTCTGTGTCTGCAAAGAGTCAACAGGAAAATTCAATGCAGAGCGTGGTATCAGTACAATAAGGGTGCCCGTTCACCTGGAAGAAGTGACACAGCCAGTCCTGTTCTGTCTTTTAACATCTCTTTTTCACCTGACACCCAGCAAGGTCCTGATAAATTGGACCAACTCTTCTGGTTTCAAGAGCACCTCATCAGAGTCTATAAGCTGAGGATCTGGACAGTGTCTGAGGGATGCATGTGCCCATTCGTGGTTGCTGTGTGAACTGTGTCACTGTTGAAGTGACAACAAGGATAAAAGCCCCTTCGTTTGCAGTCCCTCAAGTGATCCAGATTGATGACTTTTCCATTCACCAGAGTGACCTGTTAATACAGGGCTCATGAAAAATGAGTTTGGAAGATAAACATTAAGTATTACCTCCATATCTCCTGGAGAAACTGCAAGTACTAAGGGCAGTGAGAAATGTAGCAATATGCTGCAGTCTATGAATTATATATAGTGTCAGTACTCTTGGCGCTTTACTTACAGCTCCACAGCCTGCCTTCCTGGCTCATGAACATGCAAAGTAATTAGAATGGCAAATAGCGTTAGTTTTTATTGACCTATGTTGCCCCCTAGTTCTCTGTCATGTTCTTGAACATCATGGCTTTTTTCTTCCACCTTGAATCAGCAGTTTGCAGTTTGTAGCATTGATTATTTGGTATTGTCTAATTTATTGATGTGGACAGCCAAGGCTTCCACACATGTTATGGGTTGCTCATTTCTCCAATGATCTGTCATTGTGCACAGCAACTGTAGCTCGCTGAATCACTGACTATGTACTGTGAGTGTCAGATATGAGATCCCATTTTGAAAACTGCCGTTCCTTCCAGGAGCTGCTGAGCCACACTCTCTAAGTGTATTGTGCTTTCAGTAGTGGAGGTGGCTTAGTAGAAATGATAGGGCTGTGGGGTGTTTGCCCACGACAGTGAGGTAAAGCACACACACTGAAAGAAACTTGTATGTTTTCATTTTCTGTGTTAGAGGAGGCTTCCTTCATCATGAAAGTGTAGGCTGGATGCTCATTCTTCTTTATTAATAATAGATAGGCAGATAGATGCACAGACATGGAATAACACTGCCCCTGAAACCATTTTGCTAATGGTAAAATAGGTACACATGAGTGAGCAAAATGCCTTGCCCACTGAAAATGCAGCTTTCCCACCCAGAGAAACTGCAAATCTTGCCTAATATTTTGCCTCATAAGAAAAGCCTGAGAACGGGAAGCAATGGCTGCCTTCTTCCTTTGAAATGACTGGGGAAATTTTAATAGGTGGATAGCTCGGCTTTAACTTGAGGTGGAGATCAGGATTATATTTTCACAGCACAACGCTGATGCCTTTCAAAACTGGTTTGTGCTGCCTGGCACTTGTGGCTGTGTATCTGAGATGAAAAGTTCTACTGTGGAAGGCATAGTGCTCACTACTGAATTGTCAGCATTATTTCTTGCTGCAGTGATGTGATCCTCAAAGGTGCCTTATTCAAGTGCCTGTTTGGCCTGACCCTGTTTAGCTTATGAGATCTGACAGTAGTAGTATTGCTTCAGGCTCTGATGTTGCTCTTATGAAGTTCACCAGAAGACTGGAGCTAATAACTTACCAATGTTTGCTCTGTGCCTTGCAATTTTTAAGTTGGAAGGACGTACAAAAATATGCTGGGTGTGTTAAGTACCTTGTCTGTCTTTGATACCATAGAGCAGCATGGAAAATATGTTCTTAATTTACATCAGCACCAACCAAGCTATTTTTTGTCTTTGATAGCATTGATTGACCTTTTGTTACAAGAGAAAAATGAGCATTCCACTGAATTTGTATTTAGGTGTTTATTACTCCAGTCTATTTCAAAGGGATAGGTAGCTACTCTGTTACATTAGACTTACATGTACTGACTTATTTACTGAGTGTGTTGAGTGGTTTTTGCAATGCAAGCATGTTTCAGTAAATAAAATCAATTTGCAGCCAATGGGAATGCAACAGTAAGTGATTTAACTTTTCATCTTTTTCTTCGGCTTAAAATGAAAAGCTCTCCAAGGTATTTTTTATGACAAGCCCTGTGGGCTGAAGTACTCTGAGAAAGTGCAGGAAATATAAAGTGCAGAATTGCAAACCAAAATGATTTAACAATAAAATTAATAAACAATATAGTTATAAATTTCTAAGGCAGCTTGGGGTTCTTATCCTCTGTTTTTTTCTAGTATAGCCCAGCAATGGCCCTAAAGGCCTGTTTCTCCTCGGAAAGGGCAGTGTGGTCTGTGTGGTCTCTGATTTTATTTTATCTTGGCTGGTGCTGGTTCTCCTGTGTGGGTACCTGTCTGCCAGGAATTGGTCTGAGATAATTTCATAATCGATTGAGATGATAAAAGGGCTTTGGTTATGCTGAAGGAGGCTAGATCCAAGCACCAGATGGCTTTTCATCTTTATCCAGTGCATATCGCATTAGCAATGCAGTTGTGGATAGTCGAGCCACCCATCCTGGGCCAGGAGCGGTTATCGTTTCTGGCAGGGAAGGAACCAATTTGCCATAAGCTGTGTATGCCCTTATAGCTTCTCTGGAATACACTACCATGCTGCTTTTTTTCTTCCTTAATGCGAGATGAGATGCACCTGGAACAAGACCCTGCCAGGGCTGCGACAGCTCTGTAACCTCTAAGTGGCTGTAGCAACTGTATTTAGGCAGATATTTTTAAGGAGAGTATTATCTAAATATTGGTACATGTGACTGTGCAGTAAAGCAATCTGATTTAGAGATGCCATTAGTGCTTCTCTTGGGATATGCACATGTTGCAGAAATACAGGCAACTTAATTTGTAAATGAAATAAGTGTGGGGCTCTCAGTGATTCCTTCAGCATGGTTTGGATGCCAGTATGAGAGGGATGGATCTCAGAAATACTGTGAGAAGGATTAGGTGGGGAAGACCTTTGGTACTTGGTTTTCTGATATAAAAGTATGTTTGAAACTGGTGAAAAACCTAACCAAAGTATCATGCTAATGAAGAAATGTGACTTTTCAGAAAAAACCCCCGAGTTTTGTCAGAGAGGAATGTTAGCATTTGCCCCCTTAAGAAATTCTTTTTTCCCTTCATAGTAAGAATTCCATTCTGGGAAAAACTGCAGCTTTTCTGTGTTGCTCTCCAGAGGGAGAGAATTCACTGCTTTTCTGGTTAAAATACTTTTTCTATCATTTGACAAAGAAGCTGCCCTAAAGCTTTGGGCACTGCAGCACTCAGAGGAAATACTGTGATCACAGACTGCTGCTGGGAAGAGAAGACGGTGAAGAGGTCAGTCTGGAAATGTGAAGTCCTCAGGGGTCAGAATTGTGGTTCCTACACCTCCAGCAGTGACAAAGCCTGTTAAGTTCTCACCTTTAACAGGTTTCATACATCTCACACAAAGAAATTTTTCATTGTTTACTCATATACTGAAGTTAATTCACTTGGGACTGTTTGTCTTAAACAAACTTATCCATGAGAAATTTCTCTTCCATGTTAGTGGCCTCCTATACAGGACTCTTCAAGTTGCTGTAGATCATGGCCACGTGACTGAAGCAGCATGCTAAAGCATGGAAATACTTCCAAGAATTCCCTCCAGGAAAGTTATGAAAGCCTTCATTCCAGAAAAGCAGAGTCATGGAAACTGAGCACACCTATTATGTACATGTTGAATCATTCTATTTGTGGGGAAAAATGCCTTTTTTGGGTTTTACTTTTTGATGTCTGCTTTTTCTCCACCTTCCAAAAATGAATAATTCCATTCCCCAGTATCCACTCTTATGGCATTGCAATGGGAATTGTGCATTTCATAAGCAAATACTGAGGTTTATTTCAGCTGGAGCTCATGATGTGGGGGAGAGGTTAATGGGACACATCATACTCTGAAGATAAGGAGTGTGAATTATATATATTAGTTTAATGTAGAAGATATGGACTGGAAAGAAAGTTGGTTCCTTTCCATTAAGTTGGAAGTGGGAGGGTCAGAGAAACAGCTTTGAACGCCCCCAGAGTCTCTGGCTATCTGCCACCAGATCTATATTCCCTGTCAGCCCAGACCTCATTTTAATATTTAAAATGGTACTTGCTTTCTTTTTCTAGCCCTCAAAAGGGCTTTAATTCTTTCCCTAGTTCTGCCGGTGCTCAAGCTGCTACAGCTGTTGCTGTCACATTTAATAAGGACTTTGCAGAGTTTAAATGTTGTGTTGTTGCACCAGCTTTTCTTTGGCGCAAGAGAAGAGCTTTGTTGTTAAGTTCAGGTGCTCCTCACTGACACAGCTGCTGACATGGGGTGTCAGCTGAAGGTGACAGGAGCTTGTCACTTGCCCTGGTACTCACGTGAAGCTCCCTGTGGTGCCTGACACCACAATGCAGCCATGGATGGAGGTGCTGCAGGACAGACCCCATCCAGCATGGAGCCCTCGCTGATTTTTCTCAGGACTGTGGGATTTGAAAATGTATGTCTTTCAAATAAGAACATAAAATTGACCACACTGCAGTTCCTGACCTATGGCTGCACCATTACACCAACTTTGTGGTTGCATATTCCACCACAGTGATCCTGTGGTCCTTTTTATGCAGTAAACAGGTAACTTTCCTTTGCTCAGTTGTAGACGCGGTGGGAAACAAGGCAGCAATATGGACAGTAGCTTGACATTTCAAAATGTCAGAAGGAGGAGGAAGTGAGACTAAAACTTGATGTCCTCATGCCTACAGTAACGTAGCTGCTTATTGAAATATTCTTCTCCCCAGCCTTGAGCTCTGTATGTGTCAATCCAGCTGAATATAATTGGGGCTGTTTACTGTGACAGACAGTCAAATTCAAGAAAAACTTGAAAGAAAACACACAGGCCCCAGTCTGCAGTGTCTGCTGTATCTGTCCTGTGTACATTATATCTGTCCCTATTCTCCTTCCCCCCAAAATCCTCCATCTCTCTGCACAACCAGGCTAGATATTTACATTCATTCTCAATGTTAAATGCATTAAAAAAGCCCATTTTCTTCCTGAAGCTATTCATCTTCTCTCTGGACCTTTGATGACATCCTCTTCCTTTCATTCCGAATCATTCTCATGTTTTCAGTATGACAGAGAGTGATTTTATTTTTTTTCCCCTGACACTACAAGAAGACCCACCTCTCGTGTTAGGATTTCTTTTGAAGTATCCAGGGTGAAAAGAGCTGAGCTGTGGGATAGAAAAGTATTGCTAAAACATGACATTTTAAAAAATTGATAATAAAGTCTAGGTTAAAAAAGAAGTTACTGTGCAATGCATATATTTTCATCTGAACATTACAGGCTGTTCTTTTGTTTAAATTTTCTGGGTGATGAAGGAAAATAGATAAGTGCTCATTTTTGTAAGAATACTACATTTCAAGAATATTATCAATTATATTTGGATACTTCATGGCATGTTTCTATCCTTTAAATAAGATCGATTTTGGCTTAGTGTGCTTTTACTGCTCTGATTCTGCCTTAATTCACAGGCATTTGCATTTCTCTGCTTTCCCTGTTGGTGATGTGCTTGGTGAGTAACAGCTTGCTGGGTTTACGTTATGGAAATAAGAATAGGAAATGAAACTGCAGATCCTTATCTTCAAGTAAAGATGCCTAAATTAGAGGAAATCTTTCTGTTGTTCTTATGTTTACTAAATATAAGGGCATAGTCAAATCCCAGAGGCTGACGCGAGAAACAGCTGCAAGCGTGGAAAGTGGCGGTTTAAATTCCCAAATCCATGACATAGCCATGCCTGTTAACCGAGAACAAAGGAAAGTTAAATGCAGAGATTGAGGTTAAATGCAGAGAACATCTTTGAGGTTCTCTGTCATTGTAATGCATGCTTGAATGGCTGGCTGAGAACTTATAAGCAAGCTGTGCTGTATGATCATGGAGAAAGAAAGAGAGAGTCTCCAAAGAATGGGTGCAATCTGTGACCCAGCACCAATAGCCCAAATCAGTCCAAATCAGTCCAAAGACCTGGTAGAGAGATGGAAGGAGGCAGCTAAAACAGGTGCCTAAAAGCAATCCAGAGCCTCAACCAGCTCAAATCAGCAGTAGAAATGAAGGAGAACAGTGCTGCTTTGTACCGACCTTTATGTTTCATTCTCAGCTGGTTATTATGGAGGTGGGTTTAAAAAGTTGCTCCTGTTGATTTAGATTCAGCCTGCGCTTGTCATGTGTGCCAAGGACCTTGCCACTGGAGAGGGCATTGCAAGATAACACAAGTAACAACAAGAGCAATTGTTCTCCTCTCATCTGAAGCCCTGGTGCACCAATTACTATTTAAAATCATTATTTAAAGCATTTGTCATAAACCCTTTCATAGCAGGAGCAATTTTGAAATATTAAGTGCTATTTTCCTTTTAGCCATAGCAAGGATGGGGGGAGATGGAGTCACTTGAAAGCATGTGGCTGCAGTTTCATGTATGGAGCTGATTTGTTAACGTAACAAATGTGGTGCTGCAGTGATGGGGTTGTCGTGGGTGCTGTATATCACTCCTGGAGGCAAGATGCACGTGCAATATAAAGCAGTGGAGGAATGTAGCTCTGTTCCATCTCTGTCAGAGAGTGTGATGACTGTCCCAAGGGACAGAATAGAAGCCACCACACTGTCATGGTGCTGCATCCTTGCAGCACTGTCTGCTGGGCTGGCTGGAGCAGTTCCTCTGTCCTGGCAGCCTTGGTTTTGAGTTTCTGACCTTCAAATGAGAAAAAGAGCATCTAAACAGATATTTTCCTTGCAACAAAAATGGCAACAGCAGAATCAACTCGTGTCTCTGTTCACTCCTGGGAAATTTCACACTGGTAGGGGAAGATTTGTAAGGCACTGACTTGGCATGAAAGAGGCAACCTTGTAGCATACGTGTATGTAGAGCTGTAACTATTGTAACAAGGGCTAATGTGTGCCAAAAAACCCTCAAAATGGCAAATCGTAATGTGAGAAGTGTAGGTGATAGGAAAGTAACCAGGTGAGGATATAGTACAGGGCTTACAAGAAATTCATTGCAGCATGAAACTGAAATTAGGGTATTTGCCAGCTTCCTGAGGTGAAGGTGACTGTGCTCTAGACGGTCAACCTCAGGAGGAAAATCCAGGATGCAAAAGCAAACGTATTAATCTGGTTTCATCTAGGGCAGTCCCTTTGACCTATAGCAGCTAGATGGATGTGCCACTCGGTGACTCTGTGCCACCAAGGGGCAAACATCTGAAATGAACAGTCTGGTTTCTGTTGATGTTAATCAGAGGAACTCGTGTTGCCCTCAGTAGGGTTCCACCAGCAGGCAGGTGAGTATTTGGTCTGTGGCAGGCATAGGTGCCAGTGCTGGAGAAGAGCTGTTCGGATGCATAGGCTAAAGAGTTAGAAAAGTAAGAGTTGGGGTGAGCTGGCAAGAAAAACCTTCCATTTTCATGGAAGAGAGTGAATTTTTGGTGGGTGTTAAATTCCCTTTGCCATGGAGAGCAAGCTTTTCAAGCCATTCTTTGTCCCCAGCTAAAGAGAAACATATGCAGTTCCAGCTGTGGAAATTATCATGCAGTAAACTAGTCTCAAATCACTTTGCTACTTCATTTTGTAGTTATAATTTTGGAAACATATCACAGCAAAGGCCTTCATCCAGGGCTAAATTCAAATCAAGTTTTGAGTTTTGAAATTGAAGTCTGTTGTGAAATCCCCAAACATTTAAAAATAAATGCCCCTGGAGAATTTAGCAGAAAAATGAAAAATGAAAATTTTATGTCAAGGAGTTCATTCAAAAGATAACAAAGAGGAGGGATGAAACAGTTGTTTCTTAACTACAAAATACTCTATTCACTTAGTTTTTGGATTATCTTCTCTGCAGAAAGATGTGAAGACATTAAAATAAAAGTAGAGGTAGGAATGCATTTATACCAGGAGCAGGCATGCACATCCATCTTGCTGTGTATTGTTAAAATGATACAACATCCACGAGCTTACTCAGAGCTCCTCATTCTCTGCTGGTGTAGACAAATGCTTTGGAGCTGCTTGAGCTTTCCAGTGTCAACTCTGACTCTGAAGTTCCTTACTCAAGAATGTCAGGAGGTACTCATGGGCTTTAATTGATTTCTGTGGGACCAAGGTAAAGCATGAGCCTGTTGCCCATCCCTTGACCAATTGTCTGCTGCTTTCAGCAAAACATAAGCAATTGTTTTATTCTGCAGGAAGTGGAGAAGATTTAAGCACAGTGCTTAAGGGCAGTCTCAAGACTTGGGTAGAAGAGAAATGGAGTTTCAGAGGAGGGTGCATGTGAAAACCTGTGCAGGGTTCTTTGTCTCCCAGGACTGCCTGTGGTCACCTCCAGCAGTACATGTCAGAGCACAGCTTTTCCAGCTGTGACAGCACCCCAGCTACAGCTGTTGTTGTAAAACATCCAGTCCTTTCCCCTAATGCCCTCTAATCCCAAACACTTGAAAGTATACAGGAAAGTTATGCTGAATCAATACCTTATGAATAAGGAAGCTTTTCTTACAGAGCTCTTGATAGAAATGAGTGTTTGGCTCTTTTATTGAACAAAGTGTACTTGTGCAGCAGCTTCATCTCTAAATGGCATTTTTAGCTGCAGCTACAAGAAACATAAATGGCAAAACCCATGCTCTGTTGTGAAGACCATTTTGAAAATAAAACTTGTCTTGTGCTCGTGTACCAAGTAATAGTGATAATAAAAAAGCTTTTCAGAAAGTGCTAGTACTTGAATTAGGCCTGTCTTCATCTTGTTAAAATAAATGTATTTATTAAGTATGCATATCTTTATCTCTTATGTAATGAGAAGAACAGAGGCATATCACAGATCTGCAGTGTCTTTTGTGCCCTACAAATTCGATGCGACAGTCACCAGACAAAAAGTGATTTATTCTGTGTCTTGTAATGGGTGGAATAATTAGCAGTGATGGCATCCATCACTTCTACAACATGCTTATCTCAGAACTTTTCCATTGATTCAAGAGAAAAGCAGGAACAGAACAATAAAAGTCAGTTATGTACTCAGTCCTTCAACTTGGTGTGCCTGATTTGGATACCTGATTAATAGGTCTCTACAGCTTGAGCGAAGTGTCACTTAGTAATGTGGGCACAGTCTGGCTTCAGTTTGTCAGAAATTAATTCAGCAAGGCTGAGAACGAGAGACAAATAAGCACCACAACTGTCTATGGGATGTTAAGGCTGTCAGAGGAGTTTCAATTCTTCTCTCTGCACAGACACTTTATTCACTGGGAGCATAAATAGCTAAAGATTTTGGAAAAGTTTCCTGTCATTGTGAAGCATCTGATCTTGGATTTGGAGGAGGAGATGGTATCTTAACAAAATAGTACATGAGTAAATCATTGCTCAATTCTTTTGTAACTTATCTCTGATTTCCAACACCCATTCACTCCTTCAAAAGTTCAAGTTTTTAAAAGTGAGACCGATTGGGAATCTGACTATGACTCCATGCCATTCTCTTTCATTCTCCTGGCACAGACAGGCATTTGGGGTTACTGTATTTCTCTCTGCTTTTTTTCCTTTTTTTTTTTTTAAACAGCTGGTGCAAAGCTGCTTGCCATTAAACTGCATGGCAGTGGCAATTCAGTATCCTCTGACAACAATTTGGGAGCAAATGTAATGTTGCATTAGATATGGGGCATGCCCTAGTGTAACCCACACTCCTGTGCATCTGCCTGCAGCTTTTTGCTTGTTTTCTGCCATCAATACTTCTGTTAAAAAGTAAAGTTTATTTGTTAGCTTTGTTGGTTTTGAAAAATAGGGGAGCAATAATCAAGTACAAGACATGAAGAAAATGGCCTCGGAAAGCAACTGTAGAAACCAAAATCAGTGGGATTAGTCTTTTTTTCTTCATTGAAAGTAAAACTCAACACCACATTACAAGTATTGGAAATGTCTGGGAAGGATTAGGTACAAGATCCATGAGTAGCCTAAATGCAGTATGATATTGGCTGGCTAAAGATAATTTCAAGGTTAAAAGAGGGAGGGAGATAATTTTCTGGCAATAAATAATATTTGTAATTATGCGAAGTAAGGTTAAAAGGGCATTTGGATCTTTGGCTTCCTCACCTGAGATATTTCCCTTAATAGTGATGTCTTCCTCAGCACTGTTGGATGCTTCGTCATTTGGTGTGAGGCGAAGGAGGGAAGAGTTGGTTACCATGAGTAAACCACATCAGATCCACAGATTTTGAATATTTTCCACAAGTAGATCTCAGATTAAGGATGGGGCAGTTCCATGTTTGCTCTCTAGGAAAGTAAAAGTAATTTTCAGGAGTACTTGTGAGAGCTCAGAGGAGGAAGTGGAATTATCTCCAAAGCCCACCACCAGTTCTGTCCAAAGAATGCACTCAGAAGAGGAGGCGGCACTGGGTACAGGTCACCTAGAAACCACTACATATTGATATGAACCAGTACTGGAGAACTGAGCCTGAAAAATCACAGTACCTGCTTGCAAAGGAAGGAACACAGGGAAAATGTTTTGTTCGCTCCTACTAAAATTGTAAATTTGGTTGTATGATTTGGGAGTTATTTCCATTATAATCCAAGCAGAACAAAAATTCCTTTCAAACAAGAATCTGTCTGGCTGCTGTAACTCAAGTCACATTCAGATGAAGGAGGAAGAAAATTTTTTGTTCAGTTGTCCTTGAAAAACAACGGCTTTTAATTAAAGATTGATATTTCTTGTGAAATACAAAACAGCTTAATAAAATATAAAACTTTTCTATTGGTCATTGAAATTCAAAGCACTCTCAATTCTGGCATTAGTGCAGAAAGAACTGTAATATAAATAAGTACATAATGTCTGTCACTGCTTTGGTGCCATGTTGGTTGTATTTTTAGAGCACAGGCCGCTTTCTGTGAATCTGCTGACTGCTAAATAATTGTCTTTTGCTGAGTTCCTGTAACAGCAGACACATAATCATCAGTTCAAAATAATTATGTAAGATTCTAGTTGATCTAAAGAGAGACATATAGCTTTTTAGCCCATAATTAACATACATATTTTCCAGCTTTGCTTTTTCACATAGAAATACGAGCAGTTGTGTATTTTACTACACTTTTCTCTGCTAGAAGTCTGCATTCCAAACTCTGCTGAAAGCTGTGAAGGTTTTATAGACTTGGTGCTGGAAAACAGAGCTTAAACCCCCATAATTTCTGTGCAAGAACCAGAAGGGAAGGTAGGATCCCAGTTCAGTAAAAGAGCTTGCATTGCACCTACCTGGATTTTCTTTCAATAACTTAAGAAAAATAAAGAATATGAGCATTCCCTTAGGGTGCAAGTGCCTCTGGTTTTAGTGGACATAACTCTTTGTCTGTTACTGAGGTGCTTCTGATCAGTGGGTTAGAGCAGCTGGAAGCCAAACTGGCAGAGAATGAGTCGTTGTCCCCCACTAGCGTTTGACCCAGCATGATAAAAATACATCTGGTTGAAAGTAGCAGCACTACTTACCATGGCTGTTGTCTGGCTGCATGGAAATCTGAAGCTGCCAAAAATTAAACCTTCAGGGTTTCAGCTCTGCTGCTCACCCTATTCAACTCGTGGCTTTGAACAAGTTATCAAATTCAGAGTGTGTCCTCTCCCCTCCCAGCAAAAGCTCGAGCGTACCTACTGTATACACAGAACATAGGATACCCAGTGAATTCATGCTTCCAATATTCCGTAGGTAGCAGGACAGAACTCAAAATAATAGTTGTTGTTATCTACTGGGGCAGTAACTCTGAATTCTTCCTGCGCTTGGCTTTGGCTAAAAAGGTTTCATGTTTGGATAAACCATCATGTAATCTCAGAGGGTGTTTCAGCTGGGAATGTGGAGCTGATTGTAAAAAAGTCCATGCCCTAGCAAATAATTCTTATATAATTGGTAATATGCCAGCAGGACAGCATTCCAGCAGCTTAGATTCATGCCAGCACTAAAAAATGGAAGCTAGGGAAGAAAAGCAGCCATGTACTGCTGTACAGTGTTACAGTGTTTGTCCTGGATCCAAACACTTTTTAAGACTAGTCATACAAAATTCAGGTCTCTCCTGCAATCAGAAAAATGTTTATGGATTCAGAAATGTTAAATGAGCCACCCAGGGTGTGAGGAGGATTGGTGCAGAACTTCCAGTTCTGGCTTGTCCCTTTGGGTTCAGAGCTGAATGGTACCTTGCTGCAACGCACCTGATCCCAGGCTGCCCCTGCTTGTCCCGTGGTAACACAAAACCCAGGGCTGTACACAGTGATAAATAACAGCAAGGAGTCTGTTCATCATGGGGTCTGTGACATTAGCACTCTTATAAAAAAGCTCTATTCATGTAGTTCCATATTAGCTATTTTTTTTCATAGGGAATAAAAATTGCTCCACAACAGAAGCAAAAAATTTGCTGGAGAGGCCTACTGGTGTTAAATCTCTCTGCAGAGTGGCATCATTTTACTAGCAGACTAGATATGATGTTAAAAATTATATCTATTATAGCCATCCCAGAGGCGTTCATTCGGAAGAGAGTAATGGGGCACAGCTAACAAAAGAGATTTGTCCATTGGGACGTGCTGAAGGGCCTTGAGATAAGAAATAATTCTCACATAAGCAGTTCCTGAGTTAAAATATTAATTTATAGGAAATACTTTAAAAAGGTCTTTTGAGGAGATTTTACAAGGCTCAGGTTTCTCATTTTTGAAAGCTTTAGAGCTTACCTCACCTGGTAAGAATTTGCAAATCCAATCCCAATCATTTGTGTGTTCACATTCACACTTTTGAAAGCTCAGTAACGTCCTGAGCAAGGAGCATGTTTTGTTCAGGACATAGCCATGCTGTGTTCTTGGGATTAGTTCAGGGAGCTCATTCCTCTGGTAGTTTCAATGGACAAACCTTTGCCCTGATGGAGGCTCGTTCGCCTTCCCTGAATGGTGCAGTGGGGATGGATGGGCATCACTGCAGAATCCTGCCCGCTTTGTTTACTCCCTGAAAGCCCTCCCTGAGCAAGTGGCTTGGAGGCAATTCTCTGACAGACTGAGTTGTTGTTTGTAAAATTACTTAGAGACATAGGAAGTACAAACCCAATTCAGCAACAACCCCCCATTTCTCTTTGGAGGAGCTCGGTTTCCCTGGTACTGTAAGCCCCACTCCACCCATGGTCTCTCTAAGGGCTGTACTTCCTCTGACGGGGGACAGTTTGTAACTCCCCTTTTACATCCAACTTTTAGCAGCCAGATTTCAGCTTACATGCCCATATGCATTTCCTGGGATGTCTATATACATTTTCGTAATTAATTTATAAGGTGCACTATCGGGTACTTTGCCAACATCTGGATTTCTGACCTGTGCTGCTGCCTGCCTTTACTGTTACAATTCTGCCAAAGGGCAATCAGCTTGTCCAGGGTGGTTAATTCTGTGTGTACCATGCTGCCTGCTGCTTGTGTAGCCATTACCCAGTAGGTACGTAGAGAGTGGTACTTTGAGGGGTGGAAGAGAAGGTGTGAGAGTTATTTTGTTCTTGTGGCTTGCTAGAAACACTGAAAAGCCATGAAGGCTACTGTGCTTGTGTTGAGCTCAGTTTTCAGTTGATGTAGAGCTTGCCACTCCTCTAAATGAGTCAGAGATTACATACAGCCCACCTGCTAAACCCCCCTGGTCAGCAGTGTACAGGAGAGGAGTGCATTGGTTTGCCCTTTGTCTGTTTTTGTGATTATTTCTTGTTAACTTCAAGAAGTCTGGTTCAAAGTAATAGAAAAGACATCAGGAATGCAGCAGCTAGGAGAAAATGCCCGTTTTTAAGAATTGCTTTTATATTAGTAGGTTTTTAGATGTTTGGAGTCTTTTTAATGGAAGAGACAGTGTCAAAGCCCATTTGTGCCTGCTTGCTTCAGACTGCAGATTAAGAGTTCTTTTAAAACAGTGTTGAAAAATGACATTTATAAGAAAATGCAAGGAAATAGGACTGTGTAAAAATAATGGACTTCATTAGAGAGCTTGGGGACAGGTATTGTAGCTAGCATCTCTCCTTATTTTGGTTTTGGGAGCATTTGATATTAATCTTGATTGTACAAAGTGGAAGAGAACCATCCCAAATTTGAGCAGAGTCCCCTGTGTTTAGGGTTACTCTGGTAACAATTTCATTTTCAGGAATAAGGAATAGTTTCTCATAGGTGATCACTAAAATGAAAGGTTTCTCTTTTCTTTGACGTATTTAAGAGGCCAGATCTCCTAGGCACTCAAAGCACTCGATGAAGTCCAGTTTTTTTCTCTGCACCTGATGAAAGTGGTGTTGCATTTGGTGAGACATTCCCAAGTAATATCTGCTGTTTACTCACTGGTATTTGCTATCATCTGGGCAGAGTGTACTTACCTCTCCAACCTGCAAGAAATATGAAATTTGCCTTTGGCTCTTTAGATTTTATATTAAGCTATTTTTCAGTCTTTAGTGAAGAAAAATCTTTTTCCTGCTGTTCTCTCCTTAGTGCTGGAAGTGGCAGCAGTCTGGTCCTGCCATCTCGCAGCCTCACTTCCCGTCAGCGCTTCTCTTATTGCTGTGAGATATTTTTGTTCCTCACCATGTAGCTCAAGCAGACACTCCCAGCCACTCCTAACAGCCTGTCCATGACGTGCAGGAAGCTGTTGTTCTCCCCAGTGCCACGTGCCGTGTGTTGGGGTGAGTCTGTCTGCTGATTGCGTGCACAGGGGTGATGTCTTCTGTCTGCTTCAAGGTGTGGTATCAAGGGTTGTGCAGGACTAAACCCTAAGCCTGATGTTCTTGGGAATAAGACATGGAAGCCTCTTCTTTCTTTGTACACAGGCTGGACTATTCAAACAGGGCAGGGAGGCCGGGCCTGGAGATGTAGGTGTTGGTGGCTGGAGCAGCTCACCAGAGCTACTCCTCATTGATAGTGTCAGGAATCTTCCTACCCTCAGATGATCCTGTCTTGTTGTGGCAGCAGCTTGGTCTGCCTAGAACTGTTTTGGAGATTTCCTGTGGCTGGGAGTGGGGTGAGGAACAGGAGAAATATGGAATTAGGAGTGACAGCAGGTTTTAGCAGTAGCAGGAGAAGGCTTGCTTGCAAATCCCAGTACATGTGCTCCTAGTTCTGAAATGAAAATCATGAGAAAATCTCAGGCAGGGAGACTTCACACAGCCCCAGATATGGGGAGGCAAAGCAAAGAGAAAGAGGAGGGCATGTTTTCTTTATTGTCTTTATGCATGATCTCACACAGTATCATCCACCCATGTTTCGTTTTTCCAGATTTTTTTTCATCCTTCTGGATTTTGTTTTGTCTTTTTCATTTCCCCAAAAGTTCTCTGCAGTTAAGTGTCCACAAGGAGAAAGGATGCATAATTTCCTCACATTCCCAGTATTTCCTTAGAGGGGATGCTTCCTGTACGTGTACAGACAGACACATAGACACAGGTGTGTAAAGGCATGATGGTAAATTCTGCAGGCTCAGAAATGGGCATCCACTGTGGAACTACTTCCACAGACACGAGCTGCCAGCCTGCACATGTTCTGGCACCTGCTTAGCTGTGCTCAGACTGAATACTTCATTATTTGCCATAAGGAGTGGAGGCTTTTGAACCCAGGTGTAACACTTTCCAAAATGAGCGCTTGCCTGCAGTGGCATGTCAGGAAAGGCTGCTGTGCTCTCACCCTTGGCTACAGGTGTTTGAGTCTGTGAGTGGCTCCATGTCCCCCATTGGCACTATGGTCCCCTTCAGGTGCTTTGGATGCTGAATTTATTTTAATTGCCTTGCACTGTCCGTTGGCTATCTCTGTAGATACAGAGCTACTGAAGTGATCTCTCATTATGTGATTTGGTGGAGGCATAATTATGAAATCACAGTGTGTAATTTATTCATTTTGAGACAGGCCTGTGATAAAATTCACAGCTGCTTCTTTCTCTAGGAAAACCTTTTTTATTTTTCACTTTCAAGGCCGAGTGGGAGGTTCCACAAAGCAGGTGAGGGGCTGTGTTTGCCTGGCAAGAGGGCAGGTCAGGAGGTTGGCTGGGGTGGGTTGTGGGCACGCAGAGGTGGGGGCAGCTCTGTGCAGGTGTGAGGCCAGGTGCAGCCCTGCCACGCCTGCACCCTGCAGTGTGGTTCAGCTCAGATCTGCCATGCCTTTCCACACTGGGGTCTTAATGCAGCCTTAGCAAGTAGAATTCCTTACAGAAGCCAGACTGTCAGTGCCTTCAGGTTCTGATAGGGGAATGGAAAAGTGAAACATCTTTTCAGTGAAACAAAGGAAGCTGATAAAGTATGTTCTGTGAATTGAATGTTAATTCTATTACAGGGCAAATACTTGACAGATTGAGATATCCTATTGAGAGCAGATCTGATCACAGGCCTTTAAGTGAATACGGAACCTTTATCTTATTTCCATTTAGAAGTAATTAAATGACTTTCAGATTAAAATGGGAATTATTTTGTGGATTTAGATCTTCATACAGACAAGGTGTGAAAGTATCCCATTTTTTATTTTATCTGTATTTTAGCAGAAATTTATAATAAAATTGAAATGTTGCTTTTTATAGAAGCTTTAGGTGTTACTGAAGAAGCCAGTTGGGATTTGTTTTGTTCTACTTTTTTTTTTTTACTTTAGCAACTATATTTTAACCCAGCCTTATGCAATAACATGATTAAAATATAGAATTAATTTAAATAAAATACATTTTTAATTGACAAAAGCTTTCAAATACAAATTTTATTTTTGGTTTGGGAAATGCTGTCTCATCAATATGGACCTGCTCATGGAAATGCATGGATATTGGTGGAAATTCAAAGGTATTGGCAAAAGTGAGGGCATTATAGAAACAGCCAGGAGGCTGGCTGTCCATGCAATCACCTTGTGGAGACTGAAATTCTCATCTCCAAATTTTTTTTATTTGCCCTTTCTGCCAGACCACTGCTGCTTCTATTCTGTTGTCTCCTATTCTGATGTTTATTCAGTGTTTTGGAATAGAAGGATCAGAATCTGCTTATAGCTTAAAAGCAATATTGGACAAAAAAGTCTCCTCTGACTTTCCTGCCAGATTGAATTGCTGTTTTCTGATTATCTCTAAATCAGTGCAATTGTAAAGAGTGGAAAATGGACAGGAAATATGTTTGACCCAAACTTTCAATCTTGGCTTGCACACTGTACCCACATCAGCCCTTAGGGTATCCCTGGGTGTCACAGCCTAAATCATTTCAAGGTCTGAGAATGATTCCATTTAATGCTGGTGTCACAGGTGACGAACATCACGAGTGTTTTCCCATGGCAGAGTTTCATTATCTGCTCTCAGCTGTGGAAGGGGAATTGCTTTGTGCCACCACTTTTTTTTTGTGCTGGGTGCGCCTTTGAGTGCTGGGCACTGCTGAGCTGACTGCTCCCTGACAGCTCAGACATGTGGAGGGGACAAAAACGCCTTCTGCTGGGAATTCCAGTGTAGCCCTGGGAAGGGATACACCAGAGATATCCCTTGGGTATATAACTTCTGTGCATGGGCATGCAGGGCAGGTGTATCACATCTCCTGGCAAAGGAATTAACAACTCTCTACTGGTGCTGGAAGATAACAGGTCAAAGATTTTTCTAGAGCCTAGAAATCTCTGTAACTCAGAAGAATTCTCAATTATCAGACAAATCTTGCCCTCTCTTCAACACTTTGAGTAAATATTTAAAGATGTGAAGCAACCACTTCCCTAGGAACAAGGTTCCTCTTTGGCTGGGTATTTCTTTCCTTGCAGCACATTTCTCTCTAGTCTTAGGCATTATTTTGTTGTCTTTAATACCCCTTGATTGCATCTTGTTATCATCTTGTCTTGATTGGCTTTGTGGCTCATTATACAAAAAGGGTGCTAATCTTTGTTAATTAGTTCCTTATTAGAGTCAGTTGAGATTTGTAGCACAGTAAGTGAGCTGTATTTCTGATGATAAATAATTGGCTGCCAAGGAATCCTTAGCATGAAATCGTGTCAGTATAACTGATGATACTTTAATATTTTATGTGGGTTTGTATGTGTTTACTACAGTACTTCTTGGTTCTTCCGGCTGCAATTCCCAAGACTTCTTTTTTTGTCCTGCAGTTCTGTTACTAGCTTGAACATTCCTTACTCCATGCTACATTCTATGATTTCACTACTTCATTGCTAGACAGCTATTTTGTTCAGAAAGCTGTCTACTGGAAATGGCAGGAAGGACTTTCTTCTATTGCTTTTCACACTTGTCCTTATTGTATCCTGGTTTTGCTCTGTCATAGCATTGGATATTATAGGTCTTTGGAGAACATTAACACCTGGAATGTTTTCTGGGGAACTGGTGATAGGAAATGGGATGTAAGGTTGTAGCGATACTTTAAATCAGTGGGATGCTCCTGTATTTCAGCAGAAATCCAAGCCATTGCTCTGTACCTGGCCCCACTGATGATGGCCAAGGTTCCACGTTGTGGTGTCTCTCACAGGTTACCTGAGCTCCTGCTCAAGAGGGACAACTGTGGGAACTGGATGTAAGGACTAAGCCCCCCTGTGCTTGCTGACCTCTGGGACATACCCCAGGAGATGAGGCTGATGATGAACCCAAGCCTTTTCCCGACTTTCTGGTGTGCCACAGTGCTTTTCCTGGGAGGCAAACAAAGATGTGCTTTACAGCATTAATCTGTATCCAAACAAACAAAACCTTGGGAGCCTAAGCATTTTGAGACCTGTGTTCTCACCCTGCTCAGCTACAGCTCTGATGCACCGACCTGGGTAGTGCTCCTTTCTGCTCTGGAAAATGAAATATAGACACCCCTGGGAGCACAGTGATGAACTGGAAAGAAGTTTGGTTTGGTTTTTGGCCAGTGCTAGTGAAGGATTGTGTGAGGCCGGAGCGGGCACCTCTGCAGCAGAGCATCACTGCCCTGGTATGTTCATATAGAGAAAGGCAACTATCAGTGTGTGCTCATTCAACCCAGCAACAGGAGCAGGCAGAGGGGGAGAATGTAGGTGTAACCTCTAACTTCGTTTTCAGTCTATTTGCAGGCTTTATACTTCTATCTCTTTGTTTTGTTATCGTGATTTTGTTAATCAGTGAGATGCCAAATGTCCCTGCTGCTGTGTCACAGCCAGCAGGGCTGTGTGGAAGAGTGGGGTTCCCCTGCATGCATGTCCCTGATGGAGCCAGCACAGCCTCTCTGCAGTGCTCTGGTGCATTCATTTCGGTAGGGATCCTCGTGGCTAAGTAGATTATTGCTTTGCAGAAGGGTTGGGGATATTCCTGGTGTGGGTATCCTGATCTGAGAGATATTTGGTGAGAGCTTAGATCTAACATGCTGCTTTTCCCAGGAAGCAGCAGGGACAGCGGTGTGTAATTGGTCTGACATGGTAAGGGTGGTTTGCTGCAAGGAAGAGAAGTGGGGCTAAAAGCCTAAAGAAGGTAAGAGAAGTGTCACTTTGAGCAGTTGGTTGAGGAATCCTTGGCTTATATGTTCCTCCCAAATATTGTGATGTTCTGGATATCATTAACATACATTTTACAGAGCAGAAAAGTCAATTATTTTAGTCCAATGATAAATTTTGAAGTAGTTGAGCTAGCTTCCTGCTTGTTTTCAATTTCCTTACATTATGGATGGAGCCTAGAGGTACCCCCCAAATATATATTGTATGATTTGCTTTTTATTGCCCAGAAATACTTCAATTTTATAAAACTACCAGAAAATTTCTTCTGTTCAAGTAACACGTGTAGAAAAATTATTATTGTGACTCTCCCCAGAACCACATTTATTTTGAAGATTGCTTTGACATGGTAGAGGGGCATTCTGGAGCACGTTACTTCCATTATAGGAAAAGTCACACCTCTCTCTTGCTCAAATCCTATGGGACTTCCATTTTCAAGGAGCTACAGCTTCAGTTTTGCACATTGACACTTAGCTGCTTGTTCTCTAAATGATAGGATTTATGTAAGTAAATACCGTAATCCAAAGATGGGCATGTGTGAAACGTGCTTGGTATCCATGGAATGGGCCTGTCTCCTCTGTGCAGATGCTGCAGAATTCCCATGCCATGCTGAACTCCACTTGTTTATCCAGTGCCTGCTCACATGAGGGAGGACACGGAGCAATCAGGTGCTGGCACCCATTCCATTCCCAGCATCAGCAGCACTGTGGGCTGGGCTACAGCTTTGCTGTTAGCTCATATGGCAGAGCACTTTTAAAAGCAGCCACTGTACCTACAACTGCTGTTGATCATGTGTACAAATCTGTAGAGATTTGTGATACAAAATCCATCCTAACTTTAATCATAAAATTTTGTTCTTCCATTGCACAGTACCTAACTTGGTTTGTACCAATTTATCAGTCTTCCAGCTTACATTTCTAGTCTCTAGTCTCTCTAATATACTGTGTGAACCATGGTCAGGTCATGGAGTTTTATAACACAGTTTGTAAATTTTGCCACTTCTTCCAAGCAATGTAATTTCACAACAAACAAATTTAAAAAATAATAATGTAAGGCATCAAATGCTTATAAACAGGCTAACCTCTGGGCAGTCCATTTTACTGTGTGGTGGTTGGAAACCATCTGCAAAATAATGCTGGGTTATTTCTCAAGGATATGTACCAAAGTCTCAAACAGTTTTGATATTTGAATTGCTGAAGGATCACAGTACATATCAAAACTATTTTTAGTGTTTGAGAAGCTGCATATAAAGTGATGCAGATTTAAATAGTGCATGCGATATTTTGACAACGAAATATTTTTTAAGACATATACTGAATGTTTGTGAATTATGAGTTTTATCCTCAGTAGTCAGAATAATGTATTTATTCCCATTAGTGAAAAAGTCATATCTCAGAGTGGCACGATACCTTGCTCACAAATGCTTGTGTGTATGCAAATGCCTGTACTCTTCCAATTTTCAACTGAACAGTTGTGTTTATTTTGTTATCCCAAACCATAGTGGTGAAAATCACTGTAGCTCGCATTACAATCTAGTGAGATCAGCTGCTCAGCTCCAACTGACTCCCGTCCATAGTGAAAAATAAGTCAGGAATCTCATGGTATTGAATTCTATATCAATGGGACAATCTGTGGCAATTTCTCAAAGATGATTTCTGTGCTACAAGTTGGAAGTCCCTAACTGAATGGAGATACAACCTGCTGTGGGCATTCTGACTGTTTCCAGGGCTGAGTATTCCAATTGTGTGTGCTCTAGTGAGTTGCGTTGCTGCTGGAGCACGGAATTAAAAAAAAAAAACCCAAACTGGTTCTTTCTACATGAGTGGAAAACAAAATGTCACCAAAAGATCCTCTTAACCCAGGAATGACTGCTGATTTGTAGGTGAACAAGCAAAGTGGGCATACAGCTGGCCTACAATATCCCTTCTGAGTCTCTTTTCTTTTCTGGACATGGAAGTATGTGCCTAAAAAGTACATTTTAATCTAAGATTTGAAGCAAAAGTGTCATTGTGGGATGAATCCTGTTGAAGGAAGATGCCTCATTTTAATGATTGCCTATCTAACAAGTTAAGAATATTTTTACAGCAAAACTAAAGAAAGCACAATGCAGGACAAAGTCAGAGTCTTGTAAAGTAACAATAAAAAGAAGATTACAAAAGAATCCAGTAGGACCTGTTGTTTAAAAAATGATGAATCCTAAACTGAAGACTGTCATGAATAAGATAAGGATGAAGCTCTCAAAGAAATACTTCAGGGAATTTCTTTTAATAAGACCTGAAAAGTGTGCCTTGGGCATAATATCACAGGACAGAGATCTGAAAGCCTCGAGCCAACTTTCTCTTTTACCATTGTGATTTGACCCAGCTATTGTAGTTAATCACTGAATGTAAGGTAGCTACAAGTTCCATCCTTTAGGTAACCTATTAGAAGTTCAATAATTAGAAAAGTTTCAGCTATTTCCCATCATGGCTAAATGGTTGGAAAAATAGCATTAAAGCCCTTTCTCAAGAATTTTAAAGAAGAAAGGTACTTAATTGGGAACCTCCCATTCTCAGTTGTTCATTAGTGGCATGTGAAGAGGAAAACAAATTTCAAAGTATTGAGACGTTTCAGTGAGGTGCCTAAGGGAAAGCAGGGAACACTTGACATGCAGTGAACCCAAACTTACAGGAATCCGATGCCCTCGTCTCACTAAAAACGTAGGTAGTTTTGTGCCAGTGGGAGCTGGAAGTGCTTAGCCTTGTGTGAACAATCTCTGAGATTGCAATTTACTCCTGCACTCAGGGCTGCTGGAAAGGGCCTGGTGGTTACAGTGGATGCCAAGTTGAAAATGAGACAACAGTGTGCTCGATTGCAAACAAGGTAAAACACACACTGAGATGCGTTGTGAGGGGTAGAGTCAGAAGATAAGGGAAGAAGGCAATGCATGTCCATTCTGACTTTGTTCTTGTTATGAGAAAATTGGTGCTGACCTACTGAGCTCTTGGTTTTGATTAACAGTATGTGTACTATCTGATTCTGAGTGTGTTTACTTGCATCAGCCTACTTGGAGTACTTTAGTTTAGGCTAAAATCCTGAGCTCAGTTTGAGAATAGTTGAGCTTTGTATAAAATGTATGAAGTATTAAGGAGCCTGTTTCAGACAGTGACTCCGTGTCACCTTGAATATCTTACTGTAACATTGAAGAACCGGTTCGATCAACACTTGTCAGGAAAGCAGTGGTCACAGAGGATTGTTGAAAGAGGAGCTGATCCTCCCTTGGGGTGAGGGCATGGTACAAATGGTCTCTATAGGTACCTTGCCATTTTTTGTCAGCCCTCAGTAAAACGGAGCAATGATAATCTGTCTAGTTGCTTTTATTTTTCTGTCTGTCGTTCTACTCCTGAGACCCTTTCAAGCACTACAGGTCCCTGAAGCAAGAGGAGAACTCCACAGTATATTTAAGTATATATAAGTGTTTATATAAGTATATATAAGTATATGTAAGTATATAAGATTTGGCCATATATGTAAGTATATATAAGTATATATAAGTATATATAAGTATATATAAGTATATATAAGTATATATAAGTATATAAGATTTGGCGGTGTGTCAGTGCATGTGAGTGTGCAATCTGTGATCACATCGGTCTCACTTAATCCTTCCTAATGCTTGGTGTACTGAGTTGCCCAGTTATCTGGCATTTTGAGTGTGAACAGCAGCTGCACTATTGATTTTAATGTACCTTGTTCTCAGAAATGTGAAAGCCCTGTTCGTTGTTTACGGTGGGTTCCTTTGAAAAAGTTGCAGATTAATGTACTTTTTTATTGTAAGAATCTTACTAACAGGAATAACATCCAAATGCACAGTTTGTTTGAGAATCAATAATGTCAATCTCCATGGTGTCCTCAGGCAAGGAAATGACATTTTGAAAGATTAGACTTTAAAATGTATGAAAGACCCTGCACCCAAAGTATTGCAGGAAATCAAAAACATTGTCTGTTACATTAATGCCTTGATTCCAGACTCTGTGAAACTATTTTATGAAATTTACAGCTGCAGTTCTCTTGCAGAAAATCATGATATATTAAAAAGTCTATGGGAATAGACAGGCTCTGTGTGAACCTTCAAAACAAAACCAAACAGATTGTGAGTCCAAGTTTGGCTGGATAGCACATCAATCATCTTTTGGAAGTCATTGTTTACAGTAGATATGGGATAGTCTCTTAGAATTTAAGTCAAATGTATTTTAAATGGGATTTATTTATTTGTTTGCAGTTTCACCAGGAAAGGCAGCACTTACAGAAGACACCTCTGAAATTGTGGTTTTCATTCTGAGTTTTGTCCTATGTCTGTGAGAGTTGGTTGGAGGGAGGGGAATGACACCTTCTGAATATTTTTAGTCTTATGCCGTTTTGCAGTATGGTATTCACACAAACCATCGGAGAGGTCACTTTATAAATTGGCATAAAGTTTCACACTCTCACAGCTAATAGGAGAGCTGTTGCTGGTTATTACATTTCTCCAGTCTTCCACCTATTCCATCATTCTAAAACAAAGCCAGTGAGGGAATTCACTTTTGTCTTATGCTTTGAGTTAAAATACATACATTTGCACAACGTGAGTTTCCTCAGTTCAGCAAGGTGAACTCTACTTCTCTGTTTCCATGGGGTGGCTTTACTCTGCCTTTTGTAGCTGCATTCCCGGTTGGTCTGCAGGGCCACAAGCCCTTGCTCTGCAATGTGCACTGAACTTTGCCATTTTAAGTGGCTTCAGAGAACGCCTCCCTCCTCAGCGCTTGTGTTTGTGCCTTCTCAGGATGGCAGGGAGGAACTGTGAGAAGCCAGGATAAATGGACAGCCTTTCACATAGCAGTTGAACAGAAATGAGAAGAAACAGGACATGCACTTTGGTTTTCCAGTTTTGTAGTCTGTCCTTGTTGGACAATATGAACAATGCTGATTTTCCTCTCTACTGCATGTGGACTACTTCAAACTCAAGCTGTGTTCACATTTACAAGGACACTCCTCATGCTATAGAAAACATTTACATAAAGCTGGATGCAGTTCTTTTCTCAGATTTGGATGTGTCATGATTATCTCACCCACTTTTGTAACAGATCATTGACATAAAAACTTAGTACAGGCATTTACAGCTCCAGTGAAGATCAATGCATCTTGTCCTCCAATCTGAGAAAACTTTTACCATTTGTATTTCTCAGGCTAGGATTAACATCAGTGAATGCAGATACCTCCATTCCTGGAAAACAGTGAAAATACTGAGTGCAGTCCTCAGAAGAAATCCTTTCTTCTCTCACTTTGTTAGTCTCAGAGTAAAAGTTAGCTTCTAAAGCAGACCTCAGTGCAAATGAACTTAGGCTGTATTAGAAGCAGGTTTTAGATTTTGTGTAAATCTAAGAATGTTGGAGGTTGCTGCCTGGACTGCTCAACAAACAAGTTTTCCCATGGCTTTGATGCAATTGCTCATAAATTGAAATTGGAACCCACTGTCTGCTGACCAGTATGGATGCACAATTCAGGGCTGTGCAGTGGAAATTTGTGGGGGCCATGATGTTCCCTCCTTTCACTTTTACCTTCTTCTATCCCTTGATGGTATTCATTTCTGAAACTGCCATTTAATTTGGAATATTGCTGTAATTATATGTGTAATTATGAATTCCATACTCCATGGCCTGACACTCATTATTCTGCATACACTGTCCTTTGTCAAAAGGGCAGGAAGGGACACGTGCTCAACAGATGAAGCTGTCTGTATGAAAGGATCTTCCAAGTCGGTCTCTGCACCAGGGAAGGATGAGGCCATTTGATCGTCACAAATGAATTTTGGCTAAGTCAAAATCTTCACTTGCTGCATGTTCCCCATATGTCGGTGAACAAACATCAGCATAATCAAGCGCAAAAGAAAAGCCCCAATTCTCAGATGAAAGAGTGAAGACAGATTTGCATGTATCACCCACATAAATATATCATTACGGAGTTTGATCCTTATCTCTGAGGTACATCGGGATGTGCACAAAATGTGCACAAAGGCTTCCTCAAACCATTGTGCTGTGAGTCCCTCCCTGCTCGGATGTTAAGGACTCCTCTGCAGGGACTGTGTAAATCAGCACAGGGACTGTGCAGCGCTCATCTTACAGCATGGGGAGAGGGGAGTGACAAATTATATTTAGTTTTATGGTATCCAAAAGGCAAGGCTCCCATGCGATGCACTTCCACTCAGGAGACAATAGTTCTTGCCACAGAATTTGTGTTTCTTAAAGCAAAACATCAGTCCATGGCTGTCTCACATAAACAAATGCAGGTGTTAGAATTGTTCCCCACTTTGTGGTGGGAGTTTTTTTTCCCCTGCTGTTTGTGTGAATTCTTTCTCAGTGGAAATCCCATTTAGCTTAAACTTGAGGGTTTTTTTTCTCAAGTATAACCTCAAGCTAAACTCTTTTGCTTATGTTGCTATTTTTTACAATGGTTTAAGCTGAAGTTAACCTTCCTATTAGCATTTTAATGGAAAAGGAGATTCTAGCACTTAGCAAGACATTTTGTCTGCTTTCAAATGGCAACGTGGTAAAGGTATGAAATGCTGTTTTCCATTGTTTGCAAGTTCTTTCTTTTCCTACTGCGAGGCTCTTTTTCCTTTATTGATATAAATAAGAACAGCATTTGGCAGGGACATCCCAGGTCATCTGTTACAGTCATTTTCTTTATAACAACATCAAATACTCGACTTTATAAGCTAGTCAGTCCTGTTTTAAATGAAATTGAAGGGGTTTTGCTCATTCTTTCTAAGCCCATTCTGAATGTTCTCTTTACTGGTCATTAAAATACCTCTTCATAGCTTAAATGGATTCATGGTCAATTATAACCATTTGCTTCAATGCCAGGTAATGTCCTTTAGCTGAAATATTGTTCTTTTAAGTGAGGATGACTTTCCAAATATGGTTCTGTTGCCACAGTCCTTCCTTACAAATATCCCCATTGTGTGACACTGTATGGGGAGCCCTTTCCTTGGTGGGAATTTGAAAGTGGGTCAGGACATTGTGTGCCTAAGTAAATAATATTGAATGTACTGTCAGCTTTCCAGAGGTACTGCAGGGTCTTTCTAACACCCTCTCAAAACAGCGGAGGTTAAGCCATGTGAAAATTGAAGGGCAAGCAACAGGTTTGTTGTACAGGCAAGAATTATTTATTAAAAATTCCCAAGACAATAAAGATTGTAAGGTAATGGTTATAATAATAGCTTTGTTCCTGCCTTGCTAGGATTTCCATTAGATGTTAATTCTATTATTAAAAATTAAATTTGTTTTATTTATGATCCTGTTTTCTAAGGAAACACCTATTTATCAAAACAGGCCTTGCTTTATTAAAAATTCAAAGCGTTATCCAGATCACTTTTCAAGCTGGATATATGAAACCAGAAGATGTTTTAACGGTAGCAGACTCAAAGTGAGGTGTCCAGCAAGAGGGAAAGCCAGGCACACCTACAAAATGTACCCCAAAAGCCTGGAGCACCTTCAGGGCTGCAGGGCTGAGAGCACATTGTGGTGCTGTGCCAGTGGAGCCACAGTGGTTCCTTGGTGCATGGCCAGGGCAGTCGTTGGCAGGATGAGGCTGGTGATAGCAGCCTGTTGAAAGGGCTGAATATGGCACAAATTCAGTCTCTGTACCGGTGTAAGTGCTGGGAAGGTGCTTTTCTGACGGCGTGGCTGGGGCCTGCACATTGAAGGGCTCGCTGACTGTCACTCAAAAACAGAAAACAGAAGCAGGAAGGTAGCAAATGGAAGCCAGACAGGTGCATCCAGGACACAGTGTCCGTGTGGTGGGGATGGTGCTGTCTCTGTCCCCTGGCCTCTCCTGGCTGGAGAGAGAGGACGAGCATCAGCACGTGCCAGCCCTGAGCTCTGGCAAGGAGCGACATCTGCAACGTGCACTCACCGGGGGACAATAGGAGGGGGGTTGGCTTTTCCTGTGCTGGCTGGGAGACCAGTTGATAGAAAGCTACATTTTTCTTGTAAATTGGTTGGATAATGGTGTGTTTGGGGAGAATGTTGGATCTCGCACACAGGTATCTGATGAGGCTGTGTTAAAAGACAGAAACCTCCATCTGCCGTACGAGAGCAGTTCAGCGTAAGTGTCAGAATAGCAGGTCATCGGGGCTTGTGTGGCTTAGCTGTGCCAAGAGTTATTTATATTCTTTTATTGGGAGCAAGGTCTACAAAGCTGCTGTCCTGAAGAATCAGAAATTCGAATACAGGAGGCTTTCCAACCAAAAGATGAACATTGGATCAGTAAATTAAATTTAGTTATAGGAGGATAAAGATACATTGTCAGGCACTCCACCCTTCCTATTCCCACTGGTTTGGGGTGGTGTGGGTTGGTGATGTTGCATTACATTAATAGAAAAGATTTCTGTGAGGCTGGGTGACTGTACCTGAGATTATCCACTCTGCCAGAGGAGAAAGTAGCTGTTCGTTTAATGTATTTTCTGGTTTGGATAAACTATTTTGTTTGGACAGACAGAGTGAAGATTTTCCATATTGCTTTTCCGTCCTTTTAAGTGAAGAATCATGAGAATAATAACACAAAGACCGTGCATTAAGTCTTGAGATCACTCTTGCTACAGAGTTAAATGGCTTGTGTTGAATAATAATAATTATGATTATGACAATAATCACTATTATTATTATTTTAAGTTATTTCATATTTAATATTAATGAAAATAATTTCAAAGAGTGGTGATATCTTTACCCAATTTGTGTGTATTTTGTCCAATTTTCAAAATTATTCATTTTAAGAAACATTTACAGGTTGTTGGAGTTTATATAAGTTCTGTTCAAGGATTGTAACCACAGGCAGGTACCCCAAATTCCCACATATAAAACTGCCATTCTCATTTAAAATAGCTCAAAAGTACCATTTAAACCACTCAATTCCACCCAGGTTCATCATACTTGGGGTCAAAATTTTGAAAGCAAAGTTGTCAATTGTGTCTTAAATGATACTTGTTTGATTTGTCAGTATTCAGGAAGGAAAATTAGAGGCATGGAGCACGATTTAATTGTGGAGCATGTATGCAAGAGGAATATTGTTAGTGTGCAAGTGCAAAGTAACTGGTGTTTGCCAGCTGCTGCTCTGACTCTGCTCTGCTCACAGACTGTTGACTTTGTGTAGATGTAATGATTTTTTCGAAGAATCAGTGATCATTGAGGCAGCAATAATTGGCACTGGGGAAACCTTTAGCAAATCTTCCCTAGCAGTTAGTGATGTGTTGATTTCACTGGCTTTTGAATAGCTAGAAAGTGTGCTAATTTCCAGTTGTGTAGTAGCACTTAATTAAAAAAGCTATAGAGACTTGGAGGGGTGGGCTCAGCACTGGGCGAGATCCTGCTACATGAGCAGTGTGCACTGGTGAGTCTGAGAATGAAGAACAGTCTCAGACTAACTGACCACTGCATTAACAGAAGTGTGTGTCCAGCCCAGCAAGGTCTTTCCAGAACAGAGAGCTGATCTATGCTCGTGCTAAACATCAAACATATGCAGTGGCTGCGGGTCTTAGAGCTAAGGCTCAACCAAAGCTGAGGGTTTGGATAGGGTTAGGGCAGAGAGAAGACCTGATTTGTGCTGTAATTTCATTTGAGCAGGTACCAGTGTGGTGTGACCTTGTGCATGGTGGTCAGGAGCAGAACTAAGCAGAAACAGGAAGTGCTTCTCTTCGTTTTATTTTCAAAACACTGCTGTAGCCGTCCTTACTCCTGCTTTCCGGGCCATAGCTTTAACACCGAGAAGAGCAGAAGGCCACCCCTTTACCTTAAATATTGCTATAAAACAGGTTGTACACATGGATGACTGAACAGGTTTATTAAAAAGAAAAAGGCAATAGTTAAGGCTCTAGCTACTACAGCTGTGAAAGAAGCTTTCAGAACTTTAAATGAGTTTAAATTAGGAAGTTCTATCTGCCTGAATCTGAAACTTGAAAATGTAAGAGTCATTGCAGTCAATTCAGTTGCTTAATGAAATAACGAAAGCATCATATGAAATGATGCAAAACCAGAGGAAATTCAATATCCTGAAATCCTACACACAGATTAATCAAATTAATGGCAAGGTATAAAAGGACACATTTGGGATATTATGAAGAAAGTCAGCTGTACAGAGTTTTAAGAGCCTTGGAAAGGGAAGACAAGCCATTGCTCAATACTGCATGGCAATTTTCTCAATATAGTAGATAAATACAATATTTTGGAGAAAAAAAAGTAAATTTTTTTTTCTTTTTAAAATTAAACCTCCGCAGCACATTTGTTTTAGTGTGGAGGAAGTTAAATATCCTTCAAAGATATTGTCTTAATTTTCTGAAGAAAAATATGTAAGTGTGTTTTATATAGCAAAAATGTCAGACCAAGGGGTTTCTATTTGTGGAGATATTACTCTTCCTTTTTGTTGTTGTTGGTTTGTTTTTTTGTTTTTGGTTTGGTTTGGTTTGGTTTTGGTTTTTTTGCTGGGTTTTTGGTTGGTTGGTTGGTTTTGGTTTTGGTTTTGGGGGGGGTTGGTGGTTTGGTTTGGTTTTGGGGATTTTTTTTGTTTGCTTTGGATTTGTGTTTTTTGTTTTGTTTTGGGGTTTTTTTGTGTTTTGTTATTATCTAAAACTGAATTTGACATTAATTTACAAACTGTTTCAGGCAACCAATAACACATTTCCTTCATAAACCACTTGTCTGAAAAAATTAATGGGGCTCCTATCTTGAATATTTGAGAACTTCTCAGTGTTCAAACCACGTGAAAATATAATTGGAGTCTCCTAGTTTCTGCTTCTTCTTACTGTCATGTTTCAAATAGAATAAACAATATGTAGAAGTGAAAACAAAAGAATTATTACCTGAGATAGGTGGCATTTGGGAAAAGATGTAATACACCCAAAACTTATAATAAAAGTTATGAATTAAAAAATGTGCTTACCAAGAGCACCAGCAAAAAAGAACACGAAAAATCAGATACTTTACTGCCAAACTGTTGCCCCCAAAATTTAGGAACTTGGAACTCAAGTGCCAAATTTATCCGTGACAGGCTGCTGTGCCAGCACTTAGACCACAGGAAGTCAGGAGACGAACACCATAAAGGATCAAGATAAATAGCAGCATGATAATAATCAGCCCAAAGTTTCTGCTTGCCCTGAGTGTGCTCACGTGAGACTGCAGCGTCATCTCTCAAAGGAAACATCCCCAGATGAAATTTACTTCCCTAGAGGGACTCAAATTGGAAAGTTCCCCAATCTGAGGGGTTTGGACTGCTTTTAAGACCATTCTTCCCCTTCAGCAGTCCAAAACACATCAATTAAGATGAGACCAGGCCTTTACGTAGGGTCTGAGTAAAGCACTGCTTCCCTTGGGGTAGAGAGCTTGTTCCCATCAGGGCACCTTGTCACAGCCCACATCTCATGTCTCTGTTCCTGGTACAGAGTCCCTCAGGGAAGTGCTCCATCATCCGTATACCCTTGTACTGGTACTGTACATGCCTCTCCTCTTCCCGACTAGGATCCCTCATGCTTGTTGCCCAAAGCAGACATTTCAGTCTGTGATGTTGGTAAATCTTTGTCCTAAGAGGCACAGGGGAATGGAAAGGAGGAGCAGGGCTTGTGCATTAGAGGGATGGAAGGAGCACACTCTGTGGTGCTGTTTCCTCTCACCACAGTGCAAATCTGCAGATTTTGCCACTCATTCCGATCCAGATTTTTCAAATATGCTGCCAGAGCAGAGGTGAGGACCGGGGAGAAGCCTGTGCTTCTCTGAAAACACTTTATCAAAGCCTGTTCGTTGTGACTAACAGCAATCCGTGTACAAAAGAGACATCTCTTGAGTGAAGATGATAATGAAAGAAAAGAGAATCAGTTTCCTCAGATGCAGCCAAAGCTCCTCCCAAGCCAGTTTGCCTGCCCTGGCCAGCACAGCTCAGTCACGGTGAAGAGCATCTGCCTCAGCCACAGTGTCAAGGTGACAGAGAGACTCCTGACCCTGAGCTGCTGCTTCTCTCATGGCTCACATCAGACTAGGTTAAGTCAGGTTCTTTAACCTAAAAAATACGGCTGCAGAATAATCCTTGTTGGTTCATTTCCATTCCAAGTAAGCATAAATACTCTTGCTAAGTCCTCACAGAGCTGTGGGTGTTGTGCTGCTGGGAGCTTGGCTCTCAGGTTCCCATTCCCTCAGAGGTAGTTCACTTATTATTAAAGGAAATACCAGACTGTCAAAGGTGGAGAGATGGTGTTCAGGGATAGGCATGTTTGTAAAATCTGGGAGGAAAATATTGGGGAGGAAGATGGGGGGAGGGAATACTCTGTTAGATATCTGTGTATTGAAAGTGACAACACCTAATACTACTAGCAGGAAAATTTATCATGTTAAATTAATGTACTGTATTATGGGATGCTTTTATACAGCAATTTGGTTTTCTTGGTGAAGTTTTGTATTGAGAAGTAATAAAGAAAATTCTAATGTAAAATATGCTACCTTCAACATTCGTAAAACACACTGTACTTTAAAGAACCCAATCCTGTTCATATCCACAGAAATGGAAGCTTTGCCATTGACTTCTGTGGAAGCAAGGTCAGCTACAAAATGATCAATTAAATAGGATTCCAAGAATGATTTATTGTCCTCATGACACTCATTTTCACCCCATTAGCGTTCCTTTTCGTTAGTGTGACCTTCAGTCTTGCATAGTGAAATGCTTATTGCTCCAAACCATGACCTAACAGGATGAGAATACAACTGATAAGGCAATGATCTGAGTCAAACAAGATAGTGCCCATGGGCAGGAGCTTCTTGTACAGTACACTGGACTCCTGGCCTACACCTTGTGATGATTTTGGATATCCTGCCAGTATAAAATCTGTGTAATTCTAATAAATCAGTGAATGTGTAGGTTTGAACACCTGCCTGCCCATGGAATGAATTCCTTGTTTTGATTTTCTTGTGAGCGTGGTTTTTGCTTCATGTATGAAATTGTCTTTATCTCAACCCATCAGTTTTCTTACTTTTACTCTTCTGATTCTCTCCCCAGTCCCAGCATAGGAGGAGTGAGCAAGTGGCTGTGTGGGTGTGAGTTGCCAGCTGGGGTTAAACTATGACATTAAACTATGGCATCCAGACAAATATTTTCTTGAGGGGTGAAATTAATATTAATTTTCTTTTTCAAATAAAAACATCAACTTTGGATCTATCAAATGGAAAACAAGCAAAGGACTAATCCCAGTGGAACAGGAATTCAGTTATGAACCACCTATATCACAGACCTGGGAAATCTTGACTTGCAGTTTCCATTGGAAGATAGGGATGTTTGATGTAGTGGCAGACAAGACACTGTACTGTATGTTCTTTTTCTATTGCTGTTGGAATTGTATATTTAGTGAATTAGTCATGATTGATGATAATGTTTTAAGAACTTGCTAGTTCTTCCTGGGAAAAGATGGCGTATTTTAGCTATATTAATGATTTGAGACTTAAGGGTAGCAACATATATTTTTTTAATCTTTCAGCAGCAAAGCCACAATTTATACAAATGGATTCATTCTGTCTTTAGCTCAAGCAACTCTGACAAAAGATGTCATTTGAAGTAATGTTGCTCATCATTCATAGATGCAAAAGCTTAAGGCTCCATTGCTTTGATATGAAAGTGAGTTGCAGTTTTCTGCTTCTTTTAATATCAGTATATGGTGTTAATGATACTTTAACTGTTTTAAGCAGCTCCAGATGAGACTAAGAGAACAGAAAGGTGCTTCTTTGCCAATAGAAAGATATATACCAACTTGGGAGTATGCAGAAGGAGAAAAGCAGCATTCCAGCAACAACTCAGAATTCCCTAAATGTCAGCTCTGCAGCAGTTAAAAAATAGTTCTACAATGTGTTCAGCCAAAATTGCCAATTTACGGCACAGTACAGTGTATTAGATCCCTTTACAGCACCTTGGTAAGGAAGCAGATCATTGCAGAATGATACCAAGGGTTGGGAGAGGTCTCTGGCTTGCTCTGGTGTATTTGCTAAAGTGCAGCCCAGTCCCGCAGTTGTGTTTGAATGCTCCCTGTGGTTGTGATATCAGTAATGCATGTATGGGGACCCATCTTGGGATGGGCAACAGACAACAAAAGCATGGCACAAAAGGTGGTCTTTAGACACAGTCTGAGAGTAATAACAGATTAGGACAGACATTCTGCCCTAAAAGCGTGTCTAACATTACTGCTGCACTGTGCTTTTGCTTTTGTGATCCCGCCCTTTTACAATGCCACAATGCTTTTACTGATTAAAAAAAACCCCAACGCAATCGCTAAACAAACAAACTCCAGCTCTTCCTTTCTGTATTTAATCCACTGGTTCTCTACAAAGCATTGATATCATATAATTTGTAGATAAGTGATAGATCCTTTTATACTGCCTGTATTAAAAGTGTGCTGACACACAAAGATTTTCTTTATTTACTAATTGAAATCTGTGAGAGAAAGTGCTAATATTTCCCATCTCTAATCCTGTATTTAGATTACCTCCATACTAACCTGTTAAAATACTTTGTTCTGTAATTATTAATCCAGATATTGTTCACCTCCTGAGAAACTGTCGTCCTCGTTAGCTATGCATCTCACATCTTTCAGTTTCAGCCATTGCCGTACATCGCTAGAAAACAGACCTTAGAATTGAAGTAAAACACTTGCTGAACAAGACAATTTTTTTCCCTGTAATAAATAAAAAGGTGTTTGATAGCTGTTGTGCATCAGAAGGAGTTGATGGACGTGTATGTGTTGATTAGAGAGAACTGAATGTGGTGGATAATGCATTTTAAAGCAGACAACAAAATGGAAAAAAATTTCAAATGGGGGTAGGTGGTAGGTAAAACAATCACATGTGCCTGGGCAGGTTATTACACTCACTGTATGAAGAACATGATAAGTAATGCAGCCTTTAATGTTTCCTGCCCTGCCACTGCTGAATTTGTGCTCAGCCAACCTCTCCATCCACCAGTCTTCCCATCTTTTGGGGCTGAAGTGTGGTAAGAAATTTATAGTTTTTACTTGGAAGTAATTTTGTCGTGTTGGTTTTTTTTTTCCCCTCAGATTTTTCTTTCATTTTACATTGGAACAAAACCCAAAATTCTCAGAACTCCTGTCATAAAGGCATGTCTGTATGAATGCTGTTTCAGAAAGAAATAGAAGTTTCAGGGTGGCCTGACTGGAAAATTGGACGTGGTCTTCTTTAAATGTCTTTATTGCTTTAAAATTGTTCCATGAGCTGGGGCAGTAACACTACATAATCATACAGAAGATATAAAATGGCAGTCAAAATAGTATGTTGAGTTTCAATTGAATGGTGTATTTTAAATGTAATGGCAGTTACTACCCAGAGCAGATTGAATCGTCTTGTTCTCTTGTTGAAAATGTCAAAGCAAAATCTTAAATTGCTTCAACACATGACAAACAGAAGACACTTTGAACGGGAAAATGAAGAGTCAAGCAGGTTCTTTACAACAAGCTGACACAATTTCATGAGGAATTTCTCAGAAATTGCATTCCTGGTGCAAAACTTTAATCTGTCTCCTGGGAAAAAAGCAGCAGAAGACCTAAATCTGGGTAAGGGATGTTCCTCTGAGAACAGCAGAGCAAGGCAGAAGCTGAGGAAAGTGGTCTCTGTTTTGAGCTGCTTCACCAACACTGTCCCAGTGGCTGAGGGACAGGAGCAGTGCTGATGTCTGTCCTGGCACTTGGTGGAGGACTTAGAGGAGGACAGAAAACTCCTCTCAGGCCTCTGTTTGTGTGCAAGTTGTTCAGGCAGAAGCAGGTGGAGTGTCTGGGTATTGGGGCAGCCCATCAGTTGTGTCCATGCCCAGCTTACAGGGAGCTGGTGCTGCCTCTTTCACTAAGGCTGGGGGAGCAGCTTCCCCTTCCTGCAACTTTGGCTCTATAAGCCTTGGCTGAGAGGATTTGTTAATAAAAATAGAGCTGGTTCCTCTCCTCTTTTTCCACTTGATGATTTTTGGCTCTTTCAATTTTTTTTTCTATTTTTCTCTTGATTTAAAGATTATCTTCATCTTTTAATAAAGGATGGAGGAAATATAGTGAAGGATTAAATCCTTATCTGCAGCCATTTGAAGTGCCTGTGGAACTGTTTAATCTCACATTTCAGAGGATTTGGAAGCTAGGCCTCTCTGCAGTTTTTGCTGCATACAGTATATATGTGCTCAAATTGACCTGTGGGACAGGTGCAATCCATCGCTCACTTGCTGACAAGTTTATTTTATATTCCTCTGATAAAAATGTCTGGTGTGTTGACAACCTGCTTCACAATAGTCACATCAATTCAAAACAAGTAAAGTCCCAAAGACCTTTTTTTGGCAATGCCTTCACTGTTTTCCATTGCTTTTAGCATTGCCTCAAGGTCTTTGTTTCACTGGGAAGTTCATTTGTTCCTCTCAGCTGTGCTGGGTGTCACTCACTGGGCTTGTTAATGGGGCTGCCCAGAGATGCACCAGTGGGCACTGGAATGCAAATCCTCGGACTTTTTAATGAATGGATCTCTGTGCAGCCTTTAGTCACGTTCCTCTTGGAGATTTGCCTGCAATTCTTTGCATCCCCACTGACCAGTAAACATTTTCAAGTAATGTGGTAGTCTTAAAATATCACGTTTACTGTTGAATAGTTGCCTTCTGCAAACCTGATGCAGTGCTTTGCACATGCAAAGCATGTTTGGTGTATTTTTGTGAAAAAGAAATTGCATTCTTGGATCAGAGACACTTCCCTTTGTTTGATAGTAGCTGATACTGAAAGGTTCAGGTCCCAGGCTGATCACCAGGGGTTATTCTGCTTCCCATCAGCTGCTAGAAACTCTGATGTAAGTGGTAAAAGGCAGCAGAGCTGACTCTGAAAATGGGTCGTCCCGCCAGAGATTTCTATGGATGCTACTTTTTTTGTTAATTCTTTTAAATCCTTTGCCTCAAATAAGAAGACAAATTTCCTGGGATAACTGTCGCCTTCATTTCTTAAAGCATTGTGTTTCATCAGAAGATTTACATTTTCTTGATCTTTGGTCATGAGGCAGGATAAACAATAGCAAGTGTATCTATGAGTTCCTTATGTGCCTATATTATGCCTCCTTTTATTCATTTTCCTGCTCATCCAACCAATAATGACATGATTTGCCCCAATTTTTTCTTAACGATGCTCCACGTGCTTAGTGAGTATACAATTCAAAGCTTCTTCAGTGGAAAAAATGAAAATGCAATAGACAAATCTGGTGGAATATATTTTGCAGCTTTTGAAGGCAAATTAGAGACAAAAGAACCGACATAAATATTGCATAAACATTTTTTGAAAAGGTTTTCCTTGTCAAGTACAGTAACATTTTTCATCACTGTAACAAGCTTAGGAAGCAAGGGTGCTATTCCAAAGAATGCATCAGAATTAATAGGCTGGATGGGGCAGGTGAAACCTTCTCATTAGCCCCCAACAGAGCAAAATCAATTGGCAAGAGATGACTTAACTGAAGTTTCATGTTTCTTACTTGTGAATATAATTTATCTAAAAGACTTACAGTTGAAATTCCATTTAAAAATTGTTTGCAGTGTGGCAGCCTTGCAATTGCAATGGCCCTGCTGAACATCAAAGCAGGCTGAGCTGTTACACTGTGCAACATCTAAAATTGTCCAACGTACAAGTTTTAAATGGTTGCTACTGCCTTTGAGACTTAAGTGAAGTGCATTTTTAATGTCATTCTTCAGTAGTTCTGTCCTTTTCTTCGAAAAGCTGCCCAGGGATGTTTGGTCTGTAGTGAGGGTTTTATCTGGGCTGTCTCAGGGCACAGGTGAGCCATGAGGTTCCCTGAAACAGCAAAGAGAGGTGGCAAAATGGCACGGGCTCCTCCTTCAGCAGTTTGTGGTGAGCACTGGCTGGAAGCTGCTGTTGAGCTTGGAGATGGCTTTTCCTCAAAAAGAGCACCCACTGTTTTGCCTACATGTGGTACCATAGCTGCTTAAAATTTAGTTCATCTGATATTCATCATCCACAATAATTCTCTTTTGATTCACTATCTATACCTAATACAAGTTTTTTTTTAGTTTAAGAGAACAGTGGGTTGCTTTGTGTTTTATTAAAACAGTGCATAAAATCCACTCCATGATAATTCATGTGTCTGGAGTTGTGCTGTGGTGCAGTACCTCACTGTGCACAAGTGGTCGAATTGACCATGGAATATTAATGGGTTGTGGACTGCAGGCTTTTGGTAGTCTGGCTTCAGGTTGACAAGAATGATAGCTTTCATTTGCATGCAAAGATTCCAGCTGTTCCTTTAAGATGGATGAAGGGATCTGGCTTCATCCGTCACCACTTCTTTACTTTTTTATAAGGCAAAAAGAAAAAGGAATTTTAAAAGCCAAACCAAAAAATGTCATAAAATGTTCTTTGCAGATCTCCTTGAAATAGAGGGTAATTTCAAGCATCTTATTTCTTCCCAGAGTCCAAGAGAAACATTTTGAGTGCAGATGAAATTATGTGTCCTTTGTGCTAAATACACTCTGTTCATTAAATAAAGCACACTGCATTTGAGATTTTCATGAATTACATTGAAGGAAAATGTAATTTACATTTAGTAAGAATTTATTACACTTTTTCTCTACTTCAGAGGAAACTCATGCTTGATTCATAATAGCAAGCTGCATGGTCCACATTTAGGAAAGGAATAAAATGATCACAGGAATCATCTTGGTTGGGAAAGAACTTTGCATAATCTAACACAATCTGTGAAATTTAGAAATGCAGGGAAAAGAAAGGTGTGTTGGCAACTGTAGGAGTAAGGAAGCTTGATAACATCATACAGTGAGAGCCCTGCTAACACAGAACTCTTCTACATTCCAGCACCTACTTTGCAATGACTGTAGTGACAGCACCATTGGTAACCCCTGCCATCAGTGCCACTGAATGTTTCAGATCAGGAGATGCGTAACAGTCAATGCCACGGGCATTTAACACGTATATTGCAGTCGTGTTAAGTGTTCAGCCCTGTTGTAATTACTTTGTGATAGGCACCTTGTGGGATTTTGCCATCTGTGCTTCAGTAATGTGCAATCTGTGCTCTCGTTTCTACTCCACTTCACCAGAGTCCTGAGTCGTACTCTATTGCATAAGTTCCACCTCAGTCTCACCAGTTTATTTGCTACAATCCTACATGACTTCGTTGCCTTGTGAGAAGGGGGAAGAAGGCCCAGCACAAACCTGAAAAATAAAAGATTCCAGACCAAAAATCTAGTTAATCTCTACTTCACTTAACATTTTAATAAATTCAGCATAGTTCATCTAGTACCTTCTCTCCAAAGCCATTTGGCTCTCTCTGTGCACTCTGATAGCATCCAATGTGTGATAGCTGGAGACATCTTAGGTGAAGAGACTGGCAGCAAGACTCTTTATTCAGAAGTGATTTTGCCCATGGAATTATTAGCTGCTCTCATTAGTTCTAAATTGTCACCATGGGCTGCAAGGTCACGCCTGCAGCAGAAGCTGTTGGAGCAGCTGGTAAGAACAGGGCAGGCACAGCCAGTCGTTCAGGATTTTGACTGCTCTCAAAGTCGAGGGAGCTGCAGTCATGGCCAGCTTCTTCTTGGTGCCAGTAGCATGACCTGTCAAACACGGGTCTGTTCCGAGTCATTGAGGACTTAATGGGTTCAAATCAAAACCACCAGTAACGATCCAAGATCATTTGAGTGCCTCAAAATTCATTTCCCTTGTGAGCTGCATTTCAGCATGGACACAGCATCTTCCTTAAAGCTGTGATTGTGTTGTCCTTCTTTCTATGTCATAAAAAGAATTCATGTGATGAATTCCAATTATTTACTGCTAATGTAAAAATGCTAAACTTCCTCTTGCAGAAAATTGTCCCACAGAGGCAGTCCTAACAGTGCATTAAGGCACTCTTGGTCCTAGGTAGGGTTTGCAAAAAGTGGTGTTTGAGATGGTAGTGGCAGAGGAGGAGGCATCCAGCTGCTGAATCATTCCACAGCATTTTCCCAAAAGAAGCATGTCCTGCTTGAATAGTAATAAATAGAGAAAAACTCTTTGTCATTGGTTAATGACTCCTGACTTCCGCACAAGTTCTGAGTTTATTAAACTGGAGTTTTTTGAGAATAAGTGTTCCGTGTTTATTTTCAAAGATGGAGATATTTATCCTTAGACAACATCTCATTGCAGTGGCTTTTTTTCTGTTAGAGCAAATGACAAACGGAGGTGCAATCATTTTGTCAGCTTAAACTGAGAGGAAGGAAATAACACAATAGGCAACTGATGGAGAAGTGTGTTTTGACTGACTGGTGGAGCACACTACAATAGAGCTAATCAGGAAACAGGGTCCCTGTATAAACACAGCCTCGCAAAATTGCATTTTTATGAATGAGTTGCTTCATGTGGTTTCCTACTACTTTTCACCTTGTGTGGTAATTTTCTGCTGTGCCAAGAAAATGAAAAGCAATGGTTCTGAGCTGGTAGCAGGACTTGCTGGTGATCATGTGTTAGAGGCTCGGTCCCCAAAGTCCAGGTGAGAGCCCTTGGCTTTTCAAACAAGCTTTTAACTCTTCAAGTGAACAGTTCGTTCTCTGTCAGCCAAAGTACAGCTGTCACATTTCCATTTACGTCTGCACAATTGGCTCTCACATTTGCTTAGTTGTAAGCAGCGACATGAAAGATAAAGCAGTAGCAGGTCAGGCCTGAAGCATTTTACTGCCAGCCGCTGAGAAATCTCTTGGCACAAGCTGGGATTTCAGGTGAGAAACAGGGAGTTAGGTACATATCTTTTTAAAAGGTATAATGCTGAGCTTCTCTTAGCAACATGTGCCCTCTGGTTAATATATTGATTGAGAGTTTTGTATGCAGTTAGTTCCATCGTCATCTATGGTGTGCAAGTTGCAGTGTCACTGCCAAGATTTGTAGTTGCCAAAGTAGATCTAAGCCATGTCTGGAAGCATATGTATTTGAACTGGGAGTGAACAAAAGCTTAACTTTGGGTATGAGCTAGTTTCAGATTAAGGATTTGGCATGCAGATATTTGCTCCAGAGGATGCTATTCAAACAGATCTGTTCTGCTGTCAGAAGGTTAGCCAGATTCTTGATTGAATGATACTAGAGGCTCTGTGTTAATTAATGGTGGTAAAATGCCAGATGCATTGATTGAAGGAAGTAGGTTGGCATGCAATTGTCTCATAGAAGCTTTGAAACAATTTTGTTAGATTCCCTGTATTCTGTTTCATATTTACATAATTTTTCATTTCATCATTGCAAATTACATGAGCAAATGTCCAGGAGGTACATGAATAGCAAAATTATAGAACAGTGAATTTACTTTGGGTGCTTATCACAAGAAGAGCAAAGTCATTATCCACCACAAGGAAGAAGAAGAAAACTGTTCCCCAGCATTTGGCCAGTTCCTAGCCACATGGGAGTTAACATTTTAGCTCCCTTCTGAGACTTATCTGGTCTGGAAAACTCTCCAGCTGTGCTGAGCCACAGGAGAGAGACCCTTCCAATGACAAGCAGCTGGATTTCAGTGCATGACCCTGGTTCTGACTGGCTTCACCCTGGAGCAGTTCAGGGCCTGGAGCACAGGTGATGCCTGTTGGCTTGGAATGTGCCCTTTTGCATGGCACAGGGGAGGGGGATCTGCATTCAGTTCGGAAGTTGTGTTTAGCTGAGCCACTCAAAATATGCAGTAAGAGACTTGAGTTCATTGTAGCAACAGTTTGGGCTCCCTGTCTGTCACTGTGGATGCTGTAAAAGTCTGACTGCAGTGGGGTGAGTACTGTGAAGCTGCTGCAGAGGGAAGGTAGGAAATAGAGTGGGGAAATAGAGCTGTGTCAAGTAACAAACTGTGGAGGAGCTGGTGCTTACTGAGAAGCCTGGTAGTTTTTCTAGCTGGTTATCACTGCTTACCCCTAAGTAATGATATCCTAAGGCTATTTGTTTTCAACTGCTTTGTGCTTTTTCAAGAGAACTCATTAGTGTGTCTGAATATGGAATGACAGATTTTTGAAACAGTAGGGCTGTGGTTGGGGAAAAAAATGAGCCTCCAGGCTCTGAGGCTTCACTGGCACTTAAAAGCAGGAGCCACTCCTTTAAGGCAGTTTTCTTCTTTAGTTGGTCCTGTGAGTAGCTAAACATTGACCTGTTTGGCATGTCATGCTCTGCTTTATCTGACAGAGATCACTGTGTAACTAACTGGAGAGACCAAATCTTTTACAGGTCTCTTCTTTGCTTTTCTGCAGCATTTCTGGTGGGACAGCATACTCCTTGTGACTATGACAAAGAGAGAATAAAAGTATCATGTATGCTGGGAAAGAAAATGCACCTGTATGAACAGCTGCAGAGGATCACATCAGTGTATTGATCTGTACAACACTGTCTCTTTAAAACTCTTATGGACAAATGGAGTGACAAGTGTTGTTGAAATCACTGTAACGTGATTATTGTTCTAAAGTTTGTGTTACTTTTAAATGGCATGAACATAAATGTAGGAGGAAACAGCACTTTAGACAGTTCCTGAGCAGTCTGGCTGCTAAACAGCCTCTGGCCATGTTCACCAGGCTCTTTTGGGAGGCACATGCATTGCCAGGTGCCTCTGGGTAAAGAAATGTCTTTCCAGCTTGGCATCCAACACCTGTGACTTCCAGCCATGCCCCGGGTAGTGTGTGCTGTTATCCTGGGACAAGGCACAGAAGCCTGCCCTCAGTCTCAGTTCTGTGCTGTGTCTGTCTGAGAGCACTTCCATGAACAAATCCAGCCGAGGCACTCCCAGCCTGGTCACAGGATGAAATCTGAGAATGATGAGGAAAGGCAAAGCAACCCCACCCCTTCGGCTGCTGCATTGTCAGACCCAGTACCTTCCTAGGGTGGGGCTGTCTGGGTGGCCCCAGGAATTGCTGCCTTGGGAAGCCGATGTCATCCTTGTCCTAGGGGCTTCACCATGTGAGTGTTGCTGCTCAGAGCAGCCCAGGGAAATGCCACATTCCACGGCATTTGGAAGGGAAAAAACCAGCATATACAGCTGTATCCCAGCTCTTCCCTTGACAGTTCATGGGGTAGATTCAGTTTAATAGCAGAATTACTGCCCCTTTGATAATAGGAAGAGCATTTACAGTACATTTAATTGTTTTAATTTCATGTAGCTTTGTGGGAGGTCAAGTAAGAGTTTATACTGTCAGCTTTGTTAAATACATGTTGATACAGTAATAGCACTAACTTTTTGTTCTTCTTTCCCTTGAGCAAGGCTGGAAATCAGTGCCACATGTCTATAAACTGTTTCTAGAATTAAAGAAACTCCTTGTAGAGGAATGGGAATTTGAATAAAGGTTGTTTTCAGACTTCTGTCAAGTACAGAGATCATATAAGTCTAGAGCCCCTTGTAGATGAAAATATCTTTTATTGCCTTTCTGTTTAAGAAGGACCGAAAGTGAATTTCATAAGGTGAATAAGTGATCTAATGTCTGACCTCTAAAATAAGAATAGCCTTTGTTTTCAGTAAACACATCTGACATTGAAGAGCCAGCAGTTCGTTGCCTTCTCATCCCAAAATCCCTTTGGGCCATTTCAGTTCCTATGGAAAGAGCTCTGACAGGCTGCCAGTTCATTATGGTGATTACTCTCCAAGAAGAATATGGCAGACCATAACCATTTAAAATGTGACATGCAGGAGCACTTTTAGAAAACTTCCAAGGGCTGCAAGTAGAGCTGAGGGAAACGGGGAATCCCTGGTCAGATTGGGTTACAAAGGGTGTAGGTGGGAATGGGATATGAAGAGAACATAAAGTAAGGAAAGCCTGAGCACACTGGCACAGCATGGATGAAGCTGCTCCAGCAACTTTTCTCCATGTTCTACAATGCACAGAGTACAATTTAGTACCAGAAATGAAAAATAATAATATAAGAAAAGCATGAAGGTAGCAAGAAAAGCCTGAAAAATGGAAGAAAAAGCTAAGGAAAAAACTGTTGTAAATATACCAGAAACCGAAAATCTACTGAGGCCGTTGTGGATGTAAAATTGTTTTTTGTAGGTTGACAGTTGTTGTTTTTTATTTTACAAACTCGGGTCAAATAATTTCAGGTGATGAATTTTAACAGGAAGAGTATGAAAGTGATTTTGAAATGTTTAATTTCATGTGGTGCAAGATGCTGTACTTAATTAAGAACACTTCTCCTCATTTTCAGGAATACGCAGTCATTTATTTCAAACTAAGCCAAATTTACAAAACCTGTTTGCACTGTCTGGCCCTAAGTTTTCAAACGGGGGTGTGAAGCCTGTGCCTGTAGCTGTGCTCTTTAATAGTTGTGTTATCTGCTTGCTGCAGCAGTCCCCTGGTAGGACAAGGCTGGGGTGTTGTTTCCTGCTCTCAGATGGAGATACTTCTGCACAGCAGGAGGCAGGGTCCCCACTCAGGCTTTGAGGAGAGGGTCCAGGTGCCCCACCTGCTGGGGTGGGAGTCTAAGCTGCTGTGGAGCTGCTGGAGTCCTTCAAGCACAATTACGTGCATTTTCTATGTGCTGTTTTGGGCAGGCATAACAACATATTGGGACTGGTCACACTGAGATGGATTTGTCTGGCACTTCGAATTCATTGTGTTAACTTTGCCACATGAGGGTCTAAACTGCTTGTTCTACTTATTACATGCAGGTTAAAAGTGAGAAATTGAGTTTGTTTCGCTGCTTTGTATTATAAATGTAATTCTTGAAATAGGTCATTTCTGTTGAATCGGGGGATCACCACGGCCACAAGGTAGGTGGTAACACATTGGCTGTGTAGCAGCTGTAGTATGTAATAAATGTTTACATGCCATCAAGTATACAAACATTTGATTGCTTACATGACAGAGCTTTTCTTTCGCAGTCATTGGTCTCAATTTTTCCATTACATTTTCTCATTTTCTTTTCTAGCTTTACTCACAGACAAACCTCCAAAGCCATTGTTCCCCATGGAGAACCAGCCAACTGTTATAGATGTCCAGCTGGGTAAGTCCCCTTCTGGGAATAATGGATCCTAAACTTCCACTCTGGTAGCAGATGGGATAAATTGAAAGTGGTAAGAAAGGTTTAGTAGTAGTTATTACATGCAAATCAATTTGCAGCTTCTCATTTATAACCACAGAATTTACTGCCACGGCAATTTAGGGGAATGAACTTGTGTAGCATCAGGGGATGGCAGTACTAATTGGTTACAATGGGTATTAAATATAAAGCACTGATGCTCTTCTTAATATATGATTGGTAGGGTAATATATGTCTACATCAGTGCTGTATTGGTCATGTTCACCCTAAGACAAATATTCTCATAAAAGAAGTGCTGATTCCTTTAAAAGTTAGTGTAAAGCAGTGCATTTTCAGGTTGTTCTGAATGTGTACGAGAAAGAGCTGTTGACTAAAATGCTTGTATGCTTTTCTCACTCCTGTTATATATTCTTCTGTGAATGCACATCTCTGAATCTCAGCTAGCAGCCTCTATTTTCTGTCATGTTAGAAAATGATGTTAGAGAGTTCTGCTAACTTTGGTGAGCTGTGGGGCATTGTGATACTGAAAGAACTGCTCAGCGTTGAGGTTCCAGAGGTTTTTTTCAGTGACTTGAAAATAGATTTCTAATTTTAAGAGGCAGAATTAGAGTTGCTGTTGAGGACTGTGGTGCCATGAGCATAAATTTCAGGAGATGTATTGCATATGGGGATTATTCACTCAGTGCTGAAACTGTGGCACTTTCCTTCTTGACTCTCTTCCTCCTTTTATACCAAAGCTGGCTAGGATTCAGAGGTGGAATGGTGTTTAATGGCAAGCAGGGTCAGCATGAAACATTTTAAGAGGGCTGGTGACATTGTGGTAAAGCAGTTTGTATTTGGGAAATTCTACAGGGTTCTACTTGAGATGAGTACGAAGACATGTCCTTGCTCTTAAACCAGGTGCTAAACAATGCCAGAGAAGCATGTGGGTGCTATGAAGTGTTTAAAAATGGAGCTTGAATTCTTGAATGTGAGAATATAAATTATTTGTGTCCTTAGCGAATCTTAAAGATTAGCTTTCTCTCATGCACCTGAATTGACTCAGGAGTGTGTAAGGGCTTGCACAGGGAAGACAGCAGTGGATCTGGGAAGCAGCCAGTGCCAGATGAATTCTGCAGACAGGTGCATATCTGCATATTTAGGTTCCCCTCCAAAGGGCTCAGATATCTGTAGCTGAAGAGAAATTGCCCCTAGAAGAGGATACTAAATGGATCTGGAGCCACAGTTAAAACCCTACCTGAGGTAACAGCAAAACACAGTCATTGAAGTTTGGATCAGCCCAAAAGGCTGAATTCATTCTCCTGGTCTAACTTTTTAAAAGTCGATTTTCTAATTATTTCTCTTGGGAGCACACTGTCCCTGCATACATCTGTGTAATAAAGGCACTCAGAGTACACTTCTTTGTTTCCTGCATTTTCATTTCATCCTCATTTTCTCTTCCAAGTTCCCCTGTTCCATCAGGACTCTGTTGTTTTTGCACTGAATTCTTTGTTGTTGTTGTTTGCATGAAAACATTTTGTTCTGGCTGATTAAAAGGAGGTTTGATTAAAAAAAATTAAAACAAACAAACCCCCTCCTCTCCATGGAGATGTGGCTCAGTAATAGGATTTTGGAATATCTCTAGAGGGAAATACAAATCTTGTATCTTTACATGCTGGAAAGTAATCCATTAGTTGTCCCTTAAGATCAGGGAATTCACACATGGTGCTTTTTTTTCTGATATGGTAATGGGTTTGGTTATTGCCACTAAACCATATTCATATGATGGAACCTGAACTTAACTGTTTTTGCAGTGAAGTTCATTGATTTCCCCCTTGACTTAACTTGGCAAATAGATAAAGCTGGAAGATTCTCAGGGAGCACCTTCATCCTGTGGAGGCCACCAGCAGCTTGGGGCAGGAAGGCCGTGCTGGCCTCTGAAATGTGCCAGAGCCTTGGAGGACTGGGAATCATTTGATTGCACGATGTAACGTGGAGGAAGTTTTGTGTAAGGTCACCTGCTGGAATACTTCGCTGAAATCTTGTTAAGCACCTAGGAGTTCTGAACAATTGACATTCTTTGGTATTCTATTAGACGTTAAAGGAAAATCTCTGTGCTTTACATGCCCTTTAGCCCATGGAGTGAAAACACCCAATACGCCTGATTTTTCAGTAGTTATGCAAGTACAAATGTGCCACTAAGCTACAAAAGAAATGGAGTTTAATCCATCTGCTTGTTCTGCAGAGATTATTTTAGTTTTCTATTGGAAAGCTAATCTTTAAAGAAATAGCTGTCTTTTCTATATAAATAGAGGAGATTAATAATTATTTACTGTCTTTATCCTTAATGATTAGCATGATGCAATGCAAAATCTCCCTAGGCCTCTAGGCAGTGGCCTAACTATTTCACAGCTTGTTTGGCCTTACTGCAAACTTCAATATTCACCTTTTAGCTTTCAGATTGTCTTAGAAGTTTTAGTGAAAACAGGTATGCACAGTTCTTATTGACAGTGGATGAAAGAGCTCCTTCAGGCTTCAAACATGGTCCAGAGCCTGCCTTGTTCTTCTTAAGGAGCAGGAAAGTATTTTGTGTTTTCTGTTTTTCTTTGGAATGTGACAGAGATCTAAAACCCATCCCGTCAAGGTTAGAGAGAAGCAGGAACTGGAATTCACTTCTTTTTTGTTTTCTGTATTTGCTTGTGGTGGAGAAACAGAGCCAGAGATGGGAGAGGGTCGACAGGAGGACAGAAGAGCATCCCAGAGGACTGGAGAAATAGTCCGAAACAGTTTCACTGTCTCAGTTGCCTTACCAAGTCAGATAATCACTTCATCTCTGTGCCGACCTAGAAAATAATGACAGATTCTTTTTTGATTGTCCATTTACTGCTTCCTTTTTGTAAAAACAAAACTAGAAAAAAAAACCCTTTTTATTTGCATTTTAGTTTTTTTGCATTGAGGTCAGTATAGGAATAGTTCTTGATTGCATCGTATGTGATGCATTTAATCTTACTCTACCTTGGTATTAACAAATAATGTTTGTTCTTACTATATAGTGTATGTTTTGCAAATATATGGCATTACTCTGATAACAAAATGCTCTTCCTCAAAAAAAAATATTCCTGAGTTGTCTTCATGACATTAAAATCAAATTTGATAGTACAGGCTAAAACACACACAGCTCTTGTGCCCAGGAGCTGGGGTGGCTTTGGCAGAAGGCCTTTAAGACCATCTCCCATGTACAGCTCTGACTGTGAATTTATTAAGGTGTATGCCATTGTGATTCAAAGCTGAGTTGTTCAAAGGTCCCTTTTTTAGAGCGGGAGCTTGCTCTTACTTTGACTGACCATGTAAACCTAAGTGTGTTTATGGGTTGTTCATGCCAAATCCCTGAGTTTAGAGAATTCCTTATGTGATTTGGAAGAGTGAAGACTGAGATCTCAGGCAGGTGTCTTGAGGCTGTGAGCAGTACGTTTGAAAGATCCGTTACCTATTTTCACATACAGCTGTCTGACAGCAAGTGGAGCATGCTGTGCTCTAAGTCTTAAGATGACATGTTGGTACGTTGCTCTGCTGATTTCTTAATTCATTTGTTAAATTCTTTTCCAGCTAACTTTGTTCACTCTTAGTGCTTTGAGAACAGGGAAAGAAGGAAAACCACTCCTCTGTGTTTTGATTACATGATTACAGAGCAGGTTTCTCCTGCGAATTTGCACAGTTCTAGTAGCACCAAGAAGCCAAAACCCGACTGATCCCGGGGAGCTGGGAGCTGTTGTGCTGCCAGCTCTCAGCTGGTGTAAAAACAGTGTGGCAGAGGCATTCGTGGGAGAAAGGAAGCACAGTCGCGCTCTGCTGATTTTTGGCTGGACACAGATCTGTAAGGATCTATATCTAGCCAGTCTATGTATAAGCAGCTGCCAGAGTTCTCTAGCTTGCACCATGGCTGCTGTTTTTCATTTGTGTGTTCCACAGAGTATCAAAAAAGCTAAAAATATAATATCAAAATAGATGCTAAATCTGCTAATTCTGTACCATGCTTTACAGTGACTGCTGTGTTAAGTTAATCTTCTTATGAATGAGTTAGTTGAGTGGAATGAATTTTGCATCTTTAGGTCTATATTAATTGAATAGATAACTTACATATCATTTGCTTTTCAGTTATGTCCTGGTTTTGTTTTCAGATGTTTACTTAAGAAATGTAGCAGGAGTCTTACAAAACAAAGCAAGAATCCTCTGTGTTAATTCATTTACTGAACAGGGAGGATGTCAAGGGGTTTATCTCACTTTTGTCATGGTAGTTTCTCCGTTTCTAAAGATGCTGAGGAAAGAAAACACATAGTTTATGAGGATTGTCATTATTCCTAATAGCTGAACTGTTCAGAAAGATTTTGTTTCTAAAAGATTTAACAGCACAATTTCTTGGGACTCATTATTAGGCAGATCAATAGAGATCAATAGAGCTACTGTAAAACAAGTGCAAGGGAATATACAAAGTTACATCTGCTGACAGGTATAGGAATAGACTAAAAATAGTTAGGAATAAAAAAGCCCTTTTGGTTTGCAGCACTGGCTGGAAGGAATTATTTGAGAAGTGAAAATTCATGCATTTACTGACATTTTAAATATACCACTTCACTCTCCACAGTCTTAATTTTCACAGACATGCCACCTCTCTTTTTAAAAATAAATAATAATTGTTAACAAAAAAAGCCCTCCAAGATGTTTGAGGCATTCATTTCATACCAAGCCTGTTTATTCAAGACAATCCAGCACTGTCTCTCGTTACAGATTTGCTCATTAAACCTTGCATTCTTCATATTTAAAGATACAGGTATTTGATAAGCAGTTGAATACAGTGGTGATCTTGGACAGAAAGCAATACAGACATTTTGAACTGTAAAATGCCTCAAATAGGGCAAGTGATTTGAAAGTGAACTTGGGAAGAAATTCTTACTTAGTGTGCTTGCAGTGTGGAAAGAGCACTGATACTTGTCTGTGCTCAGGCCTGATGAGTGTTGTGGACATGCCTTTTGATTTGCAGTTGATGAAAGGGTCACGTGTGATAACTGCTCAGGAACGTGTGGGTATGTATGAAAAACAGGGATCCTGGATGCTGGTTACTCCATGCTGCCTTTCTTTCCTCAGCTCCTCCCAGGCATTCTCCAGCCTGGGGCTCGGCAGGGGCTCTCAGAGGGAGATCTGGGTTTCTGTGAGCCGGGTCAAACCCAGAGCTTTGCACCTCCCAGCTCAGCTGGGACGGCATGGAAGAGACAAACATTGAGGAATCAGAGGTGACCTGATCCAAATGGGTCCTGAGTCAGCAAAGAGGCTGACTGAAAGTTATCCATAGAGACTCATTGTTCTTTCCTTGTGGAAGGCCTGAGTGGGGGATAAGTGACAGTCTTGCCCCAAATCATGTCCTACTGCCTTACTCTGTCCGTGTGGAGTGACCCATATCACCTCACAAATTCAGGACTGGGTGATCTGAATGGCATAGCAGAGGGAAAAAGGCAGAGAAGACCTGTGGGTAGTGTTTCCTCCACCCCAACACCAGCAAAAATTTGGTTCCCTCCATCCTCAGTTCTCCCCACATTGCACCTTCCTCTCACAGCCCTGTCCCTCTGTGCTGTTGCTGTCTGGAGGAGCAAGCTGGTACCTTCACTGTTGTCTCCTCCACACCTTCTTCCAGTCACCCAGGGCTCTTCACTGCATCCACCTCCTCCCACAGATAAGCTGGGAGATCCCTGTTTTTCCCACGGGTGGACCAAAGCTCGCACGTTGTTCCCCTCCCTTCACCAGGTTGCAGATTTGCTGTGTGAATCACCCCAGACTCAGTGCTGGAAGATCATCTATCTCCTCCCAGCAGTGCAGAGTCACGTACCGAAAGCTCCATGTTTCTGCACAGAAATATATGAAGGGGCAATTTTCACTAGGAGATGAAGAGAAACTGGGGGGGTGGTCTTTAGGACCTGCCTTCCTTTGCAGCACGAAGGATACAGCTCCACAGCTATTTCAGCTGTATGTGCCTGTAGGAAAGGAGGCAGGATTTACATCTATTGCAATCATTTTGTACTAATCTGCAGGGAATGTTAGAGACAAATTGTCTGACATTTAGGTTTAGAAGTAGTTCCCTAAATACCCAAAGTATATTACTGCTAATGCTTTGATGCTAATTAGGTATGTTGTTAATATCCCTGCTTCTCTCGGGGATAATGGTGAAATGCTGCACTTCAGAGACTTGGGCTGGTTCAGCTGGTGTAAATCCACAGTTGTTTTGCCTTTTGTGTGGTTAATCCAGGTTTTCGTCTGTGAGAGAGAACAGTTCATTGGCACACTTTTTACTTTTGTTTTAATGGACTTGAAAAGACAAGCCAAATTCTGACTGCTGATCCATGGTTTTTACACCCAGTGGGATCCGTGGGATTGGCACAGATATGTCAGAAATTAAGATTTAGCACTTTCCAATTTTTTTTCTGTACTTCTATAAACTATTTATTGCTGATATTGGGTTCAGTGGATGTTAGGTCAGTATATACTCCGAGGGCAGCATGACTCTGCCTGTATAGAAAAAATTGATTAATTGGTGTCAGATAGACACCCTTGCAGTTAGTTTTGAAACAGCAATACTATAGATCAATCTGTTATTTTCTTTTTGTTCCAGGAAAGTGGTTAGGAGGATACACTCCAGTATACAACTTACAGTTGTCCCAAGGCATTCATCCAAGGGCATTAGCTAACTTTTGATGATTGAGAAATGCCTCAAATCATCTTGCTCCAGTAAATCTTCCTCTGAAAGTGGTGACTGTAGTGTGGGGGTGCCCAGGACATGGACCCTTAGCATTTCACTAGGATTAAACTGCCATTAACAAATGCAACCATCACTTCAGCTGCCACTGACATGCAGCTGTGCTGAGCTCGGCTAAAGGATCTCTTGTTTGGTTTCTCAATTTACTGCATTTGACTGGTGTCTGGGAAATGGGCACAAGTTTGTTTCTGCAAAAATGAAGCTCAGCCCATGAGGCAGGAAGTAGAAAAGATGGTCTTGGTGGAGAGCAGGGGCTTAGGGCCGTTGGTAAGAGCTGTAGGGCTTTTTTCTGCCGACCTTGACCTGGGCTCTGTCCTCATTTAAGGTAAGGATATTGCTTCTCTAGTTTTCAGGAATATTGTGACAATAAAATCACCTGGTACTGGGGAAGTGCTCCAAGAAGGGCAAAGAAGGAATACAGATAGAAAAAGCTTTGACCTGGATTTTGGCCTCAGGGACCTTGCCTTTTTGGGCTCTGAGCCTGGCTGCAAACACAGATATTTAACTTCACAGTCCACTGACATATGCTATTGTGCATTGAAAGTCAGACAATATTAATGTTCTGGAAAAGAGAACCACAGGGCAAAGTTTGCACCATTTTCCATGCTTGTTGGAAGCACTGTCACTGGAAGGAATTCATGTGCTGCCATTTTACATTCCCTCTACAGTGTTTGTCATGTGAATGAGTTATTAAGCTGTGAATGCCTCATATATTCTGTAAATTACAGAGTAGAAACATTCGGCACTACTATTTTGACCTTTTCAGCATTCTGTGATTTGCTGGGCATGCCATTCCACATCTTTTGTTTACGGCCTCACTAAAACGTAGGGATGGAGCTGAGTGGGCAAACAGTCAAGATATACGGGGCTGGGAAAGGTCAGGGTCATGCATCACAGCACTGCTGTTCAGTGGGCAGGGAAGATTAAAATCTAGACTAAGCGTTCTTGTGATTTTTCCTCCTTCACTGAAAAATAATAGAGAATTGTATTTTGTAATCTGTTCCAAAGGCAGCAATGCAGAAAATGAAGACTGATGGTATAATTTTTATTTCTTAAAATTTCAATATCGTAATGTCATGATCTTAGAGGCTGTGAAAATCAAAGCTGTCATAGTCCTTCAAAAGAAGTGAGATGGAATTCTACTCTCCAAATCTTTGCTTCATTTAATCCATGTTTGATAAATGTTGCTTTTACCTTCATCCTCAATACCCTTGTGTTTGTCTCCATCCTACAGAAACAAATAGTTTGTATTAGGTAATTGAACTTCGACCATTAGAATGAGGTTGAGTTACAGTTTTCATGTTAGATATTGCAATCCAATGAAGACCAAATGAAAGACAGTCAAAGCAAGATTTCCCTTAGAATTAAGAGATATTTTTATTACGTACTGAAGGGACGTTACATGACTTCCCAGAACCCCTAATCAGATGGAAAGTAAAAATAGAGGAAGCAGTAATCTGAGGAAAGACAACAGAGGCACTCTGATTTCTACCATTTTTTTTAGTTTAAAACAAGCCACACAGTGAATGATGACTGAAACTTTCTACTACTGAGTAGGTTTTTATTATCTGCTTATACTATATGAGAAGGTTACTAATTTTAGCATGCTTGGCTCTAGTCCCATGAGTAAGTGAATATAATTACTCATGAAAACATCCACGGAGATCTCATTGATGAACAGTCAGGTATGCAGTTACTTCAGCTCACAGGAGCCTAAACGCTTACTTGAGCAATGCTTTATATTACTCAAATGCAAAATTTCACTGATGGTCTTGCACACTGCATTAATTAAAAGGCCTAAGAAAATTTCATTTTATATCCAGCAGAGTTGCAAATTTAAGTGAGCTGAATATGCCACTGCTATAATGTCAGTGATGAAGTTTGTAGATGGTGCTACGTGCTTTCCTGGCCAAATGGGATGTAACCGTTTGCAAACTCAAAGTGTTTTTCACGTTTCTCTGATCAAGCTCAGTGGTTTGAGTTGAGAATTTAAATACTTAGGATGCAGTAATTTTAATTTTAACAAGGAAAACAACTGGTGTGTTAGTTGTGCTTTTTCATTACTAGTGAGGTGACTAAATATTAGCAAATACTCTATTCTCTGAATTTTGTCTCTCTTTATGAAGGAAAAGATTGTCCATGTGGATGTTTCCTTGGATACATCCTCTAAATGCTTCTGGACTTGACACAGTATTTTGAATAGTTTATTGCCAAGTCCTGAATTTGCAGAGTTTGAAAAGTGAAACTGTTATGATTGGGCAGGCTGATCAAATCAGGATTTCTGTTTCCCAATTACATTACTGTAAACTCTTTTTAATGATTTCCTCATCTACATTGATGAATTTGAAATCCAATTTATAGGTAATATTCTGCAGCCTGTCATTCAAATTGTTGATATTAATAAACATTGCAGGCAGAAAACTGCTTTGCTGTAACATTTAAGCACTGCCCCAGTGAAGTGAATGCATATAGAGTAGGCAGAGAATTTAATTTGTAAGTGCAGTGGGTACTTGTGGTTTAGTTTTACCTGAATTCACCTGCCTTTCCTGCTTAACTCACTTTGGAAACTGAATTGTAGAGACTGCACTGTGTGCAATAAGGAATCTGCTTTACTAAGGATCATTGACCAAGTGCTTCTATTTAGGACTGTGGTTTAAGTTTTCTAAATATCACCTGGCATAGTGAGTGGTGTGTAGATATCAAATTGTTATTCACCCTGTGGGCACATTGCCTCTGAGAGGGGATCTGGTGCATTTGAGCAGTTATTCAGAGGCAGGCAAGCATGCTGCTTCCCTCCGTGTCAGGACTTTAAACCCCCACCTCTCACGATTCGGCTTATCCTTTCACAGCCTGACCTCTCTTGTGTGAAATGCACCCTCAGTCAGAAGACTCTTAAACAAACTTGTGATTCCAAACACCTAAATATTTTAGTGGCATTTGGGGGCTATCAGTCATAGTTTTGCCTGTACAAAACGCCAGGAAATCCACAAGTGAATCACAACACTGTAGTGTGTAACAATGGGTGTGGCTGTCTTAGGTTAAGAGAATAGCTTTTTAAGGAGACATCCGTAAATCCTCCCTGGGAATTTGCAAGCATCTTGTTTTCTGTGCTAATTTTGTGTCAGGACCTTGGTTCCCACCTCTCTTGGACAATATTCTGTGCCAGCTGTGTAGTGAGGTGTTCTACCAACATTTCAGCAAAACTGACCATGCGGATTCATTTTTTTCTATGTGATATAAGAGTCTTCTGTAACTAACTTGTAAATATTGATGTATGTGCATCACTGTTTTGTTTCCTCTTCTGTAGTTATTTACCTTACAGTCTCAAGCACTGAAATCCCTGTCAGAGTTTCCATTAATCTTGTTTCTAAGGCCACATTAATTAAAATTACAAGTATCTTTTGATTGAGAGAGCTTTGCCAAATTTCTGCTGCAAATAGTATTTTTGAATTGTGATTCTGTTATCCTACATAACCATCTCAAAAGTACATCATGTTCAGAAACATTGCTTTAAGTGTTTAGGGAGATCTTATCAGAAGTTTGGTGTGTGTTGACTTTTGGCAAAGCAAAAATTAGGTGACAAATTGTTGAGAGTCTAAATTATGAACAGAGATGCTAAAACAGCATTGATACATTCAGGCGCAGCCTAGTTCACTGTGTTCTGTTACAGTACAAGCCAAAGAAACTTCTGTCTAGCAAGGATATGTTCGGTCGTATGAAGAAGCACCCATCATTAATGTGTTACAAATGAAGAATAATTGTTTTCTTTTGTTGTGTCAAAAAAAAAATGACCTGATATGTTTGGCATGGTATTATATGTTACTGCCACCATGGCATGCCTTTTAAAGAAATGATGCAATGATGTGATCTCCCAAAATGAAGGCTGCTGCCCATGGCATCCGAGTGATGACAGTTCAGACACACCTAGAACTCAAGTATCAATGAGAATGATGTCTCCTGTAGGAACGGATGCATGGCCTCATAGTGACAGTGTAGTGCTCCTGCTCTGACGTGAGCTAAATTTCCATCTGAGGAGATGTTGCTCTCCTTGTGTTCCTGTTTCTGATGGTATGAATAGGATATAATTTGTCTAGATCTTTGGGAATTTTGGAAATACGTGTGAGGAGATTGCTTCCTGGGTTTTGTTGTTGTTCTTCTAATGGAAACCAGGGAAACATTTTTAAGCAGGTTTTGGGGTGTTTTTTGACCAGACAATAATGAATGATTATGAGATCAAAAGTGGGCAGCAGAACACCTGGCATGAGTAAAAACTTGTATTTTTTTTTGCTGTATCTCTAATTGAAATCACCAGTTTTCAAAGCTGATGCTGACTCTGTTGAATCTAATTTAGTTCCTGCATCAACTCAGTTGAAGCGTAAGTGTAACTGGGAAGGGAACCAATGTTCTCTAGCAGAATGTCACATCTGCAGTGTCAGACACATGAGTCCCCACAAACACCTGTTTTAATAAACAGCCAATTTGCTAATGCTCAGTTATGCCCACAAATAGCATCTGTTTCTGGCCAGTTGTCTACCTGAATATAGCATCCTTCTTAATCAGTGAAAGCCTCTGTTGCATAACTAGTCTGACTCATTTTCCACCCAGAGATGGGAATTACCCACTCTGCTCTCTGCCCTTAATATCCTTGAGGGAATTGGTGGAAAATAGAAAGTCTGCTGGAACAGCTCCACTCTCCCTTCCAAGCAAATAAAGCTGTCAGGGCTTTGATATGTACATAAAAATAAATACATTTTTAGAGCTGGGTGTTATTAAAATACCACATTGGCTGAATGATAATTAGTGATGGACCAGTGGAGCACCCAGGGCATTCCCACTGTGGATGTTGCTTTAATGATGGCTCAAAACAAATTTCCAGACATTTATAGTGAGGTTGGATGCTGCTGAGAGAGAAACAGAAACACCTTCCTGACACCTGGAAGCCAGCACCATGGTTTCAGCTAAAAGGAGCCTGGACAGCTGATCCAAGCAAACCTGGCATCACACACTTCCGCTGTGCTGAATATGTGCCTTGCACTCTTGGCCCATGGACTCTGAAGAAAGCCTGGCATAAGGGCACAGGAAAGACTTACTGTTCTTCCTCAGGAAAATTTTGTATCTTTAGACTGAAATTCTGGATCTAGCAATAAATTCTCTGTATAAGGCTGTGTGTACAGCCTTATGGTGCCAATAAAGGAGTAAATAAAACTATAACACTACATAATCTCTAAATAATATCCTGCCTTCTTCTTTGGAGGAAACAACCTCGTGGGAGAAATTGTGGTGATAGGGTTAATCCTTTTCTCTTCCTGCCATGCCCCATTACTAACTACAGAGATGCAGTAGAAGTGGCTTCAGGTATTAAACTGTTTTATTGCTTTTCTTATTTGAACATTCCTAATAGGATTACAACAGAGGCCATTGCACTTAGACAGGAGTAAAGCGACTTCTGACCTCTGCCCATGCATGTAGGAAGTAATATATTGTCTTCTATGCAGTTATTACAAGTAATAAAATGATGATACAAACTATCTGGCAGGAGTGAGGGGCTAGAGATAAAGCAATAATATAGGGAGATTTTGGCAATTTGAACCTTTCAGGAGCAGCATAGCAGCTGACCATGTACCCAATACAATAACCTGAAACAGTATAATAATACAGCCAGGGAGAAGTGAATCTCTAACCCAGCAAAAGTGAAGCCATGACTTAAACCTTGACATAAATTTTCATAAGCCAACTTGTGCTGCTTGTTAGCAAAAGACTGAATCTTTCATCCTTCATAGTAATTCTGCCCAGCAGATTGTATTTGATGGAAAATCAGCTCCGTGGAAGCCAATCCAAACTGCTTGTGGCTTGAATTATATTTTAGAGAAATCAAGCTGCCCAAAGTGCTATGAAAACAATGTGGTTCTGTGGCCCCTGATTAAAAAAAAATGTGATGGAGCTGATTATTCACTTACATTACATTTTCAAAAAGAAGTATTCCTGCAGTACAAACTGTCTGCCTAGGGAGAGATGAAGCAACCAGTGCCTTAAACCTCTTCTGTAACTGAGCAACCAGCAGTGGTAGATGTTTATGTTTTGAGTCCATAATGCGCCCTGACAAGAGAGTTCACTGGATGGAGGCAGGCAGAAATAAAATTAAAATTGAATAAAAACAACTGAAGCCCTGGGACAAAATGGCAACATTCTATTTTTATTTTTGAGACAAATGGGCTCACTGGGATTTTCTGAATGTCTCTCACTGAAGTTGCATATTAAGTACCTTGAAAGCAAATGATGCAGCACAGGAGGGAGTTGGATACTTGCTGTGCACTGAGCAGAGATTTCTCATTTCATCCATCATTCACAATGTGCTGCAGTACTTCCAGAACTACTGAACTTATCTAACGTAGGGTGGAATAAGACCAAGAGCTCCATTTACAATGTGTGCTCTGCTCTGAACTGAATGTGATGAGGTGGTTTATAAAAGCTGGGTTTAGTAGCATGGTTTAGTCCCATAGAATATTGTGTGGCTGTGCACTCTGCTCTTTAGGATACATGGAATTATCGGCTTTCAGAAATCACAAATTGGTTATTTATAAATCACAAGCCTGGCTTACATATCAGACTCAAGGGGCTTTTTGCCTTTTGTTTCCTGTAAATGTAGATTGCACTCTACCTGTAAGTACATCATTAGAACTGCACTTTAAGAACTGCTATCCAGCTTCTCCATTTCCCACAGCATATCCCACAGAGCTTACGTTAATGAATTTATGGCTTTCCAGGTCATCCCACAGCTGACTATCCACACAACAGAGAGCAGGCTGTATAATAATTTACTCAGAGTAGCAATAAAAAAATGCAGCTGAGTCTTGCTAGCTTACTAATAGTTGGCCAGCCTTGGGAGCTAGGGATGGATGAGCTGATCTCTCAAGACCTTTCCTGGTTCAGCATCCATTGTGTTATGATTTAAGAAGCTGGAGATTTTAAAAAGATTGAGGCTCTTGAGGGTAAAATCCCAAGATGTTGATGAATTTGGCAATGTACCTCTTCTCTTTTTCTGTTCACCACTTAATTGCAGTTAATTTAAATTCCATAATCAAATTATTAAAATAGCTTTCATTTGTCAGCTTCTTAAATACACGTCTGATCTTTGCTGTTGAAATGTATTGATGTGTGTGGTTGGAGAGGTACAATCAAATTGGTCATGCCCAAAATTATAGAATTGTAGAATAGTTTAAGTTGGAAGGGACCTTTAAATGTCATCTAGTCCATCACCCCTACAAGGATGAGGGATGTCTTCAACTAGATCAGGTCACTCAGAGCCCTGTCCAACCTGCCCGTGAGTATTTCCAGGGATGAGGCCATGCTCAGGTACAGTCTGGCAGCCACAACAGGTTCTTACACCTGAAGCAACTGCATCAGTCCCTGTAGTTTGCTCTCAGTCAGTGTGTGCCCTGTCCCTGGATTGTTTAGGTTACTGACAGACAGAGCTTTGGCTTCTTTGGTGGTTTAAGAAAGAATCTACAAATTGAGGGTTTTTTTGGGGTGGGGGGATAGTGGTGGGAAGGGAACTATGAGGACTACATTCTGCATATCCCCTTTTTGTTGTCTTTCCGTGGAGGAGATTTTGAGGACTATGTCACAGGCTGGTTTCCACCACTGATGTGAAGTACCTCTAAAAAAATAGCTTTGTAGCACTTGCAGCCTATTGCAGCAGACATTGTTTTATGTTTTAGTGTCTGGCTGGCTCCAGCTGTCACATCAGCCTGAGCTTTGAAAATCATTATTCCATGTAGATTTTGTGCTCCCCTATTAGGACAGTGTCTGTACAAACCCAAAGCACATGCAGCAAGGTTACTTCAGGATTTATTTTACAGTGAATTAATTTCTCTAGATGCCTCATGAGATTAAAGTCAAACTTTAAAGAATCATTTTCCAAAACAAAGCAAACAATGATTTAGTTAGTCCATACCCTATCATTTACCATTCAGGCTTGGGACAATGGCAGCATTATGTCACTGTCTTAAGTGTGAATGTTGCCTCTAAATTTGTATCTTCTAAGGAGGGAAAGTGAAGCAGCCTTTCTCTGATAAAGGCTAGTTGTCTTTGATATCATAGATAAATGCTTTGATAGTTACTTTTTAATTGCTTTATTGCCAAAAATTTTCAATGAAGCCATAAAAGAGGAAAAAAATGATCAGCCTAATTGCTTCAAGATGGATATGTAATGCATAAATCTCTTGTTTAATGGATCTAGTAATAGACCACCTGTTTCAGTTGCCTTTTCCCATTCAGAATAGGAATGAATGATTCTCTCAGATGTTTACGAAGAAAAAACACAATTGCACCATCAAAAACTCAGTGATTTTTCTTTTTACTTTTTTTCTTTGAGGTTTGTTCATTCTTGTTCTGTGTATCAGCCAGTCTTAGTACATTTAACCTTGGGAAAATAAAACCCTTTGGTGTGATGTGTAAAGCTTCATGCATTTTTGTTTTCCAGTTGTGTTTCAAATGAGAATAGAGAGCCATGCACATTAATAAAACATTGCCAAATCCCCAGAGAGTCAGGCCTGAGTTGCAAGTATTCCTTCATGATGTGGTCTATGTATATTCCCCAGTGTGGATACGACCCCTCTTGCCCAGTTCTGTGTCTTTTGGCATTGATATTACTTGCCTCTGATAGGATTCAGTTGTGTTGGGGGTGTTTGAGCTCCACAGCCTGTCTTGTGATTCAATATGTTTTTAAAATAATAATTTAAAAAAAAAGGACTGCACAGCTTTGTGGATATGGGCTTTTCCTTTGTGGGCATGTGGAATTCCTGAGGCATTCTAAAGATAAGGAATTTTAGTAAGTAATCTTAGATTTCCTCTTGCAAGTGTTTGTATTTCTCATTGTAATTTTTTGGCGGGAGAAGGTTTGGGTGTTTTGGGGGGTTTTTTTCCCCATTAAGGATAGCTTAGTATACATTTCCAAAATGCTGAAAGTGCATGTATTGCCAGTTACCATGTCCCACTCACATGGATAACTTTCTAAGACATGCTAACTTTCTGTCTTTTTAAATTAGGAGCAGCGCAGTTCTGAGGTAACGTCCTCCTGTTGTAAGTCCTGGCATGATCACTTTGAGCACACCCAGAAAAGCTGTCTCTGTGTGATTCTCCCATGTTCCCTGTGGTAACTGCATTCCAAAGATATGCATTTTCCTTATGAAAAATGGCTTTTCAAAGCTCAGCCCCACAACAGTTGAAATTTGAGACTCAGAGGGCTTCTTGTATCCAGAGGCTTCATAAGCTCCAGTCAGAGATGAATGAATGAAGCAGTCTAGCAGGCATTAAAATAGCAGCAAACAGGGGAGGTGGGATGGGAAGAAATGAGCACTCATTTAGAAAGAATCAAGATGTCAAGAACAAAATTAATCAAGCCATTAGGGGATATAAAGATTATTTTTAAAATTTTTTAAAAACATTTACACAGCCATGAAAGGAACCTGGGTAATAAACAACAAGAAAGAGAACGGCACGTTTATGGGCTTAAATTCAACCTGGTCGATAGAAGAGAAATCTGGTGGGAATGATTTGCCTGATGGAAGTGCTAAAATCCATGTTTATCACCTATTTAAGAGCAGATGAGGGAAGGAGGAGCCATCTGTCAGAAGTGGCGTTTGCAGCTTCTGAGAACCTGGAGGCAGTTTCTGCTGGATGTGTATCCATCAGTGTTGTAGCCATGAAAGAGCAGGGAGGGGGACTGGATGGTGTCTCTGCAGACCATGGGTTTGCAGTGAGGAAGAAGCTGACCCACTGTGAAGTCTTTCACTGTTGGTTGAGGGCTGGGAGAGCTGTTCCATGGTGTTGTGTTTCATTCTCATTGTGGCAAGCTGGAAATCAGGCTTTGTCAGCAATAAAACTTCCCCCTGAAGTACTCCATCCTTAGCAGGGGGTTTATATGTCAGCTTCACCCTGAGCAACAAGGAGGAATAGACCAGAGCACTAAAAGCTAGTTTGGTTTAACTAGATGTAGAAGGCCTATGATTTGGCAATCTTGTTTCCACGTGATATACGTAAAGCCCAAATGAGTGAAAAAAGTGAAATCCAAGCCATTAGCAATATTGCTTGATATCAGCTGTATTTATCACTGATGATAGCACAAAACTGTGCCTATGTTTCATCTCTACGTCACAGTCTCTGGTGCCATATCCAGCCCTCTCCTGCCACTGCCAAAGAGCCTGATTTATGGTAAGTATCCATAGTTTTTTTGGTCTGATTTTCATGCAATACTGAGATGGTGCCAGCAATCACCATCTCTGTTCCAGTAACTTCTGCACTACTTCCCTGTGGATGTCAGCTCCACAAAATCATCCAGTGGGATTTTGTGCTCACTCTGCTGAGAGCAGCTAGATTGCCAGGCATGGGGGTACAAGACAGACAGAAGAGAGAGCCCCTGGTCCCTGGTCTTTCCCAACTGTAGTCAACCAAATGGTAATAGCACTGGGATGCTTTGTTGTATTGAAAAATCCTTTTTTTCCCCTCAGTTTTGTTGAAAAGTTTCAGCCGTATTGCCTGTGACAAAATTCAGATCAAAAATTGCAGTTTTAAAGGAGACACATTCAGTGTTGACAACAGTGCTGTGGTAAATCAGCTTGTAGGACATAAAAATTGTGGCTAAGAACTGGGGAAAGTTAGAGGACACTTTAGTGAAAACTCAGAAGCCAAGAGTCAGGAAGGCTTTGCTCCGGAGTTACATTGGAATGGGGACAGTACATAGTGACACGGACGTAGCAGACAACAGGCACTTCAGTACAGCAAAGTCAGCATGTCCATGAGACTGTAAAAAGGATGTAAAAACGATGAGAGTGTCTTGGGAGAGCTACTGTGGCCAGAAGGAGTAATACAATCCCTAGGGAATACACTCATGTGGGGTTGGAGAAATACTATTTCCATGTCTGGTATCTTCACGGGATCCTTGCAGCAGTCAGTCTCCAGGTCTGGCTGTTAGCACTTTGGGAAGCTCAGTGTGAGGAGCACAATTTGGGAGGCCCACAAGAAAGGATAGAGGGCTGGGAAGAGTTAAAGAATCTCTGCTGTGTTCAACACAGTGCCACATGGCTTAGTCTGTGAGTTACATATAGAGGGAATTGGAACTGGTGATGGAGAGCTCTTGTGTCTGTCCAGCTGAAGTGTGTAATGAGAAGTGATTACATTGTGTTGATGCTATGAGTGTATCTCAGACTGACAGCACAGGCTTTTTCCAGGGGAGGTAATAAAGAAATGCAGCAGCTCATCAGCCTGTGGCTCTCCATCAGTGTTGATTCTTCAGTCAGGAACTGGACTTTGCCCAGTTCAAGATGTGCTGCTGTCTGACCTCCTCCTGTGGCTTGTGGAATGAGAGCTCAAAGTGGGAGATCAGTGGGCCCTTCTGCCTCTATCCTCTCCAAAAAGCTGGATGCCCAGTGTTAAACTCTTGAAACTGAAGTTATATAAATGAGTTGATTTTAAAATCCTTTCAAAGGCAACAGGATCTGAGCCTTGGTACATAGCCAGAGTGAAATTTCTAGTCTATAATTGTTAATTATGTGTGAAAGTGCCATTATTTACAAGGACACTCTGTCAAGGACCAGTACATGAGCAGAAATAGCCTAGTTCAGGCTAAAATGTGCTATTTCTAATAACTGGTCAAGGCAGAATGTGTTCAAGGTGTAGACTCCAGAATCCTGGGGATTGTCTTGCTCCAGAACAAAACAGGGCTCATATACCATAGGGCTCCCACCCCAAAATCTCTCCTGAACCTCCAGTTTTGTTTGCTGCAAGCTAACTTGTAATAGTGGGGAATCTGAGGGATATGCCTGCATGGCAAAGGTATGATTTAATAAGTTTTAATAAGGGATTTAAAAAATCTGAAATAGTTATGCCAGCACACTCCCTGCTATGTAGTTATGCTAATATAAAGGTACCTTATACTTCAAAATACTTTCTTGTTCTTAGTGTTGTTTGTCTGTGCCTGTATGTGGAGATTCTGAGACAACATATAGTTTTAATAAACCCCTTTGATAGTCTGAGTTTACACAAAACAAGTATCAGATTATGCTTACTTTTTATGCACCAACTCTTATTTCTGGTTTTATTTCTCCATAAATAAAGAGCTAAGCTCTAGTTACATTTGCCTAAATGCCTGAAAAGAGGAATTTGATTCCAGAAGCTGTTGTTGTAATGCAGTTAGCTCTGATTTTTCTGCTAGCAAATTCCATTTTGAATCATGTTAATGTGGGAGAGTAAAATGGACTGTGAAAGTTAGCCGTTTCTGGTGCTCAGAAGAATCTGCTTTTTTCATCCATTCTCTATTTTATGAAGGAATAAGTCTAAACCCAAAGTTTATTTAGCTATTCCCAAGGAAATGGAAGTGCATACTCTGATTCTGCCTCTTACCAGAGAAAAGTAATATATAAAGCTTGTGGTTTGCCAAGGAGCCTGCAAAGCCTTATCCTGTTGAGTAAATCTCAAGTTTGGTCTGTATTACCTGAAAGATGAGATCATAAATAGCTGTACCAGGAATGGACGTGTTCATTGTACCTGATGGTTTTACCATCATCTGCAACTTCAGGTGCTGAGATACCCTGATAAAAGGAAAACAGATGCTCACAGGTTTTTTATCTGTTCTTTCCCTGTTTAGTTCCTTGAAATTTAATTGTTGCATTTTAGGCTATGGCTTTTTTTAACATAGTGTAGTGTTATGTGTGTTTCATGTGTCTGGAGGCAATATGCTTTTCCCCAATTTCTCAGAGGTAAGGAGCCAAATTTTCAAAGGTATTGAAAATTGCCAGGGAAATAATAAATCTAGCGATGGTATTTTATCCAGGGCTGCTAATGACCCAATTTGTTGGCTTCAAGTGAAGTTTCCCCAAGGCAAGTTATGCTTTTCCAACCAATCCTCTCCTGTTTCTCAACGGTCCCATCTGTGAAATGATGGAAACTGTTGCAGAGCCATTGCCTTATTCAAACATCTTGTCCCTTTGCCTGCAATGTGCTGTCATTCGGTCTTTGGGGGCTAATTCATTATGACCAAGTTGTTGTTATTAGGAATAAATTAGAGCAATTATACATTATGTAGACCCAGAACATCCTACATCCGTTGCTGTATTCACCATGAATTGTACAAGTTAATGGAATTCTATCTGCCCAAAAAAAGGAAGAACCAGTTAGTGATGAGGATCTAAAGCTTAAAAATTATGTACAATCAATTGTTTAACAGTCTTGAAAGGGATTTCATATAACCTGCAGCTCCAACCATAAAGACAATGACTACTCAGCCATATGCTCTTCATATTTGTCATTCTGTTCACTTCTATTTGCACCACTCTGTTTACCTGGATTAGTTTCCATGTACTACTCAGAGAAGGATTCACACAAAGAACTCATAATGCTAGTGTTAATACATCTAAATGTCTCAAAAAAATCTCTGTGATGTTTTAGAAATTATGAAAATGGCATTGGGGATTTGTCCTTTTCCAGGGACTTTAAGAAGGGTTCTGCACACAGGCTCTCCTATCACTTAACTATTCTGTGAACAGCCTTAGAAAGGTAGGGAAATGAGAAGGATGGTTACAGCAGTAGGAGCGAAAGGGAAAGATGTGAGGAAGTACAATAAAAAGTGGAGCAGAGGTTAAAGGGAAGGAAGGAAAAAGCTGTCTGGGGGAAAAACAAAAGAAATGTCAGAAGGACAGGAGGAGAGAAACGGAAAGCTACAGAAAGTAATCACCTATCAGCAAGAAGAAAAGCAACATGAAAACATTCTGGTGGAGAAAGGATCTTTTTAAAAAAGAAAAAAGAAAAGAAAAAGTGAGAGACTTAAGAAGTGTCTCTACCTAGCATCCAGCCTCAGGAGAGCTGTTCTAAAATTGAGGTACATAAATAGGATACATCACTTCTCCTGGCCATTTACTCAGATGTATGTTTTATTAAACTCTGAATAATTTCCTCACATTCTATTCAAACACTGGCATCTATGCTTGCCACTCCCTGAAACCTGGCAGGATTGCTTGGATACTGACAGCAGATCCTGACTGTACTTCTGTTACATATTTATGGTTAAGTTTGTGTGACTTTCGGTTAATCTGTACTGGCTGTATGTGAAGGGATGAGTCTACACATCCACATGGACCTTCAGGACTACACAACTGTGCCAAAAGCAGGGCAGTGAGTGCGTGTGTGGTTGGATTACGTAATTCTTCCAAAGGAGCACAGACTCTGTCTCCAGTTCTTCGCCCTGAATCATGCAGTATTTGAGTTATCAATGATTATTGCCAGTGAAGTTGAGCATATGGGCTTAAAAGCATTCTAAATGATTTTGTTTTCTCTTTGTTACCTATCTGATACATACAACCAGGCAGCATAAGGCTCTTGATTCTCTTCACCAATCCCTTGTGTACAATATTGAAAGAATTCAAAGCAGTGCATATTTTAGCTGTCCTTTAGAGATGAATTACTGCTGTTTATGCTTCATGCAGATGCTTGGAAACAGATTTCTGCATATATATCATACTTGGCTTGCAAGTAAGTGTTTAAAGCCACAGTTACATGAGATTTAAATCCAAATTATTCTGCATTTGTTTAAATCTGAGATGAGTTTTTAATTAGCTAACAACAGTAAATCTGAAGTGAATGGGGAAGATACTATGAATAGCTTTTTAACCATTTCAAAATCATCTCTTAACTGGAGAATAAAGTCAAGGTTCATAGAAATGTCCTTCTAAGTGGACGTGCCCACAACCCTGTAAACAATTTGAGTAAGAGTTCAGGTGTTCTTCTCACCCTTATTTAGACTGAGAATTCAGTGCTGAAGGTCCAATATTGGTCCTGTAGAAGGGAAAGATAAAGCTGATACTAATGGAATAAATATTTTATTTCACCGTCTGTGTATCCATATGGACAGCTGAGCAACAGAATTCTGCTTTTGGGCAGAGAGTAGGTCAGCATACACAACCTCATCACTGTCTCACATGCTTATATTCATCTATATATGCTGTGCCTTGGAAAGTTCTGCATTCGTATATTGCCGTTCTACAGTGAGGTTAACAACTGTCCTTTTTTTTCCCCCTCGTTTTCTTAAGTGCAGATGGTGATTAAGGAAACTGTATGGATAAATCACACAAAAATATTTTCTGTCCCTCTGCCTTGATAGGGAAAGGCACTGCAAAGCCTTTTTTTTCTTACGTACAGTATTGTGTTATCTGCGTCTTTTCCTTACTGTAATCTCTTTTTCTGAGTCACTTATTAAAAATTCTGACTTTCAAACAGCTACATAAATTTCTTTAAACATCTCCTGACTCAATAAAAAAGCAAGGAAGGGATTAAATTGAATGCTCAAGCTTCATTCCATCGTCTCACAAAAGTGTTCAGATAAACTATGAAATAAATCTTTCTGTCCTGTCAGGTCATTTCAATAGCTCTGATATTATTTATGGTCTCATCTGTATAATCCTCACTCAGAAGTAATCGGAAAGTTCCTCTCAGTCAGCTTGCATGATCTTTAGAAATGGAAAGTGCAAATGCTTTTCCTTAACTTCAGCTCAGATAAGGAACAGGGATCACAGTAGTAGCAGTGCATGGTTATTCTCAAACAATATTAATGTTCAATTAAATGAAAAATTCTGGAGATGCTTCACCCCATTTCAGTTCTGTACTAACACAGCTGGAAGAGGGCTGCTGCTGCATGAGCTTTTTTAGAAAAGGATTCTGATTTCCATTGTGATCGTGGTGCTGTGGGAAAAGAGGCCCATTGGGGATGTGTGCCTCCCAGTTTGCTTTGAGCTGTGAGATTTCAAAAGGCTTGGGAAGGGAGAGTGGATTTGGTTGGCTTTTGCTGTATGAGCAAGTTTTTTTGAGGGAGAGGCATAATTCCAGAGCAGCTGAGAATCCAGAGGACAGCATAAGGGAAAGAAGAAAAACAGCTTCGGAAACCGGGCCTGTTTATTTTTGACCTTCACTGTTGGTGCTTCCTAACCCAGACTTGGGTTTAACCAGAGGCCATTGTTTGATTTTCACCCAAAAGGTGACGTCCATCCACACACCCCAGGGGAAGCTTCTGCCAAAATCAGCTGCTGACTTCCCCATCCCCTGTGGGCTTCTCATTGGAGGCAGAGCTGGGCCAGGACACAACTCTCAGCTGCAAAGGTTCTTTTAAAGGTAAATGTCTGGCTATAGAGGAACCCTTGGAAAACTATTGGCATGGGAACTGTGCCACAGCACATCAATATATCAAAAAAAGGAGAGGAGTTTGCAAACATCGAGCTCTGCTCTGAGTGCTCTCCCTTTCCCTTCAAGGAGGCTTTGAACAGCTCCTGGTGGAAGAAACTGATATTTAGTTTATTGAAAGTCTTGAAAAGGCTTGAGAAACATGGTTTAGAGAATTGGACTATTACTCCTTAAATTATGTGTACTAAGATTATCGGAATTTCTAAATACAGGCTTCAGATTTTTTCAATCTCCCATTACATAACTTGGCATCACTGAGTTCAATACTTTAGCAGCATGAAAATAATCATAGTCTTTAAAAATAAGGCTTTGCTACAGGTAATGTTTGGAAAATAAATATGTTCTTCTTCGGGACTAGTGAATGCTCATACTTATAGCAGATATTCTCCTCTGTGCCTAAGAGAATTATTATGGGCTGCTGCATGAAAGACTTCCATTGTTTTTAAATGTAGATGTCATTCCTGCAAATACTTTAAAAATTGAATCTCATCACATCTGTTTCATGCGGTTTAGAACACTGTTAGGCAGCTTTTCGGCAGGTGTTTGCTGATTTTTTGCTTTTGTTTCAGTTGTCCCAGTTTGATTCTATCTGAAAATCTTTTGGTTTGATGTCATCTCATACACTGTGTTACTGTCATGGTTTTGACTGGCTGAGATGCCCATGGTGCCTAACCCTATTAAGCTCCATAAAGGCAGAAGTTAGAATCCTTCAGCATAATCTTAGCCCCTAACTCTTTTCTAAGCCATTTACAAACAGACATAATATCATTTGTCATGTATATTACACTCAAGCAGATCATGAAAGAGAGATATCTCTTGTACTGTCATAATTTAAACTGCAGTTGTAAGTTATTTTTGTGGACAATGATAGGAAGGTGGTGTTGAACATATGGAGTGTTTATGTGCTTCTGTTTAGTGGGTTTGGTAACACAGATTTATGAGGGGGGATCTTGGGTGTTGGTTACTTGGTGATACCCTAGTTTGCACCATTCTATTTTAAACAGTGTGGTTCCCTAATTTGCCATGTAGTAAATCAGATCCTGCCACTGTTACTCTGGCAGAATCCCACAGTATTATGCTTAAAAAGATCATGCACATACCGAAAAACCCAGCTAGGTTAGGGGTGGATATACGGCTCTGTAGAAGAGCCTGCCAGCTGTTAGTGATTTTGAGGGCATGCCAGGGCCTTGCCTGCTCAGATATGACATGTGTCTCCCTGAGCACCTCTCTACTTTCATGCCTTGGCTGAAGAACAGTCCCTTTGACAACAGTGGGGCTCAGGTCAGCCCTCGGGTTATGGCAACATGAGTCAGAAGTTTGTCCTATAAATAAAAGGCTCATCCTTTATTTCAAAACTAAGTGGAAACTTTGAGTATGGCCAGCTGCCATCCCTCATTTAACTTATTCTCCCATTTACTTCGCAGTGACTGTTAATTACATAGCTCCTGTTCTCTTCTATGGCATCTATTTTCCAGTGTTTCGCACGAAAGTGGTAGATAATACAGTATATGTGTGTGTTGATTTGGCACAGCCTAGTTTTTGGCAGTGGGGGAGGGCCACAGAAGTGGCTTCTGTGAGAAGCTGCTAGAAGCTTCCACCATGTCTGACAGAGCCAATCCCTGATGGCTCTGAAGATGGACACGCTGCTGGCCCAATTACAGAGGTTGGTAACGCCTCTGTGATGGCATATTTAAGGAAAAAATCAAAACAGCACACGGGCAGTTTTTTCCAGGGGTGGCAAGGCGCCAACACTGGGGTCATCCCGGCACAACACGTGGCAATGTACCGCTGTGGCTGCTGCCATCTCAGTGTGGCCTGCGGTGAGCCTGGCCTGCCTGGCCGCCCCTGGGCAGCCACGCCGCGGGCAGAAGGGCAGCGGCAGCGGCTTCTCCTTCCCAGTGCCCCACGTGAGGAGAGGCGTTAAACAGCGCCAGCGCCGCCGCGGCCGCCACTGCCCGCGTGATGGCAGCGGGGCTGCACGGCCGGCAGCGGGAACATGGCGAGAGACTGCCTGACACAGAACCCAGACTAGATCAACATCTCGGCATTGCGAGATCCTGCAAGAACCTTTGAATTGGTGCAACTTGTTGGCAATGGTACCTATGGGCAGCAGTTTTTCTTCTAGTCAGAGAAGAGGAGGAAGTGAGGACATGTGAGGGAGAACAACATGGAGGCACCAAGGTCAGTGGAAAGAGGGAGAGGAGGTGCTCCAAATGCCAGAGCTGAGATTCCTCTGCAGGCTGTGGTGAGGACCATGGTGAAGCAGCTGTGCCCCTGTAATGCATGAAGTCCATGGGGGATGCAGAGATCCACTCGCAGCCCATGAGAGAAGTGCTCACACCGGAGCAGGTGGATACCAGAGAAAGCTGTGATCCAGTGAGAGACCCGAATAGAGAGAGAGGGCCGTTGCTTCCAAACTAGAGCAGCCTATCCTTAGAGGACTGCACCCCGTGGAGAAGTGACCCACAGCACAACAGTTGTGGGAAGACTGCCTGTGGGAGGGACTCCACAGCATAGCAGAGGAAAGACTCTTCTTCCTGAGTGAACAGAAGATCTCGAGTGACGAACTCACCAAAACCCCCATGCCCTGTTTCCCTGCACTGTCAGTGGGAAGGAGGGAGGGGCTGGGGAGGAAAAAAAGGTGTTTTAAAGGCTTATTTTACTTTTCATTATCCTCCTCTGACTCTGTTAATAATAAATTTACTTTATACCTTTAAATTAGAACCTATTTTGGCCTTAGAGTTTTCCTCCCAGTCCTTATCTCAACTCATGAACCCTTCATTAATTTTTTTCACCTCTCCTCTGCCCAACTATAGCAGAGGAGAGTGAGTGAATGACTTTCGTGGGTGCCTAGCATTTGGCCAATATTCAAACCACAGCAGCGTGTCTCCTTGGAGATTTGGCACTTCAGAGAGCAGAGTTGCAAAGTGATTTGGTGATAACCCATATTGTTTTGAATAGCTTATGACATTGGTGAAAATACTTGTTACGCTTTCAGAGGAAATTGCTGCAGGTTTCAAGCAAGTGTTGAAATTCTGATAGTCCTTTGAAAACTCTTAAGGAGTTGTCCTGGCAGAGGGAAATAATTGCTGCATGGCACTGGTTATTTTCTGGTTTACACTATGTTCATTTTAAGATCACAGAATATCACTGATGGTGTCAGTATTAGTGAGGTGAGGCCACTCTGAAGGAGCCCCAGTTCTGTCAGTTGTGAGACTGACAGAATTGCAGCTCCACTCAATGGCAAAAGATCACATCCCAATGAGGTGGTTTCCTTTACTTGGACACGCTTTTGGTGCCCCTAAGAAGATGAGGAAACCTTTGGATCCATGTTCAGAGCATTTTAATGGAACTAGGACGTAACTGCTATGCTGCTGCTGTGCCATTGCTGCCAAGCGTGGTATGGTAGAGTTGGGATTCCTGCTGAGGACCTGGCCCTCATCTCTGACTTGGTACAGCTGGATCCACAGACGACGGAATTCCTTGGAGAAGGGAATGATAGGTTTCTGAAACTGTCTTTGAACCATCTGAAATTTCTAACAATGGCTTCTTGGAAAAGGCACAAAAAGACCATGTGAATGTAGAAGTGCAGCCAACTCACAGGATAATTATGCCTGTGGCTTGGCTACCACGCTTTATTATCCTGAAGGACCAAAGGAGACTGATGAATGCTGAATGACTTTCAAGGAATCAGCTATATCAATCACTGGCTACTGACACCATTGATGTTCCAGCAAGCTGATGTGACAAGTAACAATCAGTTTTGGCTATAATGAGAAAAGACAAAGGCAAACTACTGATGTGTCACTTCGATCTTATTTTAACAAGGTGCAAAATGCTTGCAGATTGGACCCACCATAATGCTTGTAAGTACTTATATTAATGTGAAATTTGTGGAAGTTATCAGTACCATTAGTTGAGAAAGCTAGAGATGTCTGACTTGATTCAGAAAGAGATTTTGTGCAGCATAAAACTACCCCAGCCTCTTGAGCCATCCTCTTGTGTAAAACCTCTGCCTTTTCCATAGAAGGGATCCTCCTACTTCTGTGCTTCTCGTGGCTTTATGGAGTGGACAGGTCTTGATTTTGGTTTTCTGGTAGTGGTTATAACTAGCACACCAAAGACCTGGGCTCCAACATCCCAACTTACGAACACATTAGTGAAAAATTTTAGGCTGTACTAGTTTGAAGGCAAACCAGTGGGAGATTGCAAATCAGAGCTACAATATAATAGGAAAATTAAAATAAAGGCAATGGTACAGAAATACTGGCTTCAATTGACAGAGTCAGAACACGACCTGACACCCTGTTGGTCAGGGTGGTGGTAGCAGTCTGATTCGATGGTGGCTGCAGTCCTGTTGGAGTGATGGATGTGGCTCTGTCAAAGTGGTGATCCTGTAGAAAGATCTGGTCCTTCTCCAGTGGTGGTTGTTGAGCTCTTGTCCTCTGGGAGTCCTGTGCTAGGTGCTGCCCATGGTGTTCCAAACCTCAGATTATATCCAGGTAGAAATATTTGGTTCCTCCCCCTGGGTGGGGCATCTCACAATGGGATGATGTAATTCTATGAGTCATGCTGTGAGACCTTGATGGTCCATTAGCAGAGATAGCCCCTCGGAAGGAGTTATCAGGGTTGACTCATGGAGAAGATAACGAATACTGCCCCACCTGTTTTAACAGTTTATGAAGACGGTAATAGAATACATACTTTTGGTTGCATCTTACATTGTAGCCTAAGACAGGGCAAGTGGGTCTGTGGCAGATTGTGAAAACAAACAACCTGAGTTTGGAGACTGCCTTAGCCACAGCAGATGCTTGAGTAAGTATATTGCAGCCTGAATAGATATTACTGAGTTTTTGTGTTAAAGATAATTAGAAATATTAATGCACTGCGTAAAACTGGCATCATATTTCACTGTATTCCTTGCACCAAAATAGATTCCCTTCAACATTAAAGTGCTAATCTCAGAGGTATTTGTTGTTTCCAAAGAATTAATGATCATTTAGTCAGCTAACAGCCCAAGGCAAAGCAGAAGGGTTTAACATTGTGCCAAGTGGTAGCTTCTTGTAGGAACACTGCTTTCAAAGAATTAGCGTTATGCAAAATGCTTTCAGGATGTGCCAATCAGCTCAGTGGTTTATGGCACTAATAGTCTGCTTGTTTTTCAAATCATTTACCCATTGTGATTTAGATGCTGCAAGTTACATTTACAAATCTAATCACTACTTATAGATGAACCAGTAATTATCCAACCAGTAAGTATATGAGCTTACTCTCAATCAAAAAAACCTCTGGGGTATGTGCGGTTGATGTTGGAAAACATGCCTGAGGAGTGAGTCCTGTAGATAAATTGAGCCTCTTGGGTAGATTTTTTGGGAAGCTGATTTAAATTAGAGTCCACCAAAATCAGCATTTCTGCTTTCACAGAGAGCAGCAGAAGTTACTCTTGTGCATCTTTGTGGGTAGTGTCAGGACTGTTGCAGAATACGTTGATGTGCTTTATTCAGACAGAACCGTGAAAGCTTAAAAGTATTTAGAAATTTCATTTTGAAACACCTCCAAGCCACAGAGATGTATTATTTCCATATATTGCAGCATCACTGGGAGCACTATAGCTGGAGAATGCCTTCAGACCTTGAAAGTTTAAGACAAAAACACTGTTCATAAATACTGTGGCTGCCTGATCTAGAGCCCTATTTCTACTCACAGAACACCAGCTCAATTCGCGTTCACATGAATGTAGAGGTATATCACTTATTATCTGCCTTTATCTAAAAACTGCAAATGGAATATTGCTTGTGCTGTCAGGTAGCAGTTCAAAACATGACTTACCCAGTTCAGAACAATTTCTTTGTGTCTGCTGAAGCCCAGATCTATGTGACTCCTGCAGGCCAGATTCACATTTTGTTAATGGAAATGACAATCTCTTTGTAACTTTCCCTCATATTCTGTGGTTTGGGTTTGTTGGGTTTTTTTCTGGTCTCCTTGAATGTGGTACGGACAGTTGGTGTAAAACCAATGCCATCAACGCGTTTGCACTGATAGTGAAGATGACATATCATACATTCATAGCTGTCTGAGTTGAAGTCCACATTTGGCATTTGCAAACCAGAACAAATTCATTACTTTAAATTTGTTCAATTTGTTTATGACGTGTGGGGGCAAAAGAACCATTTTTACAGAACGTGGCTCATTTCCTCAGCTCTCAGCCTTGGGAGCAAAAGTATATCCTGGCTCATTTGACAGGACAAGGACTGTGTAGCATGACCTGTCAGTGATGAATAGGTTCCCATTCCCCCACAACAGGGCTGGAATGAGTCCTGGACTGTTTTTTTCCATATGTGACTGAACATGAAACCTTATACTTTCGTTACTGGATCTTTCCAGCTGTAGCATATTTGTCTTAGGCTTTGTGGCTCTTCGCTTTCACCAAATGGTGCTAGAATGTGATAGTACACTTTCTGTTTCATAAGCAGAGCTCACACTGTTGTTTTATTAAGGTGGTTGTATATCCTCCACTATAAAACATTGGTTTCATTTGAAATTTGGGTAAAATATAACCTTTGAACTCAAATTTCCCATTCTGGAGCAACATGCCTTCAACAAGTAATTTAATTTGAATCAACTCACATGGATCTGAGACCAATGAAAAATCATTCTGTCTAACTAGGGCTTTGTAAACAAAAACTTGTCAGTTTGGAGAGGAAGGTTAACACAGATTTCAGGAATGTGTTATTTGGAATTGCCAAGAATACCTGTGTAATTTGACCAAAGTACAAACCTTCACAGTGCAGGTGAACATCCAGCCTCTCACAGGTGTTGTTTGTTGTCATTATTTGGGGCTTTCCTCCATGGACACAGACTTGGATCCAGCTGGCCAGGTAGAGACAGGCTGTGCTCTGGGGCACAGACAGCTCTGTTTCTTCCAGGTGATGTGGGGACTGGACAGAAAACAGGTTTAAACTTTTGCTTTCTTGCTGTCTATAGAAAATTTTTCATCCCATCATCTGACCTATGGAGAGGATAGAAAATGGCCTGTGTGAGGTGACATTGATCTCACCCGTGGGCCTGTTGTTTGGAGCCAAATAAAGATCCCTCCTTTAAAGACTTGGTGGTCCCAGATAAGGGCAAACTTGGGGACGTTGGCTTCTTTGCCAGTGGGAATTTGCCGAATCCCACAAGTGTCTGGGATGTTTCTGGAGCACTAAGAAAGTGTGTGGAGCATTCCTGCTGGCCACATAAAGAAAATTTTTATGATGAGGAAATGGGCTTGTCTTCATTAAAGGGAAGATAAATCAGCTTAAAAATAGCCTTGAAGTGGAAAAGGGCCAAAAGCCAAAAAATGTCTTAAAGTTGTATTGAGGGCAGACAGCCTTGTATTTATACAGTTGAACAGATTCCACAGCTACACAGTAGTTGTTAATCCTGAGCTGGATTATCTGTTTTTTCAAAAGCGCTCCTTCTGTGGCTGCTGCTCACAGCTCCATCCTGACCCTGGCTCTGCTCCAGCACGGGCATCACCTCTCCTGCCCCACAAACACCTCCGGGGCAGGAAGGAGCCTAGCCAGCAGCAGGGGGTAGAGTGGCCCGTCCTCCCTTCCTGGTAAATGCTGATCATTACCCTGGGTCAGAGCTGCCTGTAAACTTCAGTCTGGTATTTGCTATGCAGTTATGCTTCCTCCAGCTTTTTAAACTGAAACTGCTTTCAAAACAGTTAAATATCAATTCAGTGGTTTGTATTTCAAAACTTTTTTCCATTGCTGTGGCAAGTGCTGATGTCTTCATCATATTATTAATCTTAGATATTTCCCGTGTGCAAATGCATCATTTAATTTAAATGTCTAAGGCTTCATTTAGAAGCAGTAGAATTTTATATGGCATCAGTCTTTCCTGCATTTTTACCTTTCAAATATTACTTGAATCCCATGTGAACAATTTTTTTTTCTCTCATCTTTTTTTGATTTCAAGTCAGGTAATAATCACCTTTGGGTTTTGCCTTTTCTTAAGTGGGTACTTTTCATTTAAATGAAGCTGGGAAGTGTAGAAAGGACTGTTTATTATCGCACCATACCTATTTATGCATTGTTATGGAGAGTCCTGCCTCCATTGTTCAAGGGAATAACAATAACAGCATGAAGCAGCTCAGCAAAGTGAGAAATGGAATTTAGAAAAAAAATAGCTGTAGACATCCAGGAGCTGAATCAGCTCGTGTATCAGAAGTCAACACCACTACACTGCTCGGCAGGAACTGGTTTTAGCTAATGGTAGTGAAAGGAAACACAGGACTTTTCAAGTGGGAAAAAGAATTACAGACTGTTATGGGAGAAACAGGCTGAGAGGGATGAGATTTTCAATGCAAATACAGTTGTTGTAGGAGTATGAGTATCCCTGATTTTTCAGTGGAAACGAGAGAGTCTTCAGATTTGCATAGGTGCTTTTTAAAAGTCCTCTTATAAGGCATTTGCATGGAACACAATAGCATCTTCCCTGCAAACTATTTTTTATTTATTGCAATTTAGTAATGTAAGAAAATGTCTCGAAGCAGAGCAACTCAACAGGGTGAGAGGTCAGGTCCCTCATCTCCCCATCCAGCTGAAATGGGGCTCTGGGACTGCAGGGCCCCAAGAAAGCCCCTTACGTTGTAGTTCACCATGCAGAAGTGAGCCTAATGCTGTAACTGTGGTCACCAGACAGAGCTGCCTGAGCTCTGTGATAGTTCTGAGCCGTCGGGCAGAGTTGTTGCATTTAGGAAAGAGCATCAGCTGAGACAGCAGTGCACGTGGTGATCTGGGTGCACAGCGTTCACACACCTCGGTGCACTGAGGACAGCCTTCCCCCCTGCACCCAAAAAGGTTCCAAGTCAAGGCCCTTTCAAATGTTTTTGCTACAGATAATCCCTGTGGTAGAGAGCTACAGATTAATTTTGCTATGAAGTTGATTTGGATTGTGTTGAAATGTTGAAAAATATTTGGAGCAAGACTTCATTTTTGCTCCTTTATAGGCAACTTTTAGTGAGACCTAAGAAATCTCCTAATTATGGCATTTGTGCATATGTATGTAGATTTGTACAGTGGTGGCATCTGCTATTGCCTAATCAGCTTCTAAAGAATAACAATAATCACCGGAAATTAATTTAGGAAATCTGTACTTTAATTAAATATGCTAAGTGTCAAGTTCTGTTATAGAACTTCTACTTCCTGGCTGTAGGTTTTGTCTTGTTCTTACAAAAAAGTTAATTATAACCTGAGGCAGAATTATATCTTAAATTTGTTTTATTCTACTCAGACCTATTGACTGATGAGGTACTTTCATTCTGCTCAAAAATCAAACATATTTTTTATTGAGATTCATAAGCCTTCCTGTTGGAGTCTGCGTGCTGCTCTTCACCCACTGTCTCGGCCACACTGTAAAACTCGGGGGGAAACCTAGTGTAAAGCTGTTGGATATTACGTTTTCCTTCTGAGGGAGAATTATATTACCACTTTTTTTAAAGAGGGCGTTTCTGTATTAAACCCATTTTCTCAATATTTAACAGTCCCACAGTGAGTTGGGATCTGTGAGCACTGCCATGGTACAGAATAACTGTTCCAGTGCTTGCAGTGTCCTGAAAACCTCTCACAGCACATACACAGGGATATAGGCAGGGAAGCTGCTGCCCTCTCCATTGGCTAGGAGAGACACAGAATTTTTTGATACAAGGCATAACTGGGCTCTAAATCTGTTCTTCCCGAGCTCCTATGCTTTGGAACAAGGCCTTCCCAGTTCTTGGTATTGCTGTGTGATGCTGCCTCTTCTACACTGGAGGAAGTTGGGTTTAAAAGCCTTGTTTTTAAAAATATTTTCTGGACAGGCCTGACACTGGTGTCACCTAGCTCGTTTGTCCCCAGGCATTAAATCTGTGCAGCAGGCAAAAAAAAAAAAAAAAAATCAGAGTCTTTCTGAACTATAAATGTAACCAGCAAATAGATAAGAGTTCAGTGTCCTATAATAGGATGTCTTTTCGCTGACTAGCAGAAAGGGAGTGACTCAGCCTGACTGTGTACACACACTGAAATAGACTTTTTCAAGTTTGGAGACAAAGGCCTTTACATGCATTTATAAAATTGCCTTTAAACTGCTTGTGAATGAGTTAATCACACAGCCATCTGATTAGACATGAACAGCCTCCCTATTTTTTACACGATTAGGTCATCCCAAGAGAATCACAAAACAAAATAGACACAGATGTGTCATCCAAGGGTGACTAATAAAATGTAGTTGAAAACAGCGCAATTAGGAAAATAGTGCAAGTAGGAAATTTTCAAGCCAGTTTCACAACTCCGTGTCCTTCATCTTCCCTGCCAGAGCCTGCTCTTCAGGAAGTTGATGGAAAAAGTTCCCCTTGGCTTGCACAGGTCCAGACAGGTCTCTGCTTTCTCCTTGCTCCTCTCCTTTCCCTCCTTGGGGCTGTCTCCAGCTCTGCAGTAGCATTTTGAGCATCTGAGCCTCACAGAGTCTCTTCACTTTCACATGAAGATTGTACTTTCCCATGAGCTCACTGAAGTGGGAACTGCTGCAGTGGAGATTTGGGAGAGATTGGATGGCACTTAAAATCTGGGAAAGAAGAGAAATGGCACAACTGGCACAGTCATAAATGTGTGTCTCAGTAGCAAGAGCAAGCACAGAGCTGTACCCTTTCCATACCCTTGCAGAGGGAACATTTTGTAAAGTACAATAGAGAAGGATCCCTCTCACTTGCAGACTTTCATCTTACCCTGAACTGCAGCGATGTGAAGTTTTTGATAAGCTGAGATCATTGTCTAGGTACTTGTAACCCACTAAATGGGCTTTCAATTATGAGCTCAGAGAGCGAGAGAGACGTGTCAAAAGAAACATGATCTTTATAGTTTTCCTGCAGTTTTAATTGTGAGTGGCACCTAATCTCTAGCAGGCAGCTGTGGGATGCAGTGCTGGGAAAGGAAAAAGCCCCTAGACAGCTGAGAATTAAAAAGAAACACGCAACTCACTTGATTACTGGTGTAATCTTTGAGGTGTCTTTGCAGTCCTAAGAACCTTGTTTTACAGCTGTCAGCTTTAAAGAATGAATGTCATCTTTCCTGAGCCTCTTTTTCTAGTGGTGGCAGTTGTCTGGGGAGATAAAAACTACACAGACTGACACAGTTGCTGATATGAAAAGACTTTCGATGGCTCTCTCACCACTGCTGTAATAAAATGAAGAAGTACCAAGTCCAGGATATCTTGTAGCAGATTTCTAGTGAGTAAAAAAGCTTCCCAGAGTAAGTCAGGCAAGTTCTGAAAGTTTTTATAGTTTAAAAGATGGTGGAGGAAGAGGTGACTGGTTGGTTGCTACATTGCAATATGTTTTTGTACTAGTGGAAGCCCTAAACTGGGTCTGCTCATTCTGAAAATGTGATGAATACTGTTATGGAAAAGCTTACTGGTTCTGATGTGAAAATACTGGGTACTTCCACTACTGAGCACTTTTGTGTGTTCATTGGAACGTATCCAGAGGGACTCCCTGACGGGAAAGTGCTTCCCTGCTCAGCAAAGGTTGTTCGTATTTATTTAGCTTCTCTCCTCAAAGTGATTTAAAACTGGGCAGACCAAGTTGCTTGAATTGAAAGGACTGACTGGTGTTTTACTCAGTGCTGGGGTGCGTCAGCCACATGGTGTTTGGCAATTAACATTACTGATTTAGACATCTGTGGGAAAAATCAATGGAACGCTAAGTATTAATTCACTCAGGTACTTTAACAAATGTACCCTGGGGTTGTTCAATCTGCTCTGGTTTGCTATGATGATCTTAGAATGAGGCTGGCCCAAGCCTTATAAGTGTTATTAATAGCACTGCATTAATATTGTGTGCATAATCAGGGGTTGCTTAATATAAAGTCATGTTAGAATAATGTAAATGAATTCTTACCATGCTGATGGCACTCCATAGTTCCAATTTGTCCACATAATGTGTCACTGTTTTGCAAATTAGGGATTCTGGGATATCGAGTTTTGATGCTGCCAAAATTTACTTCAAAAACATTGAGATTCACTGTAGTTAAATGAATAAGGAGAGAAGCATCCTTCCTGGCTTTTTCTTATTTTCTAACATCTTTTCTGCTTTTTGGAAGTCGGATTTAATTCTTACTTTTCAAAAGGTGACTATGAATTCTTTTTCTTGCCAGGAATGTAAAAGTAATGGGTTCAGGTCTTAAACATTTGTTCTCCTGTCAAAACCAGCTCCTCTAAAATCATTCCCTCTAGAGAAAAATATGAATAATCTTAAAGAAGAAATCTGTAGGTGGAAGAGAGCTGCTAAATAAGTAGTCCTAAGAAAGAGAAACGGTGAGCTGCAGCCTTCAACAGCTAGAAAAAGTATATCTTATATAGACACTAACTATGGTTTGCTATTCAAAGAGCTGGAGGGAGAAAAGAGCTAAGGCTATAGAAAAATTATTTCCTCAGAGAGGGAGTCTGCAGGATATAGCCTGTTGCTAGAGTTTAAGGGAAAAAAAGAATCTCATGTTTGATTCAGAAGTTGCTGAAAAGAAGAAAAAGAATAGCTTTGGATGTAGGGTCTTTTCAAGAACTCATTTGTTAACATCCCGCTGCTCTTGGGAATCAGGCACTGACCCCTTCCTGACAGACTGTGGTGGGCTCGATCTGATCCTGAGGGTGTCTAAATAAACCCTTTCCTTGGTTTTACCCTGAGCAGGACCACATCTCAAAGCCAGAGCAGTCACTCATTCTGCATTTGCTTCCCTTGGCTGGAGAAGAACTCAAATCCAATTTAACCCAATTATTCTGTTGGGCCAGGTTGTGCTGTTCTGGTGCCTCCATGTGTGTTCCAGAGCAGAGCATGTCAGAGCCGTGTGCTGAGCTTATGTGAACAGGGCTGGGGAGGTGAAGTCAGCGGCTGGGCAGGAATTCAGGTGCTGTTTGGGATTTTCTGCATGAATGTGGTGCCTCAGCAGAGGACAGAGCCCTGGTGACACTGGTTATAATTAGAGAGGTGGCTCAGAAGTGCCTCAGTACACTAATGACAAATCCTGTAATTGCTGAATTCATCTTCCCGGTTGACTGGTAAGGCAGTTTGAGATGGCACATTACAAGTAACCCCCCAAAAACCAGGCTGTTAGTAAGAGAAAAACATCTTGCAAAATGCCACGCACAATAAAACCCTTATTTCAAAAGCAAAAAGAGGCTGGGAGTTGATGTGTTCACTTGGAAACTAAGCCAGTGAGGATTTGCATGTTCAAATAAAAATAAATAAAAAATAGCAGAACATTTAAAAGAAGCTTATTTCTATAATAATGCAAAATGTTAAGCACAGATTTACAAGCATAAATAAGAACTCAAGTCACAAAATGGGTAGAGACATTATACCAGCAACATTAAATAGATGAAATAGCAGCAGTCAATTTAATAAATAGCTTTCCTTTGCTACCTCTGAAGCCAAAGAAATGATACTGCTTTAGGGACACGTTCAAAAATAATTCAGAGAAATATCTGCTCTGCCTTCCTGCCACTGCCAAAATGCACCGTCTGAGGTCACAGCACCAAACCACTTTTCACTGTTGCCCTGGCCACTGCACACATGGCAAAATTAAGCTTTTAAAGGGCAGCAAAAATGATGAGGAAAACGTGATGGCAGCAACCAGGGAATTCATCCTGCTGAAATCAATGGCTGCTTGAATTATAGTTGCTAAATTTGTCTGCCTACTCCAGGAACTTCTGAAACATACTTTCTTTAGTCCAACTTCTTTTTAACCATCTGGGTGCTGGTTTGCCACGCTATTTCCTCCGGAGGAAAAATAACATCCCATCATTGCTCGGGGTGGTGGAAGCAGCGATCATTTTGTAGCTCTGTGGGGACATCTGTTGTTGCATCGCTCAGTCTGTGAGTTAGTGCCAGCAAAAGCTCAGGTCAAATCCTCTTCTTCTGTCCTGGTAAAACCAGCTTGGAATTGCTAGTTCTGATTATCACCTATTGTCAAACCAAATCCTTTCTTTTTTTCTTCACAATCAAGTTACCTGGAAATCACATCTTTGTGTGAGTTTAGAGGGAGCACAGATAAGAGCTAAGGAGGGGTGAGGAGCAGAGTGCTGGTGGTGTGTGTGACACATTGGGCAATCTGTGAATGCTTTGCTGTAATGACAGAGTCAGTAAAACTTGAAATTTTAGGGCTCGGTTTGGCAAGGGCTGTGCTGAAGCCCATTGCTGAATACTTGAGCATATGCTTACATCCCCTGGTAGGCAGCAAATCTGAGTCTTCTTTTTCTAATCTGAGTTTTGTGCTTTTGCAAATGGAGCTAGAGAGCTCATTTGGGGGCTCAAAAACAAAACCACCTCCCTCTCCAGCCAGGGCTTTGAGACACCATTTTATGGTGCAGTTCATTAAATGAACTGCCAGCAAACCTCTTCTTTGTAAATCCATTTGTATGAAAAGAAACAAACTTGGATATTTTAATTATAATTTTTACAATTTCACTAGAAACCTGTGTTTTTAAATAGCCTCCTGCTTTCCAAAAACTCATATGCTAAGGGTTTTTTTGACAGAGAGAATCTGCAGGTGCCTGCAGTACCTTGTATTGAAGGAGTACCTCTCCATTTAGAGGGCTCAGTTATGTTTGATGTAGAGTGCTCTTCATTTTATTTAAGTAAATGATCGCTTTGGCTTCTGTAACAAAAGGCTAATTCTGCTTTGCTTGAGGGAGAGAGGAAGACATCTTAAATCAGTGCAAAGCACCATCAGTCTGTCTCTTGTCATCTGATTCAGTTGTCCCAGAAGTCAGCGAGGACCAGGATCGCAAGAGTTTATGAATCAGGAGCAGCCTGGAATAGAGGAACTCTTCCCTGTCACTCTCAGGTGCTACGATGGCAAGCGTGTTGTGAGAGAGCAAGCCCTGTCAGGCCCTGTGGTGGCCTCTGTGGCACCCTTCCCATGCACATAAGGTGTGAGGGATTTCCATCTGGCACCTGCTGTTGTTCTGCCAGAGCCTGTGCATCACTGAAATCCAGTTTGGGGCGTTGGCTTGAGACGTGTTAAGCTTTGTTCAGGCTCTTCACCCAGGAGAATGAAAGCGCTCCTCGGTGATTTCACGGCAGAACACAGGCTGCAGAAATCCTGGGATGGGGAAGCATCCCATACCCTGTTACTGCAAGAACTCTGCTTGCCAGCAGCTGATATGGGCATACCAGACAGAGGAAGGTCTAAGGCATGTTTGAGCAGCTTTTATACGTAATAATATGGAAAAATGAGTAAGCAAATATTTTTTCAGCTTATTTTACGGATCTCTTGTGCCAGCTTGCTACAATTCTGGTTGGGTTTTTTTTTTTTTTTGTTTGTTTGGTTTGGTTTTTTTGTTTGGTTTGTTTTGTTGGGGTGGAGTGGGGTGGGGTTTTGTTGGTTTATTTATTTGTTTGGGTCTGTTCCACATGGAGCTAATTCAAGTGAAATCAGCTAACACCTTTGGAGATATGACCAGAGCTGGAATATTAGAACATGTTTTATGTTGCAGAGACAATGCTGTTTCATTTAAGTTCTTTACTCCTTTTGCAGTGCCTCATTTAAAAGGAGTGGATGTTTTCTGTTTCAAAGCCTGTTGCAAATTTTCCAGATTTTTCTCTCATGTAAAATCACCTCTAAGTCCATAAGGGTTTCATTGGAGAAATCAAAATTGTTTGAGAGAGGTAATTTAAGGATACCTCTACCCATTTACAAAAGCAAAATGGATATGAGTTTAAAGGGTTCTCAATGCAGTGAGGTGCTACATAATATATATACAGACAGGAGTTTTGGTTTTGGATATTTAATCATGTTTGCCCTAGGCAGGCTACTCAAGTATCCTGAAGAGCTGAAGCAGGTTTTCCCAATATAATTTGTTGAGCTTCTAGGCTTGGGATTTCCTTCTTTTCTGCAGTGACTTGCTGTGGATTTTGCCCACACTTGGCAGTAACATGTCTGTTGCTGATTGACAATGGAGCCAGTCTAGAGTAATACTGCGACTCATCTGGCGAGCTAAAAGTGAACTGAGCAGCTTTGGGAAGCCCCTGAAGTGCTCCTAAGAGGAACTAGATCCACTCCAGAGAAGAGTGTGAAATTTCCAATGAGAAATTATGGGAAAGATCACCAGGGAGGAACCAACATGAGCTATCCTTCACAGCATTATATTAAAAGTTTACTAATATAACCTGCTCCCTCAGCAGCAGTGATGGCAGACATCTTCATGTCTAGATATTGTAAGTGGTGTCACTACCTGTTAGTAGCATATTTGTCACTAGAAATAATGGGCCCCCTTTGCTGCACCGCAGTGTTTGATAATTAAAGGAAACTATTACATGTGTTTGACACTTGCAAAAGATCCATGTATGTGGACAAATTTATTTACTTTAGGGTAAGAAAAAAAAGGAAGATCATTGCATATTAAAGCTTATCCTGGCTCTCTGAGACTGAGCCTGAGAACTTGTGCCTGTGCAATACTTGCTCTCCAAAGGCATCCCCCACCTGAAAAGTAAAGAAATGCAGAACTCGATGTACTGCTTGGCTCAGCGTTCAAAGGCAGTGCCTTGTTTCCCAAATGAATTTGTCTGGGTTCTGTTCCCAGCCATCAGTTCTTGTGTAATTTCTCTCTCTCTGCTGGACAAGAGAGACTCTACGTACCCAGTTTTCTCCATAGGAAGGTGCTTACGCTGTATAAACCAGTCACTTGTCAATCTTTTATAAACTAAATGTCTTGGGATTTCTGTAGTTTCACTATATGGAATTTTTCATATTGTGCATGTAGTCAAGGTTTTGGCTGCTTTCTGTTTTTTCTTGGTTGTTTTTTTTTTCCTAAGACAAGACATGAACACGCTGTGTACTAACCCAAGGTCTCACAAGTACTGTCTATGCTTCCCCGCTTCTTGTTGCCCTCTGGTATTCAAATTTAAGGAATAAGTTTCCATTTTCATACAGCTGGGATAACACTGGGAGCTGGTAGGTGTGTGTAGATATCTGTGTAACATAATGCAGATCCTTTCTGGTACCACAGAGGCATTTCTCTCCTGCAAGTAGATTTGTATTTCTTATTTCTAAAGTCCTTCCACTTGGCTAATTCAAATTTAATTAATTTAACTGGGCATAGCTTCCCAGTGATCCCCATCATTTTAACTGGTTTGTCCTCCTCATGATGTGTCATTCAGCCACAGCCTGTCACCTGCAAATGTGACACGACAAAGACACGATCTTGTGTTTGCTTGCAGGTCATTGATGAAAACAGTAGCTCGAGTACTGCTTTTTGCAAGCCCTCCTATGGAGCACCCACACCTCAGGCCCAGTCCTGGCTGACAGCATTCATGCCCATAGCTGACATCCTCTTCCCTGGGATTTGTACAGCTCTGTCTGCCTGTTGTAAACCACTACAGAGTTCTTTCATAGTCAAGGTTTGCTCTTGGCTTTTGCATTTTTTACTGAAAGAGAGGAAATAGTGGAAGTCCAGATCTTCAGAGCCTCATGTATTTTGGGGCAGAGGCTCTTCACAGTGACATGAGCAGACAGACCTGTCTCATGGTTTTTGAAGATCTCTTATACTCCTGTTGCAGGAGAATGAGTGGGTGACAGATAAGTCAAAGCAGCTCACCAAACCTGCCATAACATAACTGCTTGCCTAGCAAAAGTAACAGAATTTAAGAGTTTTGTTTCACAGCTGGACCGTTAATCTCATTATTATATTCACTTGTCAGAGCATGTTAACATAGCCAAGTGAAAAATGCTCCTAGAGACATCCTATTGAATATTTAAAATGAAGAATTAAGTGTGACTTTCAAGGCATCCAAAATAAGTGATGCTAAATATCTTTAAGGAAGGGTTGGTTACCCTATATGTGTTCTGAGAGTCCTCCTAAATATAAATCACAGAAAATTCAGTTAGAAGTCAATTGAGTAATTAAAAAATATTATTATCTTCTTTTAAATCTCCTTTTTTTTTTGTTGGTATCGTTTTTGTTAGAGGTATTCCTTAAGGATTGAAGTGGAATGGTAATTCTGCACATAAAAAACATAGGCTGAAAATTTGGTCCAGAGAACTTTGCAGGCAGGAAGAAATGCAGAGATTAACAACTTTTTTTTTATAAGACTGTGCTGTGTTCCTGTGCTGCGTCCCTGCAGATTTAACCCCTGAAGTTAGTAGGAACTTTGTAGCTATGATCTGTAAGTGTTCAGACTTAGCACACTAAGGCCCTGTTCATCCATATGGTCATTTATTTTTCTCCGTAAATACTCTGTTTTAAATCTTTTTGATAGCAAGATCCAGGTGTTTAACAACTTCTAAAGCCATCAGTAAGGCAAAAGACTCAAATGTACCAAGGCTCACCGGAGACTAATTTGTTGTAGTCAGCGAGTACAGTCCTTGAAGATTACATTCTCTTTGCTTCCAGCTGAGTAACAACAGGCCAGGTCTCGTCTGCCTTGTGATATGGATGAGCAAGAAGGCTGTGACAGAGCACGTTGAGATGTAGTGTACAGTGCTTGGGTTCTGAGACACTGAAAAAATGTTCCTTCCTCCAATGGAATAATTCAAATCTATGCATCTTCTCTCTGATGGCAGGAGGAGGTAAATAATGACACGTTCAGTGCCATTTGTCTGTGTGGCAGGGGAGTCGAGCCTTTGCCTGGGCAGGCTCCCTGCTTTTGAGCAGCACAGAGCCGAGGCAGCTGGTGAGCCAGCCTGGGGCACTGGGAGACCACAGTGAAGAGCCTGGGGAAGTCCAGGGTGGACACAGTGAGTGCTTCTACTGGAGGCAGTGCAGATTTTGGGAAGGTTCATACAGAATTAGAGCTAATAAGCCCATCTGGCTGTAAATGATTCTGTTCCACAACTATCCAGGCTTCAGAAGAGCTTCCATCACTCTGTCTTGCTTTTATCCATTAGGCCATGAGATGCATTGATCATCTTTCTGTGCTTTACTTGTGTCCTTTCTTCAGTGGAAAACTGGAATTGCCGGTATTAGTGCATTGTGACTTTCCCAGATAAAACATACGTACACACGTATATTTAGATATTTGTATTATTTATTGCTACCTTTCACAGGCAGAGCCATTTGAGATAAATCCTTTAGCACTAATTTAATGCACAATTCTACATTGGTGGTCCTTTTGGCAATCTGTTGTAACTCTCATGATTGTGTTTCCCTTCCTCCCCCTGTCCCTTGAGTATCAGTGTGTACCACATGATCTATTGTACCTGTGTTTATGCAACTACCTCAGCACAATGTAGGATCTGTACAAAAAATGTTATAAATTAAAGGAAACATCAACCCTTTACTGCAGTTGCATTTTCCAGGAAAGTAAATGCAGTGAAATAAATGGTTAATGAGGGATTTCTTCTAATTGGAAGGATGGTCCTGGGAATATTCATTATAATTTCATTGAAAGTTGCATGTCCAACTTCTGTTTTGGGGTACCCAAGTCCTCCTTTCATCCCATGTAATGTTTTTGGTAATCAGCCATTAATTAAAATGTCATGGTTTCCCAGTAATAACACAGCAGTGGTTTGGTCCAGCCCCACTCTTGTAGGAAATGTGCAAGATGGATCAGCCAAGCGTTTGGTTCAGGTCAGTGCTGGCCTGTGCTCGCCCCATCCCAGCGTGTCGGGGGCGGCTGGGAGCAGCATGCGTAATTCAGGGCACCACAGGACTGTGACGGGAGCTTTTCCGGACGGTGCCCGGACAGATGGAGAGCAGGGAGCATGCGAGAGATCCGTGCCAAGGCTGCGGCTTGCTTGCCAAATCTCATGCAAAGTAGGGCTGTGCAGCTGAAATAGAGACATGAATTATAGTTTTTTAATGTTCATTAAAACTTTTGGTGCTTGTAGTCCTGCTGAGATGAAAATTCCAGAGCAAATAGAAATCCCTAGGAACTCACCATGTTTTCTACAAAGATCACCTTCAATCTCTGATTTTTACATTTGCCTTCGTTCCCAAAAATGTTTGTCACATGTGCGATGGTTTCAGGCTTCAGACTGTTAGGATATTGAGACTGAGTCTTTAAGGGTAAACAAACCCCTTGTGTCAGGAATAAACCTAGAATTATTTCTACTCATTCCACTTCATAGTGCTACTGCAGTTTTTACTAGGTACAGGGTAGTTTGACAGATTGTGATAAAAGCAGTGATGAATGTATTACTAATAATACTGTAAAACTGACTACATAAAAAAACGGAGAGCATTGTCCTAATCTGACTTCCAGTGTAGAAATCCTCTGTCCTTTAAGCCTCTTTTGGGGGGATTCTGGCTGGGAACAGAGCTCTGCTTTTATAGGCAAAAGGCACGACCCTCCCCAGGCAGGGGCAGGGGGCAGGGAGGGATGCAGGAGGACACTTGTGAACTGGTGGTTGGCAGAAGGGGCAAAGCTCTCAAGAAGCTGGTGCTCAATGGAAAAGCCTCCAATATGCTGAAAGAAATTTTTCCCTGTCTGTTTTTTACCTTTGGGCTGTTGGTTGCACGACCTAAAACACACATTGTTTTGCCCAAGGTGGGATTCCAGCACTCAGCATTTTGGGGTGAAATCCAGACGGTTCATTCCTTTAAGCTGAGTTCCTCAACTTTAAGATACTTACAAAAAAAGGTAGGTTGGCTTGGAGAACATTTAGACCCCAGCGGTGGTGGTCTGATCTAATGCAGATGGATCCAGAAGCAGAATAAGTGAGAAGGTTTGTGGAGTTTGTGCAACTTCACAAAGATGTGCCCTGCGGTAGGTTTGTGGTGCAGACGGAAAGTATGATTTTCATTTTATTGATATTGCTTCAGGTTAATCAACTTCTTTTGGTAGATAGTGATGGGAAAAGTTACCCAGAGAAAAATTCTTTAAATGTACCAGAAAGTTTTGCAAGTAAACCAGTGAATTCCTTTAAGAAGTGTGATGCATAACCAGGAGGAACAATAATTTCCCAGTTTGATTTAGGAACACTGGAGATCATCATCAGTGGCAGAGCTGCTTGTTCCTTTTAGTAGCTTACAAAGCTAGGTAGCCTTTCAGGCCACTGAAATGTGCTGGATTAAGAGAATATTTTATTTTACACAGAAAACCATTTTGGAAACGTGTACCATGTGTGGTGTTCAGGGATGACTTCAATCCCTTGCTTTTTCTTTGTTTGTTGTATATGTTATGCGGTAGCAAGTGTAATTTGAAATTGGCTCTGCCTTTTGATCTTAAACCAATGAGGCTTTCTTGGCTGCTAATGCTGGCATAGTTGTGCTTCTTCACAACTTACACTAAGCACATTTCTACAAAGTTTTTCCTAAGAGCTAATGTGAGTTTTGTGTTTATTTTTGAAATCCACACACTGCTTTTCTATTGTGCTTCTGAGCCTTCTTTTTTCTATCATTCAAGACTCAATTCAACAGGAATGCTTCCCACCAAAGCAACAGAAATGAACAATTATCTAGCTACTGTGAGAAATATTTTACAGAGGCTTGTACGTTCCAAACAGACGTTTCAATCCTCATGGAAATCTACCCAGTAGAGTTCCATTTTCTGAAAATATTACCATTTTTATACAAAATAAGCTATTCTTTTGTATTGCTGCTCTGCAGAATTCCTTGGCAGGGAAAAATTCTGTGTTCAGTAGGGATACTACAAATTGAACCTTCAGGCCAGATTTTGAAGTACTTTGTGTTTACATTTCATAGAGGAAATATGTTGACTTTGGGTTTTGACAATATATTGGAAGACCCTCAGATACAGGAGATTGCAGTGGAATTTCCTCAAAATGAAAGTTGCACTTTGCTGCTTCAGATTGTATTACATTCAGTAGTGAAAATACACATAACAGCTGTCTTTGATACTAATTCTGCTGGAATTCACCACTTACAAATTGCTTTTAAAAATGCTTTATCAACTGCCTCTCTGCCCATACTAGCCAGCAGGAGAAACCATTGCCCATAGCTAGGTCTGGTAGGAAAAAACCTTGGTGTTTTGGGGGCCAAAATTTTCTATAGTCTGAATCAGTCTCTCTAACTTACTGCCCTACTCTGGCCAACAGGATCTGCCAATGGATCAGGGCACATCTTCCTTGGCTCATGAGTGAGAATTAGAGCTCTGTAAGTCACAGGGAGAGGTTTGGTGCTGGTGCTGGGCCACTGAGGCTCTCCAGTTCTCGAGGTAAAGCCAGGGTGGGACAGAACAGCCCATGCAGTTCACAGCCTTTATTGTCAAAGAGGAGCTGGTGTCAAGTGAAAGTTACATCCCAGGCTGGAAAATGTGATGGAGAATCACAGATTTGCACTTACTCCATTATCTTACCAGGCAGTATTATCTGCCTGATGGCCAGGCAAACATTCAGGGAATGTACCCTCCTAAACTGCCTCCTAAACTCTGATTTTAGGAGGACAGTTATGATTCTGGCCACAGCATGATATTAAATATCTGCAGTGATAACTTTGTGCCCTTCTGAAATCAGTAGCTGGTTTCCTGTGGAATTCAGTGTGACAAACAGAAACTTCCAGGAGCATTTAAATATACAAATATTTGCCGATGTGCAAGCTGTAAATTGTTTGTTCCAAAGAAGTTCCATTTGTTGTTACCTTAGGCTAAACCAAATTGCAGAGGAGAGTAATTTATTACAAACATGATGTTTTGTGGCAGTTAAACCCATTTACTAGCAAATGTGGAAGACAAAATTCTGTAATTGCAAATGTCTTGGCATGGAAAATATTAAGAGGAAAACTAGTAAGGGCTGAGTAGTACTTGTTGTGAATAAATATGCATGATCAAATAATAAGTGAAATTAAATTAGAGGGACCTCTCTCATTTAATCTCATCTTCCAGTAAAAAAAATACTTAACTATAACTTCAACTACCAGAACGAGCTACTTTATACTGAGAAAAGACACTTCATACTCATTTAATCTGTGTTCAGATGAAAAGACACTTGCCTTATTATTTTTAATTCCTTCATAAATTTGAAATGACATTGCTTTCATGGCCTTGTTATAATTAGCAGTAGCTATTTCTTGTTAATGAGCTGTTACCTGCAAATCTGTATAATTCATCTGACAAGCTGACAGCCTGACTCATTAACAAGGTTTGACCAGTATCTGAAGCCCTCTGCAAAAGATTTTCTCCTATGACACTACAAAATGTTCTCTGAGGTACCATATATAAATATATCAAACACTGTAAATGGTTTCTGCAAAGAGGTTACAAAATCATTCTGCTGAGAAGTTTGTCTGTAACATATATCTAGAATAGAGATTGTTACCTAGAAATCCTATTTTTCACCACATTTATCCTGTGATTAAAACTGTGCTGACACCACTGATATTTATAAATCCCTGGCAATCTATAGCATTATTTCTACATGGTTTGCAAAAAATATTTTAAAACAGAGAACAAACACCAGGCTGCCCAGCATGAAGAAACCTCTGGACCTCTCCACTAGTGGAAAACACACTTTTGAAAAAGAGTTTGCCTGTTTTCAACAACTATATTATCAGCTTTTAGGTCCTGATTAGTCAGTCCTCCAGAGAGTCATCATTTCTTGCACTTCAGTGAAATTTGGATCTGGCCCTGGCCCTTCCTGGCTGCACATTGTTACCTAATGTCTCTCTTTCGACTTTTCTGCACCCGTGTAATTAACTGGAATTAGTTTCTCCATTTCTAGGAAGTATCTTTTAAATGGCATTAAGACAGGTTCAGTAATGTTCAGAAAAACACCCTGTAAAATTACAGCTGCTCTGTGTGGATTTATTGATACACATGGCACTTTACTGTGGCAAAGGCAAAGTCACTGCCCGAGGCAGTTTTCAATCCAGCATCATGTGATCTTCTGCATAACGTGTGGTAATTTTGTGTGGTCCAGATTCAGCACACACACTTTGCTTCTCAGACTTGCTGTGAAAATTAACTTTTTTTATTGTTTGTCAAGCCATTAGAAACCAGAGGGATTAACCCGATAGAAAAGAAGAGGAAATCACAAATTCTGTCATCAGTGTAGTGTTTGAGTGATGTGAAGTAAATAAAGCCTGGGACCACACAATGAACAAAGGGGCGAAAACAAAATACTGAATAGCTTTTCTTTGCGTGTCCAGCATTCTGCCCGTGCAATGTCTGAGGGAGTGGCTCTCGGGAACAAACACATTGTGTTCCTGTCCCCAGGCTGTCTGGTGCTGCAGGGGCAAAAGGAGGCTGTGGTAAGGTTGCAGGTAATTCCAGCTCTCAAGCACTTGGCGTCNTTTTTTTTTTTTTTTGGTGATGCTTTCTGTGACTGTGTTTAGGATGTGTTGTGGGAACCACCTCAAAACTTGTCCATAATGAAACAAGATCCAATCACAAGAGGTGTTGTCCAAATATATAAGAAAACTTTTTTTTTTTAAGTTAGTAGTCGAAGCAAAAGATAAAGGGAGCTAATTTCATCTCAGATTCAGTGACTGCACTTTTTTGGAGATTCATGGAGAAGGGGAAAGAAAACCCTTGGAAAGCTTTGTTTCACAGCCAGTCATATTAAAGCCTAAATGACAGGTCTCATTTTGGTCACTAAGATGTTGGTACACAGGGAAGGAAGACAGTCAGTAAACAAGAGTGTCACAGAGGTGGCACTGGGGAGGATGTGAGGGTGCAGGCACGGTTTCGTTGGTGGAGCAGCCAGAATGGATGAGTGCAGCTTCAGCACCATGTGTCCATAAAGGCAACGGAGACCTCTGGGAGCATCCATGGCTCACTCCCACATCGACTTGCAGGGTGATGTTGTTCTTACTCAGGTGCATTCTTTGCTTTTTGATAAAAAATACTTTATTTTCTTCTACAGCATTCCAATAAAAATGAAGTTTGTTTTATTTAGATTTCAAGTGATGACTAGCTAGTACATTCAGGTGGATTTTATGAGTAGTTTCAGCTTTATTTTTCCCTTGGGGAAAATTCATCCATCTTTGCCTGCAGTTCAAGGAAAGATTTTCATTCTGGCTGTAAGGGAGGAGCTCTCAACTTTCTTACCCTGATTTTGCTCCTTCTCACTGCTGTTTTGCTTTACATCTGTCTGTTATCCCATTGTGATACAGAGGAAAACTGTAAAATTCCCTATTGATGTAATTTCTCATTTTTTATTTCTGGTGCAGAAGCTTTTTGACAGATTTTTGATTGTGGCACATTCCTTCCCCTGTTATATCAGTGACAGACACTTCTAGCTGCTCAGTCTGCTTTCTCCAGTGAGGAGCTTTCTCACCACAAAAAGAAATAATGACACTGCTGTGGCTGGGGGCTGTGCTATTGGAAGAGTGTCCATGCAAACACCCTCAAGAGCTGATGTTGTATTTCACCTCAGTCCAGATAGTTGCAGTGTAGCCCATGTCCAGAAATAATGTGTCCACAGTTCCTTACAGTGGTGCAGGTATTCCTGTTCTGTGCCATCCAGTGTCAGGCCTGGCACAGGAGGCTCGATGTACAGAGAGACCTGTTTTTGCAGTGAGATGTAGCCCAAGGCCTCTGCTTAGCAGGACTTTAAAGCATGCAAGTGCTTCATTGATGTTGGCACTTAAATTTACACACTTTTAAGCACTCTGGTGAGCAGAGACTTGAGGAGAAGCTGTTCTAGTATGGAACGGAAATCATGTGAAACCCTGAAGAGAATGTATAAGCTAAAACATTTGCAACTTTCAAGGCATTTCTTTTGGGGTTTTTTTATTGCTTTTGACCCTAGGAATGTTTTTGGCCTTGCAGAAAAATATTTGAGCCTTCAGACTGAACAGCACTCTGACCTCGTGAAAGCTGGTTGCCATCATTGCTGTCTGATGGTGGGAAGCCTTTGTTTTGGGACACTACATCATTTAAGAGTTTTACTCCTTAGCGTAGACATAATAAATTGCCTGCATTTCAAGGAAGAAAATGAGGTGCAGCACCTGGGACATCAGGGGCTCTCCACAGGTGCCACTTTAGTGCAGCAGTGTGTCCTGTGTCGGGGCTGTGGGGCTGGATGCACAGCAGCTGCCAGGCTGCGGAGAGCAGCGGGAGCGTGTCTCGCTGTGGGAGCCGCTCCGTCCTCGCTGCTCCGGCTCCGACTGCTGCAAACGATGTGCAAATTAACTCGAACGCAAGCAGTGCTGCTGATGGAGGAGAGAGGGAGCAAACCTGTATTTCACTGGTGATTTCCAATAGGCAGAGTGTGCTCTTAAAGCACCACCAGGTTATCAGAATATATAGCGGGATAGATGAACTTCCCCCTAGGACAGGGGACAGCATGATGGATGAGAGACTCACACTGACAGCTACCAGGACACTTCTTGGATAAATATGCCATTTATCTTCTCACAAAGCACATCTCCGTTCTAGGGAATCAGCTATGTCAGTGTTAGGAATACTACCAAAATCCAGGCAGTAGAATCTCTGAGAGACAGGCAGGCTTTGGTGCTAGCATGGTTTCCACCTTCAGCTGCACCCGCCTACTGGGTGAGTTATTGTTACTGTATTTGTAAGTGACTGTACGCAGATGATTTTTATCTTAACCAATGCAGCATATTTGCTTTGTGGCAGCATTAGCACCCTGATTGCATATGATGTGTTCAGGCCGTAGGGAAGAACAGCTCCTCCTCTTCTTCCCCCATCACTCACACGTGTCCTTCTTGTCTCTCACCCTCCTCAGAGCAGGGAGCAGGAGGGGAGGCGAGGGGAAGCAGCGCTCACTCTCCTTGTCCAGGGCTCCTTAGGCTCTTCCCCAGCGCAAGGACAGTCTCTGGACAGGTACTTTGTGTGGCAGAGCTCCCACCAAGGGACACTGTGTCCATCCCAACTGTTCCTTCAGAGAGATGGGTTTTTCTAGGGCACTGCTGTCTGTTCAGGCAGGTCACAGCCCTTGGCTTTAAAGCTGTATTTAGAGAGGATGAGGCCTGAGCAGGTTTCACCCAGCCCCCGGGTTCACACTGAGCCAGGGTTCAGGCAGCTCGGGCTCAGCACTGTGGGAATTCAGCAGCCCCATCAGGGCAACAGTGCCTCTGGTTTATCACCATTCACCGAGTCCAGGAGAGATTAACTGTGTAATAGCACACAGCTCCAGGAGTGCCTGCCCTGCAGAAAGCTTCAGGTATCCACTTTACAAAATACAGGAAAAATATAAAAAGTAATACAAAACATGATATTCTTCCAGGCAGCAAAGCAGGTATCAAAGATGCCTGGATTTAAGCTCTGGAGAAAGTATGGCTCTTAGTCTCTGTCCAAAGAATTACAGTCCAATAAATTTTAGCACAATTAAATAGATGATAACAAGGGAAATTAGTATGTAAATAAACTTCAAACCACAAGGAGAAGTTTATTTCTGTCTTGTCACAAGCTGACTTTTGTGTGTGATAAGACCAGAAATATTTTGGTAATTATTTTCCATCTATTGTATAAAGAAGGACAATGGTCATCATCAAAGCTAGTTTCATTTATGTGATAGCATATTGGCATTTCTGTGCAATTGATCAATTTTATCATCTGAGACTGTGACCACTCTGCCTCTAGGCACTATTATAGAGAGGCTCAGCATGTCAGAAGGGCTTGGGGCAGAGGCTGACCACCAGCAGCTGTGAAATGTGACTCAACCTGCAGCTCAGGAAGTCCTTACAATGCTGATTGCTGAAAGGATGAAGTGTGTTTCAGGGGAAGGGTGGTTGTTTTCCTTTGGCATTCATCCCAGCCACTGTCAGAGAAAAGACAGGAGGATAGATGAACTTCTGGCCTGATCCAGTATGGCTGTTTTTATATTGCAAGGATATTGTTTAATTATTCAAGAGCCAAGAAGAAAGTCTTTAGAATAGTATGGCATCAGTGAAAAATGGGATTGAACTCGGGCAACTGCACAGGTTTTGACTGAGTTGTTGCTGATTTAATAAGCAGTTGAGACTTGATGGAGTTCATTGTCACTCCAAATGCGTTTTCAAAGTGTGGCTTTAATTTTTGGACTAAGATCTCTCCTGGCTGAGAGCTGTGCCGCACATCATTTGTTAGCAAAGTGCCAGGTGTACGAGTAAGTACATCTGTGAGGAAGTGGATGTGGAAGTGAAAGATGGCAAAGACTTTAAAAGCATTAACGAGTTGGAAACAGGTCAGCAATAGAGTCCTGGCTTGTTAAAGATGTCCTCTTGGTTCAGAATAATTGCCAGAGTAAGTTGGGCTGACATTCTCAGTGCCACAGACTGAGATGAACTGCAGAATTAGAAATTAATCACAAAGTGTCCACTACCTTCTGCTGCTAGGAGGATGGGAAAATGTCCATTTTTAGTACTACTGGCTAAAATGATGCTTCAGTGCTTTCACAGCCTTTTGAAATGTAACCCTCCCCTTTAAGAATTGTTTCATCATTGTGAAATTATATTGGGCTAGACCCTCAGAGTGTAAGTCCCAGAGAATTGTTTATGTACAGCGAATGAGAATCTGTCCCATGAATCTTATTGCTCTACTGAGAAAGCGGTCATATCATCTAGACCTTCTTTCAGGCCAAAGCTGCCAAAAGAACTCGGGAAAAAAGGCCAGTTTACAGATAAGGAGGTTTTCAGTCAGGTCTGGGACCGTTTTTCTATTTGTTTGCTTCTCCTCTTAACCTAAAACTAATTTCAGGAATTTCATGTTTTGTATTTTGAATAACTTTTCTTCTGCAGATAGATTGCTAAAATGACCTTTCCCTAAATTCTGTTTAGTGACCCCTACATTTAAGGGTAATATGTTTTGTTCCTATCTCTGAAACAGGAAAAAAACCAAACAATGTGTGCAAAGTAATGAGAAAGAAGATTTCATTAGATGTGGGAAATTCTAAAGATGACGAAAAAAGTGCTGAGATTAGATATGGACAACTGCACTTCAGTAGTCAAGTCTGCAGAAAACAAAACAAACCTGAGCAACTAAGAAATTCTTTGGGGGAAAAAAAAGCCACCACAAACTTTTTTCTAAAGGTCTTCCTAAGTCCCCTTGGTTTTACTGTTTCCCTCTAAATTAGGATCTAGGTCATCTTGCTTTATTGCGATGGAGTATGTCAAATAGAGGGCATCTGTTGGGAGAAATTTTCACTAGTCATGCAAGCTCTCATTTATTTGGAAATTTTTCATGCAAGTAATTCCATCAACATTAGTCTGTAGACTCTCAGAGCTTCAAGAGACAGTTTGTTAGTTCACCTAATTTCATCTTATGTGCATTATGGGCAATGAAATTTTCAGTCACCACCTGTGCTGAGCCCAGGACAGTGTGTTTTAAAAAGATTATATAGTTCAGAGAGACAACTTGCCTTGATCTCAAGGTGTGGAGAGCTGGAAAATTCACTGTTTCTCAGAGTCATCTCTGCCAATTGCTGTTTAGATTCACTATTTCAAACTGGTATTTTGTTTGCAATTAAAACTTTCCTGGGTACCCCTTTCAGCTCTTTAAATGCCTCTCCTGCTGTGCTAAGAAATCTTCCACTGTCTTGCTTTTCTTCCCAGTGAAATCCTTGTACACTGTATTGTAGGCACCTTCCAATTCTCTTACTGACAAACTGAATATACAAGTCCTTGAATTCTTCCTCTGGCCTCTCCCTGGCCCTCCTAAGGTGTTCTGCCTGTCTGCCTTTCTCAGCTGGTGTCAAGCCCAACATCTCAAGACTCAGTGACTGTAACAGAATTAGCTGCATAATTAAGGAAACTTTCACAGAATTGTGACCAAAGCTGGTAAATCTTGGATTTGGCTAAGTAGGTATAATATCATTGGCTGAGAGTCCCTGTCGGATACGATGGGAGCTGGACTGTGCCTCTGCACGGGCGTAGTGTGAGAAGTGTAGTTCAGCACTGGATGCTGCCAAGTAGTTTAGTTAAATTTGCTGCAGTCAGCCAGTGTGCATTTGGCATACCAAGAAACTGCGCACAACTTGCTAAAATGTAATCACTCGCTCACATCACTGAGCGCCTAATCTCTAGGAAAGTTAACTTTTTCAGCACAGGGTAGATCACATCAGCAGGATTCGTTCTTATTTATTCCCTGGTGCTGCTAATGCCTTCTGCTCCTCTTGCAATAGAGATTGTGGGCAGTGCTGTGGGAGCTGCTTTGATGCCATTTCACGTTGCTTTTACACACACATCAAAAATGCAAAAGCACAGCTTGTTTACTATAGCTTGACAAAGGGACAAGCACACTTAAATCAAAGAACGTGCCAATACCAACATCTGAGTGTGTAGGCTTCATTATTAGACAGATCTTTGGGGGCTTTAAAACGTGGTGCCATGTAATGAAATCCTCAGATGCCACAAATGAGGCTATTCCCTTTACTATACTTGGCAGGAATCTGTTAAATGAGAAGGTTTTCCTTTGGCAGCTGTGCCAGGAGGAATAAAATGAAATGAAAAGGGTGTGCCAGTATTTACTGACTGCATAGCTGCACTCACAGGCAGAGTTACAAAGTCATTTCTTGACATGTCTCCTGTGACAGTCAGGCTCCTGCGCAGCGTTCTAATTTCCTTGATGCCCTCTTCCCAATGTGTGATGTTCCTTTGAAACATCACTATTTATTCAGTTGACAGTTGCAATGTCAATGGCAAGGAAAGATAATAACTGTGTGTTGCTTTACAAAAATAAGTTGGAAGTGAAAAAGCCAAAGTCCTTGTTGAGTTTTGAAATGTCATCTCTCTGTTCCACTCCAGGAAGATTTTCTCCATCTGACGACCCCCCGAATGACTTTGTATAGTCAGGTCATGTACATTAGATCATCTTCTGTTCTTCAACATTAATGCTTTTCTGACAAATCAGCAAGGAAAGGGGAAGACTCTGTAGCCTGTAAGGCAACAGTGGTATTTTTGCTTCAGTCACTTGATTTGACATTTCTTTTTCAGAGACTCTGTCCGAAAAAAGCACCCCTTCTCCTCCCCTTAGCCTCTTTTGACTCCAAGCAGAGCTTCCCACCTGTATTTCTGCTTGCTTGCTTTGATACTTCTAAAGCATCATCCTGAAAGTGAGAATGGGCCTAATGGGGGAGTTTCTTGTCTTTGATTCTGCTTTGGATCTGAAAGGCAATAAAGAAGATTTTCTAAATCCTCTCTTATCTCTGTCACTTCAAGCCACTCTCAAACAAGCAATGCAGAGCACTTGCAATTATACCCCAGGCAGAATTTCTGACGACCTTCAATGTCCACAGGCATTCACTATCCTGCAAACCTCCTCCAGACTGTTCAGACTAAAAATGAAGTACTTACATGGAAGGGGGAGAGGAGATGAGGTGACTGAGCAGGTGTGACACAACTGTAATTAATTATAGGAGACCTTTCATCTTTTTCTTCACTCTTGGGACCTGTGGAGTTTTAACAACCAAAAGGAAAGCAGGGGGCTCCAGACATAGTTGAGAGTTTTGTGTACCAGGTTTCTGTTCACCTGCAGCTAGACAGTCATTATCTGCTTTCAAAACCCTGGCAGCTTAGCTAGCTCATGAATCTCTTTTTTGAGGAGAAGAAAAGGAAATCAAGCTACATTTTCTGCATTCTTAAATCCTTCTTTTCAAAGTAGTGGCAGTTTTGATAGAGAAAAGCAGCTACTATCTAGCAGGTAGCCAGAAAGAAATACAGATGATTTCATGGACAGCTTTATGCTTATTCAAACCCTTCTTACCAGGGAAGCAACAGAGGTTTAAAATGACATTTGTAAATGATGTGACAAAACAACCATATTTTTTCCTGTGGGTGGTGATAGGGTTCTGATTACAAAGCTCAGTTCTGAAGGCACAACCACAATTGAATGAGAAATACTGTGCCTTCCTAGACTTCTTTATACTCCAGAAGAATTAGTTCAGGACACGAACACAAACATATTTGATATTAGTTTGTGTTTTGTAAAAACAACAATCCAGAATTTTCTTTTTCTTTTGTCCCCTAGTGACTGACTAGCTCAATTTTCTTAATAAATTGTCTCCCGGAGCACTTGTTAAGAAAGGAAGCTGCTGAGTGCTGCTGGTGCACCCCTGTGTATCCCAAGGAGAACGTGTACAAGATTACAATGGCACTGAGATAATAATAGTAGTGATGGGTCAAAATCTCAGAAGGGATGAAACTGTGGAGCAACTGTGCAAGTCAGTGAGAGCATCGAGCATCTGGTGAGGGTATGGATAGCCCATAGGTGTCAGGTATGTAAACACAGTATATGTTTCTGTGAGTACATATATTCCCAGAGAACTGTCTATAAGAGTTATCAGTACCTTACTAATGGCCTGCTGATTGTTTGCTGGTTTCTGTTGATCTTTAAATTTCATGAAGTCAAGATCGATTTCCTAAGTAATGCCTCTGACATTTGTAAGTAGTACCCAATATAATAATTGATCTTGGGTCATCTTGTCTGTGACTGACAACATTGTAAATGTCCACTGATCAATATATTCCCAAAGAGTGCTTTCGTGATACTTCTTGGAAGCAGATATATGTCTCATAGAAGCAACAGACACTGCAGGAGCTGTTTTGAAAGCTCAGGAAGAAGGGCCCAGTTTTCCTTCCCTGACCCTCATACGCCCATCTGGTCCCTGCAGAGTTGTGTTTTTTCCCCGGGCCTGTTAGAAATACTACACCTGGATTGAAGAGCTAGAGTCTTTTTGGAAAACAGCTTGGTGGGCATTCTAATAAAGTATGTCCAAAAATTCCAGTTTGGATTAGATAGTAAATTCCATCACACTTCAGTGGAGGTGGTTTGCTGTAATTTTTCCAACCAGTACTGCCTGTGCATGAGTCCTTCTAGGACTCCTCAGCCACCCAGTCTAGCAATGAAGAGAGAGGGATCAGCCATGATTCCTTCCTTAGATTCATTGCCTTAGATTCATTCACATCAAGCTGAGAGCACCTGATCTGAGAGCACCTGATCTGATTCCCTGCCAGTTGTACTTCCTTGAATGGAACCGAAACGTGTGTTATTCTTTTCTATCACTGACAGCCCAAAGAGTTAAAGTAAAACAGAAGTCAGGCTCCAAAAATGCATGAGAGAGTTTTAATATATATCTAAATGCCAGAACAGTCTTCAGGCATTGTTGGACATTTCATCATACTTGAATTAGATCACTGAACTTCACTTTTCTCTATAACCAACAGGATAAAGCCAAGAATTCTCCTCTAGATCTGTAGCACAAGGAGGCCAAGCACTAGAGCACCAGCCTATGCAGAACGTACAGTGGGGTCCCACAGCGTAATCCCAAGAGTGGGCATTGGAACTTTTCCATCTTCTGAAGCTTCAGCATCATCAGCTTCTCAGCAGAGAATATCAGTTAAAGCAAAATTGTTTCCGCCTTTCACCTTGAGCCTGTCTCCCGCTCTGGCTAGGTCGGTAAAGTGGGTGAAGGATAAGGTGCATGTCTGAGGTACCCAAGAGCATCAAGGGAGGATCTAGGCATGGTGTTGTCTCAAACTGCCTCTTCTCCTTGTTCCCTGCTTTGGACACAATGGTTTGTTTTTCAACTTTTCAACTTGAGAGGTTCAGTAAGATTTGCGAATGGAAAAAATGACGCCAGCCTGTTCTGTGTGCTCTATAAACTGTACTATAAACCCAATCAGATGCTGTCATTGTAGCATGAAGTTGTTCTGGTTTGAGAGGGAAGCTTTGGAGTGCATTGAGGACAGGATCATGGCTCTTGGTCTCCACTTGAGCTTTTTAGTGCCCTTTGAAGTTCTACTGCCTTGTGTTTTTTCTTGCAGTAAACATCAAAAGCCAGTGTGGTTCTGGCTGATCTCATTAAGATAAGCAATAGGCAGTTGTGTGCTGAGCAACTCCTGCTCCCTGAGGTCACAAAGCAACCTTAGCAGCAGCCTGCACTACCACTGCCTGCCTGCCTGCTGCTATCCCTCTTAATCCCTCCTGTCATTTGGATACCCTTGCTGAAGCCAACAGACTTAATCACATCAAGTTTACCTCAGCGTAACGCTTTCACTTGTCCTCTTGGGGCCAGCACTGTGGACAGTTGTGTCCAGAATGAATCCCAGAATATGGATGTGATTTTAATCTCTCTATGCAAATGACCCCCACCACCACCAGATGGAGGTTCCTGTTGTTAAAAGTCTCTGTGAAAGTTTTGTACCAGCTAGGAAGACAGTGGAGCTCTGGCTCTCTGCTTAGCTGTCTGAAGACGTGAAATCACAGCCCTTTGCTCATGATAGGGAGGTGAGAGTGGGTCAAAACATTCCAATAGCTTGTTTTCCTCAGTCTTTTGCAAAGAGGAGGATCTCTCAAAGCAGTGGTAGTTGGCACACAGGCCACGCTCTCTCTAAATGAGAATTTTTTTTCTGCTTGTCTTTTGAAGTTGTAGATGAGTCTCTGTTAGGTTTCTGCACATCAGCACCCAGATACCAAATTGGAGCCTGGCATTCTGACTCCTCACTGTGATAGAAGCATTGCTGCCATCCGTAGCAAAAGGCATGGATGCATCAAGAAAGACAAAGCTAGTTTCCTTGGACTTGAAGAGCTACCTCTGCGAGAGGCTAGAGTGACAGAAATTAGACATACTGCAAAAGCAGTAAGATCCTTTTCTTCCTCCCTTAAAACCAAATAAGTTTTCAGAAAACAGGGATCATTATAACTGGTCACTGGCTGTCGATTTGACTGAACAGGCATAACTGCTTGGATTTTTACCAAGGGCTCTGACAAACAGGGAGAATTCCCCCAACAAGAAGTTGATGGATACTAACGATAACTGTGAGAAGCAGTATGTCATCTGGTGACACACTGTGCAGAGTTAGTTTCTCATTACTACAAGCCAAGTCATGTAGAACTTGTAGTTTGCCCTTTACCATAATTTATATCCACTGGGGCTCTAAGCAGATCCATAAAAAATGGCAACCAATCCATATCTATCATGTTTTATGTTTGGGCAAAGAATATGGATATTACTTTTTTTAAGTTTCATGAAATATCTGCTCTTATATTCATAGTGATAGATGACTCTGCCAAAGTTTTATTTTAAGGTGGGTTAGGGGCAGTGTACAGAAGGGGGGATGCTAAAGGAGAGAAGCATGTTGAGTGCAATTTTTATTTTACTGAGGACAAAGAAGTCATAAACCCTTCTTGCCTTGGGGGAAGTATATGCAAAAGACTCTCTGGCATGGCCAGAGCTATCTGTAACAGGATAATATTTTCTGCAAGGCTTCTTAAATACATTTTGCCAGAGTAAATTGATCCTGACAGAAGCCTTCCTGTCATCGTGATGTTCTCTCTTGATCAGGACCTTCCAGCTGTGCTGAGATTTGCCAGATTTACAAATCTCTCCTGGGAACTGGACAGGGCCTTTTGATATTAGATGTCCGAGTACATAGCTGTGCTTATCTTCCAAAATACATTATACCTTCCTAACTGCTACTTTAAAAATACTTTGTCACATAAGTATTTTCCTCAGGAGCAGACAAAATAAGGTAGAAGGTTTCCATTTGCTTACCTTACTAATCTGGTGTTCTCTTTCCTTCTTTAAAAAATTCAATGTACAAATAACCAGCACTAAAAAAATCTACAAGCCGTGGGGAGGATGGTACAGACGTGTTACTTGCAAGCTTCTGAAAATGAGGTGCTGGCCTCTGCCGTGGTGCCAAGGGGTGCACAAGGCTCTCAACCAGCCCACAGAAGAGGAGGGTACGTGGCTGCTGAGGGAACACTCTGTTCTCTTTGTGTCTTCAGTGTTAAACCAGAGCTTTTCTGAGCTTCAGTGGATCAGAGATCCCAGACCATTCTCCATTCCCAGACTTCCAGACACTCAGCCTCTTTCCAAAGGCACTCTCATCAAAGCACTAGTTAATGGGCACAAGGTAAGGGTCAGTGAGAACACCTTTTTGAGCAGGGGTAGGGAGAGATGGTCTTGATGACCTGTTCTAGCCTTAAAAATCTCTGATGCCTGCAGAGAGCCCAGAGCTATCAGAGGAGCAAACCAGCATTAGACAAGTGAACTCCTTGTTGTTAGTAAAACCACACAGAATTAAATAGCAGGAGAGAGATTCAGTTTTCAGCCTGAATCACATTGGCTTAGAGAGGCAGCATGCTCTCTGGTAGACTCCTGCAGATTTCTAAGACCTCTTTTCTTGGATCATCCTGAGCATTATCATGTTCAATCCTTGTTCTCTGTCCATTGTGTAGTTTCACAGACTGTAGCTGCCATTCACGTTTTACACCTCAGTGTGGTAAATTCAGGTCAGTGTCTCACAAAGCACAGCAGTAATAGGGTTGCTCTATCTGCAGTTGTTTAAGGAATTAAGCAAGGCAACATGCAACACCAGTGAGCGTCCTTCCACTGCTGACATGGGGAATGTGCAGAATACCCCAGTGTTGACGCAAATAAAGGTCATTTTTTTGGTTTTCTTGCAAAATACAAAGTGAATAAATAAAAAAATTGCCAAGTGTTTTTTCAAAATTGTAGAGCAGTATCATGCCTAAAACCCTAATCTGGGAAGTGCATGTCTTGGAAGGTAATCTTCAAATCTTCTGAAGCATGTAGTATCTACTTTGCGAGTATTAGCAGGAGTGAGACTTTTCTCATATCATTTTATCCTTCCCTTTTTAAGAAAATAAAATTCTGCAAGGCACCATTTAAAGGATTGAGGGATTTGCTAGCTAAATCTATTAACTGTGCACTGCTCTAGGATAAAAGCCTGAATTTACCTGGGACAAGAAGTAAGGAATGGTGCTTTGTTCTGCAAGACTAGGACAAAAGTATAAGACCAGGTCCTCTGAGGCTGGACATCTTGCTCCAAGGAGAAGTTGCATTTCACAGAGTAGGTGGATGCTCTTTAGGAAAGACAATAGTTGCAAAACCTCCCACAATGCAGCCAAGCATGCTTTTCCTCACTGCCTCTTAAAGCAGATGCTAGAAGCAGTCTGTGGTACAATGGAACCAGGCAATTGCTTCTCTCTTTGAAGCAAAGCCCATAGCTTTCCTCTTCTTTGCTCTCCTGCATGGATGAGTGGTAAGGAGCAGCTTTCTGGCTGTAAAAAACGTCAGGTAAAGTAGAGACTCTGTCCCAAAAGAAAATCTGCTTGCTTTTGTTTTCCGTCTCTGTCCCATAGCCAAATTGCTGTAGGCATGAACCAGGCGTCGTGTGCTTTGGTGCTCTCATAAGTGCCCTCAAACACAGGCCGTGTCTGTAGACTGACATACTGAGATGCCATTTTTAACACACTAAAATTTTAAATACTAGCAGTCAGAACAAAATGGAGTTTTGGCTACCAATCCTGAATCCAAAGAGGCAGCGGCCTGATTTGGTCTGCCTCGGTCAGAATCCCAGCACTAGTCACTACCTTTAAAAATTTAAGCATCACTTGTACTGACAAATTGCTTTCTAAAGTGAAAAGCTGGCATGAGAACAGCTTGCTGGAGTTGCAGCAGGAACAGAGGAAAGAGGTGCATCTTGTGTGCCTGTAACAGAGGACTGAGGGGATGATTCATGTCTCCTAATCATTGCCTATTGTAAAACATATCTTGGGCTCCTGGCAGGGTGTGGAGATGTGCCTGTAGGTAAGCCTGAAGATCTTGGGGGCAGAATCACACTTTTGTGCTGTTCAGGAGCGTGGGGGAGGGCTCAGGTTGGCACCTGCCCCACTGCTTTTCCTCTCTTTGGGAACAGATTGTTCAGTGTAACAAACTCTGGGGGAAATGAAGAATAGCAGCAGCAGGTGAGTCTGTGCTTCTGTAAAGCAGCAGATTCAGGTGTTGAACCTAAAGAACCTGGCCAGCCCTAGGAGAGTGGTTTCCATGGTTAATCTTCCCTTTTTTGTGCTACTGATTTTTCTTTTCATTGTGTTTGAAATTGGGAACACTTTGTTCAACATTAGTAGCCAATGGCAATAAGCTGTAGAGATGAGACTTTGCAGAGATATAGGGCAGGGGGAAGGAAGAGGTGTGAGAAATTGAAATGACAAGGTTGTATTGGTGACTGGTGATGTGGAGGAAGGAAATTTTTACCTGGTGTGCTTTGATGAGTAGTTAGAAGAGGAGACTGTAGTAGGCAGGAAAATGTTTAGAGGCTGAGTTCACACGTCTGGAGCACATCTGGTGTAAAACAAAAGAAAATTGAATAACTTGTGTTTTAAATGAGTCTCTTTGGGAGATTTTTATTATTCACTTTTTCAAGTTGGAGACATCTGACATATTTTCATTTGAGAGGGACCCAATATCAACTGCTGACTACATCTCTGTGTCTGTGCATGGGAAGTAAGCTACTAATATGACTCACAGTGGTTCCATCTGTCACCTGTGATCACAGCAGGTCTCACTACTCAGGTTTTTATGTGAAATTGAATTCACTGAAAGTGTGATCACGTTTTTGAGATCTTACCATTCAAAGTCTGTTTGCAACCAGCAACCAAAAGCTTTGGTTTGTGTGAACTGTCCTCATAAGGCTCCTCTTCCTTTCTGTTTAACTGTGGTCTCAAAGTGCAGTGTATTTTTCTGCTTGGGAGTAAAGATATATTTTCATTTTATTAAGAGAATACTTTGCCATCACTGAAAAACTAGACTTTTCTAGAAATCTAGCATATTGAAAATGAAAATATTATGGGACTGTGGGAGAGGTAAGATACTTCTGATTGAGCTAAAGTGGGTCACATCATGCTCTGGAATGACTTATAGTATCCTTGTACTCCTGATGTTTCTCTCGGTGACCCCAGCTGGTATTTCATAGGTTGAGAGGTGTATTGGGACAACTGTGCAAAAAAGTCACCTTCCCTTTGTACAGGAGTAGATGAGGAGAGAGATGGAGGGAGAGAGTCTGAGGATGGATGGATGGATGGATGGATGGATACACACCACCAGGTGTCTGCAGTCCCTGATGCAGCTCACCAACCCCTGGCAAAGCTGCTGGCCCAGCAGATAAGTCCTGCTGACACCCTGCCAGACGCTCAGGTTTCCCTGTCCTATGAACCGAGCTGGCTCTCACTAAAGGCAAGTGACCATCAGGGTGGTGACTTGTTACCTGTGAAGGGCCTCAGGGTGGCCAGGAATGGAGGAAGGAAAAGCACAGTCAAAAGCAGGGCAGGCAGCAGCATTCTGTTGGACAATTCACACACCTTTGATTGCTTCTGGGTTTGAGGTTACATAAACCTTGTCTTCATGTTGTCCAAAGTGAAATTTCTTTCTGTGAAAGAGACTTTCCCCAGGCACTGGTGAGGCTCAGGGGCTCAGATTTGGTGGAGGTGCTCCTCAGGCTCTGCATTTGCTTCTCTGCAGAGTCGTGCATGTCAGCCTGGCTTTCACTTCATTTCCATGTGAGCAAGCAAAGAGCACCATCACAGAGGCTCTGAGCAGCTTGCAGATGACTTGGCGTGACAAAAGCAAAGCGCAGGGTGCCAGCAATCAGTATCTCCCATAAACTGCCTGCCACGTCTCCTCTCTTTTGCACCTAAAGCCAACCACAAAAGTAGGGCAGGCAGTGTCAGGGGCCAGGCTGCTTGGGACCCCTTCTCCTGTGGGGCAGGCCCACTTCAGCAGGGGTTGTGCACAGAAGGGCTGAAGTTCCTTTAACCCATTAAGAAAGGAAGCGTTAGCTGGAGTGCCTGCCCAGCATGGGGGCAGCACAGGTGGCCCAGGGTCCCTGGGCTGTGAAGAGGGGAGGCAGGAGATGGTGGCTGGACCACCAAGGACCATGCCCTACCCCATGATGTGCCCCAAGCCTGTGGGCAGCGGGGACAAGCAGGCTGCTGCCATGGCATGGCTAATCCTGCCCGGCAGCAATCATGGGGTTCCCCTGGCTGTCCTCCCTTGCAAGCCCAGCTCAGAGCAAATTCACTGGCAGTCATGGGTTTGCTGTTCCATTGCCATGTGGGGCAGATTTTCCTTCCTTGTCAAAGGTGACAGCAGCTGAAGAGCAAGCATCCCCTGCCAGCCTCTCTGGAGAATCGTGGCCTTCATCAGTCCTACCCCTTGCACTGTTGAAACTGAGCTTGAGACTATTTAGGTGAAGCCCAGGCAAGGACCTCCACTGTGGCAGCCTTGGGAATGGCAATGCTGCTTTCAGGCAGGGCAGGCATAGTGCTAGGGCAACTGTCCAAGGAGCTCTCCCGAGATCTAGGGAAGCCACAAGGTGTCCCTTTTATTCCCACAGTTGGGTGTTTCACTAATCACTGCTCAGGGCTATGAAAGGCAGCTGAGCTCTACCTTTCTGTGGGTGGGGCAAGAGCTGTCTGAGAAGGGCAACAGCTCGAGCAGAATGTTTGTAGGGGTGAGTAAAGCTAATAAGGCTGAAAAGCTAGTGCTACAGGAGTCAATATAACAAGTAATTAATGTGTTTTCTGTCTGTTGGGAAAATAAGAAACAATCAGCAACTCACTGAAAAAAAAAAAGGAAAACCTCAGCTTATTTGCAAACAGAGCTGTGTGTCTGTGTGGAGCTGACTTTTAAAAAGGGTTTCATCAGGGAGACTGAAGCAGAGTGGGAGTGTCTGTGTAGCTAATTTGTTGGCACTTGGGAATAGTGAGGGTTATTGGGTCTGTTTGGCTGATAGCTACCCCAGGGATCCTGGTTTTCAAAGTACAGGGCTCTGCAGGGTCTGTGCTCATTCTCTGGGCCAGGCTGTGCGCGTCTCCGTGGTGGGAAATGGAAAATGACACAGGTATAGATAGCACAGAGCACAAATCTGTCCTAACCTTCCCAAAGGAGTGCTGCTGTCAGGCTCTTGCCCAATATCTGCACAACTCAGCAGAGGGAATGGTTGCTGAGAAATACTGGACTGAAATGGAGCAGCTGTAGCACATAAGGCAAAATATTAAGAGGCTTTCAGTGAAATGCCAAAGTACACAAACCATACCCAAGAAAAGAAGCTTTCTGTCCATTCCTGAGTCAACACAGATGTAGTATTGGAGATTCAGGCTGTAGGAGGGCTGACTCTGGTGTTATGGGTTGAGGGGAGGAGCATTCAGTCAAGATGATTCCTGACAAATATAAGTTACTGTCTTTTTCTGAGCCCTAGCCCAAAGAAGAATGAATTAGCTGAGGAAGTAGTTACGGTTTTGACAGAGAAATAAAAGAAATTAGCTCAGACATATAAGTTCTCAAAAAGGCAGCACAGAAGACAATTATCCAAACAGAGAGAAAATTTTACCCAGCTTTTTCTGTCCCTAATACTCAGCAGAGTCAGCAGAAGACCTAGAGAAAAACCTCTCTGACTTCAAAGAGCAACAGCCCCCTCAGGGCAGCTATCAACTCTTCACAGGTATCACCCTGCTCTGGGAACCCTCTGCCAGTATTCCACTGGGTGTTGGAGTGGAGTTTCTCCACCCTGTGCTGGAGAAATAGTGTCTTTCCTGAATTTGAAAATACATTCTGGACTCCAGCAGGTTTTTTCTGTTGTATTTGTCTCTATTTTGTATTGCTACATGAGCTTTTGAGAGCATACGCAGCATCCCTTTAAAAATCCTTAAAAGAAATGTTGTCATGACGCTGGGGACAGGGTTTGCCTCAGCCTGTTGCCAGCTGCAGGCACAGCTTTATTCAGTGCTCTGGGGGTAGCAGATGCACATCTCTAAAGGCCAGTCCTTTGCTCTCACTCCTGCCCATCCGTGTGCAGTCAGACCCTCGCACTTCCAGACCATCACAATTACCTGGGTCCCTGCTTCATTTTGTGCAGGAGCTTTCCCAGGGGAGAGAAGGGTAAGCCTGTAACCCTCTCTAGTTAATGCAGAGGTGAAGGCCATGTAAAGGTTTCTGGCACTAGAATGAAAGCTCAAATAACAATCCTGACACTGAAGGAGCCAAGGTTTCACATTAGACCTTGCAAGGAGCAGCTTAATTTCCTTCTTGGCGCTAGCACAGCTAAGAAAAGAGATAAGCAATAAAGAAGAGCAAAGCTTTTCTCTCAGGAAGTTTTTTTTAAGATCTTGCTCTGAGCTTCTAAGATAGTGTCTTATATCCAAACACCACTGTGGGCAAGATGGAAGGGAGAGCGGGTCGTTCTGAGGATCTAGGACTCTATAAACAAAGCTGCTTTCTGTGGGATCCAGCTTTGTGTGCTGAGTGCTCTGGCACAGCTGCTTCCAGATGCTAGAGTAAAGGACAGGCTTGAATTTTTACCTGGGCTGGACAGGAGGTCACTCAGGCTGTGCTGCTGTGCATAGCAGGGCTGACAGCACTGTCCACATGGTGGGCAAAGGGCCCCTGCTTCCTGATTCCCCTTTGGGTTTGAAGAGCGGATGATATTTTTGAGATCAACCACGTAGGTTTACACTAAATTCTCAGGAGATCACTCTGAATAAACATGTGCTCATAACAAGGCTTTCACAGATGGATATTCACACCGAGTTCCCCACAGCAGGGTATATAACTTCCCTCTTCTCAGTAGATTTCAGACTCAAATTCATAACATCTTCCTGCAAGTCTAGAGAAGACATGACAGGCCTCTCCCCAGCAGCTGGTGGGGGGAGGTGGGTAGAGATGAAGGACATTTATTTATTTAATTGATTTTGGGGCCTTTAGTCTTTCAAAAAAAGGTTTCTTAAACCTGCATGTTCTTTGCATATAAGACTGAGGTCTGAGGATCTCTTGCTCTGAGCCCACTTTAATCTCACTATATAACCTGTTAGTGCCATTTGCCACAGCCTTGAGGAATCCACAACCAAGCGATGTGGCCACCTGGGAAATTGCAAGGCAATGGGACCACCTTAGGATGAATTTGTGTTCCCCTCTTTCCCAGCATAGTCCCACAAGCACATGAGATGTGGGCTTTGCTTTATCCCATGCTGGTGGCGAGTAGGATGAGCTGGTGCCATCCAGACAGGTCTGTATCTGTAGCTTGCTCTGGTTTCAGCTGCCCCCTCTCAAAGCAGAGCTGGCCCCTGCTCCTCTGATGCAGCGAGCCAAAGGCACTGTTTTCCTCCTTCTGCTGTGATCGGAAGGCCAGTGTTAGTCCTTGCAGAGTTACCTTTCCTTCTTTCTTCATCCAGCAGAATTTTGCAGTTATTGAGTGATTTCCCTGCTAAGTCTTGGAATTCCCACTTTTTTCTGCAAGCAGGTGGTGTCTCATCACCATGAATTTAATGAGAGTTCCCCTTGCCGAAGTTTCAGCTTGGGCCAGGGAAGTGGGGGTTTGTTGTTTGTTTGTTTGTTTTAATTTTTGGAGTGTTCTGAATTATTGTCAATCAGCAATGTTGAGAATGGAGGTAAATTAGGTAGATATGGGGAAGTTGAAACTATGGGTTTTGCCTTCACTGTGTGCAAAGATCCAGGAGGAAAACAAAGTAATGGAGCAGAATTTAGGAGTTCTGTGTTACAGACTTTATGGCTTGGCACTCACCTAGGGAAGAATGAGACTATTAGATTCCTGTGCAACTAAAATTACGTTTAATGTGTGGTTGATGTGAATAGCATCAACTGAATGCAAGGCAAGAGGCTTAGCATAAATCTGAGTCCCCAATGCTAATAGGTTTAGGGCAATTAGTGCTTTGACGTCTGTAAATCACATCTGTCACAGAAAAAAATAACAAGGTCCTTTTCAATGTGGCACATGGCTGATGTGATAGATTGTGTCTCAGATTACTGAGCACAAGGGCTTGTCACTATATCTCTTTAAAAAGAGCTAGTTTTAACTCTGAGAAGTTGTCTGAATTTATAACATTTCTTATGACTGTTGCATCCTTAAGTCCCTGTTGTAGGTCTTGTGTCTTGGTTAAAAAATTCTTAACCTAAGGTTTTGGGGAAAAAAGCTCGAAACACTAAAAACCAACCAGCCAACCAGGGAAAAAATTATGTAGAACTGTGAGTTTTCTGTGTGATTGACATTTTTAAAAATACTGTCCACCTTAATGTTATTTGTTTGGGTTTTTATAATGACTTCTTTTTTTAACAATAAGGACTAATAAAAATGTGTCCTTTAATTTTTATAAATTGTAAGAGATCTAACTTCTCTGTTAGTTCTTTATAGGACAACTGATGAACAGTATGGATTCACTCAATAGGCAAAGTACAGGTTGTATTTATTGAACTGTTTTACTTTCTTACTCTCCCTGAATGTTATTTCTAAATTTAGATAAATGATAAATGGGAACTATTTACTGGAGTTAGCTTGCAGAAAACATTGCTCTGTGGATTTTTTTTTTCTTTTTTAATCTTTTTTGTAAATATAGTCTTTCTTTAGAACTCACTGTTGCCCTTACTCAGCATGGCACTTAAATATGTGCTTAAATTTAATCAACAGGGAGCCCTCTCCCTATTCAGCAAAATGTTTGGGCATTTGCTGATGTTTTAGCACATCAGTCAGTTGTAGATTCTCGTCTGGGTACAAACTGATCTCGGTGGCTGCATCCCTGTCGGTCCCATTGTGCAGGGAAGTGGGAACTTGCGTCATCTCATCACGAGCCATGGCAAGTCCTGTCCCCTGTGGATGAGAGGCCACCTGCACAACTGAGGCCAAGTGAGGTGACAGTTGTGGTTAATTCATTATCAGAGGTGATTGACATCTGTCTCTTCATCCCCCTGACCCAGACCCAGCACTGCATTTGATTTATGTTAGGAAGGCTGGGAAAGCTGAAGAAATAAGAAGTTTGCAGCAGTTGCTGCCTCTTGTGTCCGCACCTTTTTCTTAGCCCTCCCATCCCTTTCTCCTGCACTGTCAGGATCATGGCAGCAGAGAGAGGAAAGGACATGGTGAACATCAAAACACCTGCATCAAGCTGGTGCTCTGTTAACCACACCAACTTTCCTGGCCCTACATGCCTGCTGCAGGGCACTACAGAGATATCAGTAAGCTGTTCAGGGAGAATTAGGCTTTTTATCAATATATTTATACAAAACTGATGTCAGAGTCCGTTCAGACCTTCCAAATTTACAGAGCAACATACTCTGTGATTTAAACTTTATTTCATAGGCTAATTAAGAAATACAATAAACAAACATGACAAAAGAGCTCAATCCCCTTTTTGCCCAGACAAGTTTATTATGTAAATCCACTTACATGGAACTTATTACCCGTAATTTGCAATGTCACCTACCCTGCCTGACAAGTGAGAGTGCTCATCCTTCCTCCTCTGTCAAGTTGTGGGTGTCCCCTGTATACTCCTTGCAGGAAGTGTGGAAGTGTCAGCAGTCTAGCTGCTCTTGGATCAGCTTCAAAAACTGTTTGGGCAAACTGATGTTTTATACTCTCCAGCTTGGAGTTTTGGTCTGTACCATTTCCATAAGTTAGTGGATTCTGAGAGAATTGCCAGACAAAGGATAGTGGCAAAACAGAGACAGCAATTTGAGGTGATAATAATACGTGGTGGCCTCTGTCTGGCCACCTCTCCTGCTGTCTTTGACCTCATGGTGCTGCTCCCACCATATATCAGGCCTTAGCATGAGCTGTGGTAGCCAAAACCTAGGCAGGAGTTGAGGAAACAGCCACAAACTGAGTATGAAAATAGCCCAGCTGACTGTTTAGATTCAGGCATACAAAAGTGTCACTTTGTCGTTAGGGCAGGGCATCCATAGTGTGAAGCAGAAGCTTGCATTTGCTTTGTTCTTTCTCAGTGAAGAATTATCCATTCTACAATCAATGTCTTGGAGGTGTTTATCATTGTTTTAAAAGTCAACACAGAAGTTGGAAGAGGTTTAGTGTGATTTCTTCACTCTGCTGCTGCCTGCAGCTGGTTTCCTTGGCAACCTTGATTGTACCCTCTGCCTCCTAAGTGGGGACTCACCCCGATGTGTGGCTGGATACCGAGTACATCTCATGTGAGTTCAGATTTTGGCTGCATTGGTGGCAGTAGTACTAGCTTAGGATGGCCCCTCCATGTACTTTCTTCACTTTGAAGCCCAGTTAATCTCTAGAAAGAGATGCTGGATTTCATCCTCTTTCTCCCCGGGAAGATCAAGATGTACTTGCTTGGGAAACTAAAATGTAACACAAGAATGTCCATAGAAAATTCAATTCAGGGGCAAGCTGGAGAGTTGGAAACTGCTGAAGCTGGCAAGAAGCAGCAATGTGAGGGATAGGATCCTCCTCCCCCTCTAGCCAGCACATTGATGTGAGGAGACAGGAGCATCTCTTTGTGGTCCATCTCTTTGTGGCTCAAACAAAGAGTTGGCTGTTCCTCCTTATCATTGTGAGACAGTAATCTAAGGAAGCAAGTGTTCCCTGAATAATTCCTGCTCCTCTCTCAGAGCAGTGGGAGAAATGATGGCTGTGATGGCACAAGGCCATGCCTGGGCCAGAGAGAGATGATTTGCTCCATTGCACTCTCTGCTTAGTTCACCTTATTCTGGATGTCGCTGCTCTGCTGCCATTGGGCTGCCCCAGCCCTTGGAACCCCACCAGCAAGGGGACATTCTCCAAGTACCTGCAGGGCATTTCTCTTAAATAATGTTTCTGTGCCTCAGAATGCACAGAAATGAGATTTTCAGAAGGACCTCAGCATTAAGCACAAGTTAAAGCCAGCCCAAGGCAGCTGTCAAGCTGCTTCTGGAAATCCCACTGAGCATCTGTCTTCATTGTAGGTGAATAACTGAAAAGCTAAAATCCTTGACTTTCAGTTACACCTGAGCTCTCAATGACTAAGATTTTAAATTCTGACCCCAAGGCTGTTCTGAAAATGGGATAAAGGATTTTACAGGATTTAGGTGAGGTTAACTTTTTTGGGGGGTGTGGAGGAGAGGTAGCAGTTGCGATGTTTTTCTGGATTTTTTTTTTTTTTAAGAAAGCTGCTCTAGGTGATTTTGCTTTGATTGATTCGTTTTTTGGAACATCTGATAAATTTTTATCAGCATCACTTCAGCCTTGTGTTTGTTTTTCAGTTTTGTTTTTCTCACTTTGTGGGAGCTACAGTCAATAGCCAAGCCTACAAGCAGCCCTTGCAGTGGGTCGTGGTTGTGTGATTTAAATTAGCAACAGTTGGGACTGTATGGAATGACAGCAAATGCATTGACTTGTGTTCTTGGCAACAAACTGTCTAGAGGCTTAGTTGCTTTGTTTCATGTTTGGAATTCTGCTGCTTGCTGTTAGTGTTATTTTTACCCTACTTTTTATATATGCTATTTGCTCACTTGAGTGAGACAGAAAAGCACAAATATCTCATGGCTGTGTGTTTTGTGATGTCCCAGGGCATAAGAAATACGAGCAGAGCAAGAAAGAAAGTTAAAATTAAGATCGTAAACTACAGAGGACAAAAAAAAAAAAGACCTAAAGATCTCTTGCATTTTTCTTGTCAAGTTTTTGCCAGTCTTTTTTTTATTGCCAAAGACTTGCCTTCGTCAAAAAGTTCTTATATGAGTGAAGAGCCAACTTTGTCTAAGTTATGTGCTACTGCCATTTATTTTTCCTACACATCATTACAGCTGCCAGAATATTACTGTAGTGGCTGAATGTGCAGCTCATAGCACAGGGCCTTGCTGAGGGGAAGAGCACCTCTTTTAGGCTTCTTTTAGAAACTTGGAGACTAAATCTAATAAAAAATATATATCTTATATGGTTGTGCTTTCAAATGCTCTTAAACTGTTATGAAATGAATGTCTGGAGGCTAGTTAGATTTGATTTCACTATAAATTTATCTTATTAAGAAAATTATTATCACTATCCAAAGCAAGTTTCTTAATTTTCTTTAAAATGCTTTCAGTTCATTAATTCCTGGCTGAGCTTTAATTATGCAAATGTTTGGAAGGTTCATATCCGGTCATGAATCTACTGACTGCTGGAATAGAATTTTGAAATATTACAGGATTTTCTGTAATTATGTTTTTTTGATGAGGGAAAATAATTTGGTTTGAGTACATTTTATTTTCACTGAATCCAGTAATTCTCAAACTAGTTACTGAACTTCATGAGACTTTTACCTAAATGGGATAACATGGTTTAGCACACAGCTAGGCCTGTATTCTGTAGAATATCCGGGTAAAAGAGGAGCGAAGAGAAGCCCAGGTACAGTAATTAGCACTATCTTTATTAATCTTGTTGAACAGAACAAAATTCTGATCAAGTGATGCTGAGATATGACCAGGGGAAAACAAGGGATAATATATCTGTGGTTTTTGTGGGGGTTTGCCTAAATTCAGTAGTAGGTAACTCCGTGAAGAATTTCAGTGCCACCTAAGCAGATGAGAGGAGCAGAGGCTGAAGCCCCTGATGTGTGAGTGGTACTGCAGGTCTGCATTGAGAGGGGACAGGGAAACAAACGGGTGGTCAGCTGTGCTGGGTGACACCAGCAAAGCCCAAGCACAGCCCCAGCTGCCCCTGCCGAATACTCCTGACTACTCCGGACTGAGCCCTGGGCAGAGGTTTGGTGCTCAGCAGCTCAGCCACAGGGCTGGGCTCCGATCGCAAGAGCGACCTTGTGTGGGCAGCATGTGGTGCCGTGGCCACCCTCCCAGCCCCAGCAGCAGCCAGCCGAGCCAGGGCCGGGGTTTGGGCTGGGCTGCACCCCTCCGTGTGCTGCTGGCTCTGCTCTCACTGCCCAGCGCAGGGGAGCAGCTCAGAGGATGTCATTGCGAGGCGCTTGGAGACTACTGACATTCTCTGCTACCTGCATAGAAGCTACCACACACAGAGATTGTTTTTCATGAGTCACGGTCTGTGTTGCCCCTGGCATTTGTGCTGTGGATAAATTGTAGGCATAAGCTCTGTCTCTCATATCTTCTTATCCAGGATGTCCTTCTGAAAGAAAAGGAAATGTGTTCTTTACTTCAGGGTTGTATACAACCCAGCCTGCCTTGCCAGGGGAATTTAAATCACTCTGCTGCTCTTTGGCCACTTTCTAGCACTTGTAAAGCACATTAGAACAATAATGTTCTTGTCAATGACATGGTGATTTGCCTTGCAAACCTCACAGCCTGTAAAATCAGCTTCGATTCTACAGACAGCCTGCAGAATACACTTCCTGAGAAGCGATAAGTAACGTGCCTTTCTCGTTCTCTGTCTCAGCAAATGAAAGAAACAAAGCCCATGAAGTGCCTGCAAAACATCTGCATGTGCCCAGCGGGAAGCTGCTCCTTTGCCAGCACTCAGAGTTTTCTCCTAGTCTTACAGGGAAAGAGACACAAGCACCATTACCAGAGAGGAGCTCCGAGGTGCAAATACATCGACAGGAGGGACTTGGGGTGATGGAATGGCCTTTTGGTGGCAGCACTGCACACTCATCTTCCCTTCCGAGTGTGTGCAGCCCCCAGCCCTGCAGGAGATGAAAGCAGCGATACTGCAGAGGATTAGCACCCCGTCAGAGGGGAAGATGTAAATCCAGCTAGCAACGTGTGCAGGACTGACTTTCGGTGTTGCTTTGTACAAAAGCACTTGGACTAAGCACCTTCAGGCAGTTCTGCCACTGGTTGGGAAGGCTCATCTGCTTCAGTTCAGACTTGTTGAGAGCAGTGTTTTATCTGGCACAAAAATGCAAGAGAAAAGGAAAAACAATTCATATTTCAAGCCATAGGAAAAAACACAGCAGCCAGGGATTCACAGATGACTGTGGCTGCTTGATGGGGTTGCTCTGAGGTGATATGCTCCGTGAGTGAAGGTCTGATTTGCTGGAAGCATATTCTCTGATGTGGGCTTCAAAGCCACAAAATACACCTGCTCGTGCAAAACAAGTGAAAAAGAACAAACTACCATTCTGCCTTAAAAAAAAAAAATCCAGAAAAATGCCTTGGCATAAGCCAGAAGTGGAGAGCCTTTGTCTTCCACACTGGTCAGTCACCCAGCCTTGGCATTTAAGTTATTAAAAGACAGAACAACTTTAAGGTATTTTAAGCTTCATTTACTTTATGCTTGGAGCATGTCTCATTCAAGAGAAACTGTGCTGCAGAATTTGTGATTCTCTGTCAAAGCATGTTGGCCCTGCATTAAGCACATTCTGAACCATTCCTGACTAAATTCTTTTGTAGACCTTTTTTCCATCATTAGCCAATACTTCCACCACCATCAGGCAGCTCTTTTGCTTGAGTAATTGCATTTCTGTGGAATTCTCTTTGCCAGAAAGAAAGTTGCTCGAATGTATGGTAGAGTTCACACAGATTTACTGTGAAAATGGACAGGTGAAAATTGTACAGTAAGATTTAGCAGTAAAATTTTTTACTGCCAATGGTTGTGTCTTATCAGCCAGGAGTTTGCAACAAGCCTGCTTGACTGACAAGGTAGGGAGAAAAGCTAAAGCAGAGACTTCTGCTGAACCTGGTCCTTTACTGCACCAAGGTGACTCCAGCAAAGGAGAAGACTCAGTGATGTCTGCAAAGAAGCTTTTCTACTTTCTTTCCTTGTTTCTTCAAACGCTGTCTTAACTGTTGATTCATTAGAAATTCACTAATAATTTTCACTGTTCCTCAGCACATTATTTTATTAAATGAAAAGGCATCTGAAATGTCTGTCTGATCTAAACAGAATCCATCTGTAAATGGAAAACTTTTAGGATACTATTCATTCTAGGAGTTTTGATGTTGTTAATTAAATGATGCAAGGGGAATATTTCTTAATAAGACAAATTAATAGTGGAACTACTGAAGGTCATGCAGAATAGCAGTAATGATGTGCAAAAGTTTGGGCCTTACACAAGATGAATAGTTGGAGTTACAAATTGCCTGCTAGTTTCTTTTGCCTGGAACTGTGGCTCAGTGTAATATTGCATGGCTTGAAACCAGCCCTAAAACCAGGACCTGCAAAAGGGCACTTTCCATGCTCGGTGCCTGTTTCTCCACATACTCAAGGATACATTTAGGGACCACAGAATTCAACCTCATTTTTAGTACTGCAGTATTTGGGGGAGAATGTAGTGAAATATGCCGTGTTCCTTTCTGGGTGGGAATTGGTTGGAGTCCCCTGAAAACCAGTAGTAACAGGTTGCTGCTGTAGCTGTGTGGTAATACAGCAGGAGAGGAGAAATCTCCCGTACTTTCCGTATGGAGGCTTATTTTGGGAGGTGAAGTGGTTCTGCAAGGAAGTCAGTGTTACCTTTCTGATGGTGTCCCACTTCCAGAGTGAAAAGGAGTGATGAGAGTTAGAAACCAGAAGCTATTTCAGACAGCTACAGAAGAGTGAGATGTCCTTACCAGCTTGAGGAGTATCAGAACTGCGAGTGAGAGTTTGAGATTGGATGGGCCCTTGAAGTTTCATCATCAAGCCCCAAGTTCTTCCCACTCCAGGACAGATCAGGTCAACCCAGACCTGCATCATTCTGCTACTGAGATAAAAATAAGTTGTTCCGTGGGAAAAAGTTGTTTATGCCACCCTCTGATCAGGGATGGGTTTGCAGATGAGATGGACTATGGGGTTTTTCAGGAGTTGCCAGTACCAAACTTTGAGCTGAGAATACAAACTCACTCCAGATCTTCCCGTTCATGGTATTAGTTTATTTTGCTTCTTTCCCTGGTGGCAAAGCTAGGAAATAGGTCTGCCCAGGCACATTCAGAGCATGCAGGTTGTCATGGTAAAGGCTCCTGATGCTTTATATTGGGTTTGTTTATTACAGAAGCTGTCTACCAACAGCTGGGGTTTTTAGGTTTTCCTGTCTGTGTAGAAAACTTCTTATTTCTTCAAACCAGACATTATTACCTCAGGGTATTTACTCTGCATGTATAGAAATCTTAGTCTCACCGTGGAATATTTTCATTTCTCAGGGCTTGTTTTTTAAGTAAAAATCTGCTGGTTTAAGGAAAAGCTCATTCTGTAAGATATTTTGCCTGTAACACTTAAGGTCCAGCATGGTGTACCAGGAAAAGGGCAAATACTGTCGATGCTGATAGACCTTGTCTATCTCTTTTCTTTTTCACATTGCTACAATGTCATTTTCCATTAATATCAAGCATGGACTGAGCAGCCACATGCTAGGAATCACCAAGTGGTATTTAAAAAGTTGTGTGTCGTGACTCCAAGGCAAGCAGCACAAAAAAACTCACACCATGCAGGCATTCAGCATGCTGGGAAAAGGTGAGGTGGATACAGCCAGGGGCTCCAGTTGTCCCCTCTACCCGGGGAGGACACACAGCACCTTGCAGGGTTGGGTGGGGTTGTAGTGGGATTAAATGTCTGCCTAGAAGTGTTTCTGACTCTTCATTGGTTGGTGAAGTTTGGAACTTTCTCTGATGGTTGTCAGTGTTGTGGGATGTGCAGATAACTGAATATCCACCCCTTCTTCTCTCTGCATGTCTGGTCTGGTTGTGTAATCTGCCAGCATCTCCACGTGTTCAGGGGCCAGCTGTGGTGCCAGAGTTCATCGTGAATATGGAGATAATGAAAGAGTCTGGAAAACATTTTCAGGATAAACATTTTCCATTTTTGTCTTTTGCTATTTGAGAAACAGAGACTCAAGTGCAGCCTTTAAATCTTTTCTTGCTGTATCCTAATGTTTCAAAAGGACTTGTAATTTTGGATCTTGACTTGGAAACAATTTAAAGGCGGCTGATTTTCCGTGGCTGGGAGTGCTGTGCTTCCTGACTAATCAGACTCTTTAGACATGTCTTAAATTGGGCACTGAAATAATAGATAGACAAGTGCAAGTAGTTGACTCAGCTCTGTGGGGGTTTAGGCAAAGGCATTTTAACACACAGCTCTCACATGCTCTGAGTGTGCACACAGCAAGTTATCCCTCCCGGGCAGACAAGAGGTGACTGATTACGGCACAGTGAGTCAATCATGGGAAACCATTAGCCCATGCTCAACCGAGTGCTGTGCTCCAAATGATTAGCCCCTCCTTGAAAAGTGTAGGCCTGTTCTATTTCAGTCAAGAGAGTCTCCTGCTGGCACGGAGAATGCCTGACATAATAAAACATCTCTTTCGAATACAGTAAAATTCATTATTTAGGCTTTCCATGCTTGATCGAAGCCCTGAAAGATTCAGCAGGAGTCTCCACTGACCTTAAATGAGGTCTATTCTCCCATCTAAGTTGCTGATTCTACATTTGCTCTGTAACCCGGAGCACCTATGTAAAGTAAAATAGGCAAAGACATGTGGGTGCAGCAGCTGTATGTGCATACCAAAGGAATGGACATGGTTCTTCTGAATTTCCTGACTTGTTGGAGGTNTTTTTTTTTTTTTTTCTTTTTTCTTCTTTTTTTCTTCTGTAGGCAAACAACCATCTGTCCTGGCAGTGTAAGCACAGTCCTGGGCTACTTAGAACAGTTAAAACTGTAGCCAAAGGAAAACCCAGCTAAAGGCTGAATTCTTGAAGAGAAAAGAAATTTGACTAATTTCCAAGTTTTATTTTCTTTCTTTAGGAAGTATCTTCGAAGAGGTGAAAGGAAGAGTTTTTTACTCTATTGCTTGAATAATGCTTTGAAGTTTGGTCCTTTGCCAAAAACCTGTTGACAGTAACGTCAGTATTAGTGCTGACTGGCATCACGTATTTCTTGGGAATCTTTAAAAGCCCTCTGAGCAGCTCACCAAGACTTGATCAACATTTGATTTCTATCGAAGTGAGGAAGAAATTATTCCTCTGTCTTTTTTTATGGGTGGATAAGGAGCAGTCATTCAGTGATTTATCTGCCGTCTAGGGACAAACCTCTAGTCCTGGTAGAGATCCCAGGAGTCTGACAGGGAAGTCACCTCTTTCTTTTTAACAACCAGTCTGGTGCCACCTTATGTTGCCATCATTTCCATACCTTCTCATTGTTCATGTACTGTTTTTCTCAGAAAAATTAAATGATGGATAACGTCAGAGCTTCATTTTACAGCTATTTCCTGTAGGTGCAAATCGACATCACTCTTCTTCCCATGGTTTATAGTTATTCCTTCTTTTTTCTCCCCCCTCCAAGTTTTCATGAGGAGGTTTATCTGAGGTGTTGATATTTCTTACAATAATTTTCTCCCTAGTAGCTATGACAAAGTCTCTAATATTCTCTCTTCCTTTTGTCCTCAGGAAATCCACTGACTGTGGCCTGCAAAGCTTTCTTTGGATTCAGTGGAGAATCAGGCCCCATGATCTACTGGATGAAAGGGGAAAAATTCATAGAAGAATTAGAAGGTCACATTAGAGAAGGCGAAGTCAGGTACTTTCTGGGTTATTTACTATTAAAAATACTGTATGTCCCACAAGCCTATTGGGTCGACAAGTTTTTAATTGAAAGTAGACAGAAATTCGTAGTAGACAGAAAATTCGTTTTCTGTCTAAAGAGTGATGGATGGCTTGGAGCCAGGGCTGTGTGACTTGCTCCCTCTCCTTTGTAGGGAGTACACTCTGAAGACAGAGTAGCTTGTGTGTGTGCCTGAAAATCTGATATCAAATTCCTCTGATGGCTGGTAGCTGAAGCATCTCCTGAGTGTTCCGGGGGCTGATTTTAGCCCTGCGTGGGAATGGTGCTGTCCACTGCAGCCATCCCGTGGGACCAGCCTTGGCAGGATGACATCCATTTCAGCACCACTGCTAATCTTGAAGACATATGGTCCCCTGTCAAAGTCACCACACTTTCTCTCTTCTCCTGAATGTGTTGTGTGTGTGTGATACAGCTCTCTGTGTGCCTTAACGAGAGCCTTCAAGAGGCAGCCTTTGTTCCTCCAGGTTTAACACATAAGGGAGAGAAAGGAGTGCCTGTGTCCAATATCCAGCTTGTGCTGGGCTTTTTCCCAGGTGCTGGTTATCACTTGATATAAGTTGTAAAGAAAACACACTTGTATCCCCATGAACTTCCATGGAATTTGCACCTAACAGTACCTTATTCTCTTCCTTAATAATTACCTGATTAGTGTTCTTTGAGCAAAGACTAAGTTATAGTTGTACTATGGGCAAGGTGGTCCCAGCTCCTATAGATACAATGAATATAGATTATGATACAATGAATATGGATTATCAAGAAAGCCAAGGTCTTTTCACTTTCCAGTGCACATTTTTTTAATCTCGTGTCTGAGTTTTTTGTTTCTTGTAAAGGTGATTTTGGAGAGCAGGCAGAGAGAGGTTCCTTTGCTTTATTACTTGATCAATAACTTGAAGTTCAGCCATTTAGCCACTAGTTTTTAAGATGTACTTAACTGCACACAGATTAAATTTATCTTATATTGCCATTGTACGGTCCTCTTTTGTGCTTGTGACAACAAAATGCAATTATTGGAAACTTCTGCCATTGCAAGTAATCAGTGCTTAATGACATTGTGTCCTCTCTGGTGTGTATATGTATGAACAGAGTGATTTTGGTCACATTCTTCCTCTTCGTGAGGACAATTTGAGGTTTGTATTTAAAGAGTGCTCCAGCTTTAGCACAGTTCAAAACTTTTCCTTTATGTACATTTATTAGTGAAACTGAGTTTGAAAAGGCTGTCAGTTGTCCTTTGTTGTGCCATCTCATTACACATTCATGTTTCAAATTAATTTGTGACAACTTGCTTTTCTCATTCCACTAAAGTGCTTTGACTCAGTTTACAGACCCTTCACAATTCAGTGAATCTTCTCTTCAGCAAAGCTACTTATCACATACCTAATCTCCTGTGGTCACTGCCAGCATTTAAAACAGCATTTTCCAAAACGTACTGCATCATTACCAGCAGTGCCTCAGTCCATCCCTTTTTTATTTAGAAGTAGCTATGGCAACTGAAGTGGTAACTTTTTGCAAATGATTTTGTGCTGGTAACAGCTCTTGTTTTTGTGTCCCAGTACAGGTATGCCGCTTCAGGGGAACTAAGCAGCACTAATTGTTCTGTCAGTGCCCTGAGGCAGCCCACATCTTCTACCCAGTTGTATTTATTGATGTATTTAAAAATTGTCATGTGTATTTCAAATTTGATGAGCCATGGTGAACTTGCTGGTGAGATGCCTTTTTCATCAGTTTGCTCCTCCATGGTGTTACCAAGATATTTCATTTTGAGAAGCTAAGAGTAAGACAGAATTGTTACAGCCAGACCAAGATTCTCCATGGGCTGTTCCTTTGGTACATTTTAGCTCTGCATCCCCTATCTTGAATTAGTTCACAAATTTAGTAGCACTCTGAATTTATGGTGCTGTCCTTACCCTGGACTGTGCCCATCCATTGTGTTGGTGTATTTTCTATGTATGATGAGAGTTCAGGTTTGCAAATTAATGACGTGTGGGAGCACAAACCACCCATCCCAGTGTGCATGGCTAGCACTCACTGTGCTGTCATGAAAGCACTAAAATAAGGATGCGTGTAAGCTGGGCACTCCTGTCCAAATCAAATCCGTGGGACTGGGTTTTGGTAAGCACATTTCACCAAGAGTAATATCTGTGTATCTCTGGGTTCTCATTATTTATGAGACCTTTTTACAAAGCCTCATAATAAAAAGTAACTCATCAGCACTGCAGGACTTGGAGGCAATGATGCCCTGTCTGAGCTGCCCCCCTGCCTTCCCTTGAATTAAGATCCCCAAGTGTTAGACGTGCGTGGGGGGAAAGCAGGAAGAGACTTTGCTTGCCAGGTGGGTTTTTCACAGCAGTAATAAAAATGCCATGTAAATTGAGCCAGAGTTATTAAAGGAGGACTTCAGAGTCTTTAAGCCTGTCTGCAGAGTTGTCAGTTGTACCTAATTATCAAAGGAGCCCACAGCAGATTTCAACACCGGCTCTCTGCCATGGCAAAGTATTTTCAGACATAAATGTTGCTCTCTCAGCCACCTATGAGTTGCTTCTTTTTCTTCTTCAGGCAACACTGCAGGATACTCATAATGCTCATCTTGTAAAGGATGTTTGTCCTTGTTTTGTCTCTCTTGTCCATTTTTAAAGTAGAAATAGTTATACTCATCCTACAGGCAATAAATGAGGTGAATGGAGACATTTTGAATGGCAGCCTTACTTCTTCTGATTAATTTATCACCCACAGAAAGCAGCGGATGGTTATGAAACGCTCAGACAAGATGAGGATGTTGTTTTCTATTAGGAGGGGGTGCTGGGGGCAGGAGGCAGAACTCCCACAGCTGCCTGGCTGGTGTGCTGGGTACTTTGCAGAGAAGTATGGAAGAAACAGCCCTCTCCTGAAAAGCTTATGCTACTCAAGTAGGCAAATTCAGGGCAGAGAACAAGAAACACAACGCAGGAAAGCGAGAGGGAAGGTCACTGTCGTGCTGTCAGCTCGATGACTTTGCTTTGGAGAGGTACTTGTGTACACACAGATCTGTCCTTTCATCTACAGCCTGTTGTTAAGGAGTAGAAGGAAGGGAGTAGACTTCATAACCCTGTTCACAGTGCAGATCCTCAGCTTTATAAAGATTGAAAGTTTTCTTTTTGCCAAGGCCCAACTCTCATGCAGGTTAGTAAAGGCTTGCAATTAATGCCTTGGTCTTGCAGAGACCCAGGTGAAGCTTTCTTATGGACTTGTTATCTGTGATCATTCAAAGACTGAAAATTTTAGGAAATATGGTCTCAAAGTAAAAGTGTTTTAAATTCAGATTCAAGTTGGTGCATACAGGGACTGGGAAAATATGACCAAGGATTTGAAAAATCCAAACCACTGGATAATTTTCAAAGAAAGCATTTCTATTCTGTAATGACACTTCCTTTTTTAAATTCGTATTCTTACCTGAAAATTATTCACTAGACAAAATGTTTTGTTTCAGATCAAATAAAATGTTTCAGCCTGAAAAAGAAGGCACTGAGTGTTGTTTTTACATCACCCACCTTTTATTTCTCTCTTTCCATCCCGTTTGTTGTGAGTTGTCAAGCACCATTGATTTAGCTATGCATTAAATGTTGTAATTACTCTTACGGTTTGTTCAGCAGCCCAGAAAGAGTGAGTTATTATTTTCTCAGCTTGTGGGAGCTGGCATGTGTTGACAATGATGCTGGTGAAGTTTCCTCCATCTCAGATACAGACGGAGCTTCATCTTCTGGGTGTGCAGCAAATGATGTTGCACCTTTAAGGTCTTACTTGTTGATATTGTATTCCTTTTCTAACCCAAAAATACTGTGCTGCATGTTCTATGAACCAACCACAACAATTAATTAATTAATTAATGCAATTGATTAAGGGCTGCATATGTATTTAAAGAATGCTGTTGACCAACTGTGCATTTTTGTGGCAATAATGTAGGTGTAATGGTCAAAAGAAGAAAGAGGAAAAATGAAAAAGCAGGAATGAAAGTTTTAACACCACTAAGAGCTTTCTACACTTTGCTGCCAGCATAATGCTTAAACGTTTGTCAGCATTTTCATGATAGATCCCATTCTAAAGAGTTGCCTTGCTAAAAATTGCAATTAGAAGATATGTAGGAAAAAATTCTCAGTCCAAATATATTGGATATTCTTTTTTTATGAAAGCTCCTCTTTAGCTGATCATGTATTATTTAAATTTAGGTTGAGGGTCAGTTATTTTATCTTACATACATATAGTTTAAAAATAGATAAAAATAACAGTTTCTTTTATCTTAATTGTAACCTTTCTTTTTTTTCTGTGTAAAATATCCTGATTACAGTAAACAAGAAATTCTGAACATTCACAGAATGCTCCAGATTAGTTTCCCAGATATCTTCTCTGTTAATGATTATATTGCTCCTTGCAGCATGATTTGTTGACCAAAAGTTGTTGGGCACACTGTTTACCAGGAGAGAAGAGTGACTTTCCTGAGTCTTTATACAGATATAGCAGATTAATAGGTAAATGAGAATTGATTTATCTCACTCCCAGTGATTTAGCCTGAGAATGCAAACGGACCAGGCTTTCTGAGGAGGATTTTTTCTGGCCAGAAATTATGCAAATTTAACCTTTCTTCCATTATTTCACCACTTGGAGTCTGGANAAAAAAGAGAGAGAGAGAAAAGAAACATAATCAATGAGAGTGAATTTGAAAAAAAAAACAGATGCAATCCAAGTTTCCAAATGCAACACACACACCCCCACACCCCTGTTTTTAAACTAATGCTTTTCCACTTCTTTTTTGCAAGTTATGCTGCCACAGTGAAAGAGGCTGAATTGTTGTGGATGCTCTGGTGCCTCTTCTGAGTTACTGCAGAGATGTGTTTTATAGCAGTCAGGCTTGCATTTTTGATTGTCTAGTGCAATGCCGTCATACTTCTCTTTTGATTTGTTTTCAATTTGTTTGGAGTTCCATGGATGTCATGTGGAATCACGTACATAAGGAAATGTGTGTACACAGAATGTCTTTGGTTTATAATAGAGAAACTTGGGGTTTGCCATTACTGACAATGTGAAGGTCTCCAGCAGCAGTTTCCATCCAGAGCAGGCAGCACTCTGGTTCATTACTTCCTGCCCAGTTTCCTCCTTTTGGTCTCTGGAGAAAATTTTTCTTTTTTGGTGAACCTGGGTTTTATTTCTACCTTTACCTCACAGTGCTGTACACAGTCTTTTCAGAGAACAGACTCACTGAAGTGCCATGTGCAGTGGTGAGTTCACGGGTGGCTGTGAGGGCACCCCACATTTTCTGTTTACCCTCTCGTGCAGCATTACACAAACAGGATCAAATTAACCTGGTGGATTTTACTTGGCGCTACATTTCCCTGTTCAAAGGACCAGCAACTTTTTCTTGAGCAAGCGATAAGCCTTTTGAGAGAATAGGTTATTGTATTTTTAGACTTAATGTCGGCAGCAGAAAAAACTTGCATTTACTTTGCATTCTTTTTAATGTTCACATGAGAACAATGACATGAAAAGGCTGTACCTCTGGCCTGAAAGTCTGCTACAACTTTTATTCCATTTGTGAGGATTTTGCACGTCTCCTCTGTCCTCTGACAGGACCAGAGGGCTCTTATTCTTGACACTGTTCCCCTTAAAAGTCAGGATCTAGCCCCAGAAAATAGAGGAAAATTCCAGAGAGTAGCACAGCTCCTTTTGTTGATTTCCCAGACTGAATTAAAATGTATCACAATACCCAGCCTTTAAATTGCCCTGTAATTTGTTCACTGATGGCTTAGTAGCACATCCTGCTTCTGGAAAGTGGATATTTGTCACTTCTTTTAAAAGGAGCATTGTTTTTAGCATTTAATTCTAATGGAGCAAATGTAAAGAAGCCACACGTAACCATTGCACTCATGGCCACTCTTCCTGCGCTTGGTTCAGCTCCTGACTAGACATGGCAGGAGAAAAAGCCTTTTTGGTCATGAAAAATGCCTCTGTGAAGACTCTTTCAGGCAACACGAGTCTCCTTTTAAGTCCTTCTCCAGGAGTGAAGGAGGCCAAGGAACACTGTCTTGTGCTGAGAAATCATAGTGCTTTTGGGAACCTGCCATCCCTATTATTTCAATTAAAACAAAGGCTGTATCCTTCCTTTCAGACTCCTCAGAGAACATCTTGGAGAGAAAGAAGTTGAGTTGACATTGATCTTTGATGCTGTAGAGGAGGCAGACCTGGCTAACTACACGTGTCACGTGGAGAACAGAAATGGACGGAAACATGCCAGTGTTCTTCTGCGCAAAAAAGGTAATTCTCCCATTTTAGTTATCTGTGCTCTCACCTGCCTCTGCAGTAACACGTCAGTCAGAGGTCCTGCTGGCCTCTGTGAGCCAGGCTGGACTCCTGTGTGCCTGCTTGGAGCTGAAGTGTGCTTGTGTACAGCTTCAGTTTACCATTTGTGGGCAAAAAAAATCATGGATTGTTCTTCAGCATCCAGCAAATCGGCCTTGCAGGTGATGCACTTGCCTGGAATACAGTCACCCATAAGGCACCAATATAATCAGGGGAAGTATTTTGGACTAAACAACCAATGAATTGGACCAGAGCTGACTGACTAGGCCAGTTAAAATGTGCATTTCTTAGGACAGGTGCCCTGGCAGTGAGGTCAGATGTTCTGAGGTTTCTCCACTTCCTGGCTTTGTGTTTTAAGTTGAAAACTTTAAGCTCTCTCCATGCATTTTGATTTCTAACTGCACTGCGAATGAAAACATGCAATGAGAGCTACAAATCCAAGGAGAATTACCCCATCATGGTTGTCTTGTTTGATACTGTCCCTGCATGGGGAACACCACTGCTGACAAATTATCTGTAGCAGAAAGGAGAGCATTTGGATTTGAATGTGCCAAATTAAAAACTGCTGCTGTGCTCTGTGTTTGAAAAAGTCATTATCGAAGGAGTGTAACAGTATCTCATGGCAGTTCTTACCTTGTTTGTTCAATCAGCTCTCCTATTCGTAAGTAGGCTGACATTTAAAGTGGATGCTGATCTCTCTGAGATACAGTGTATTAGGAAGTACAAAAGCTGTAAGATAGGAATTGTTGAGAAAGCAAAGGAAGGTTCCACCCTTGGGACAAAGCTGTTACATGAAACCACGGAACATCAGCACAGGAAATGGAATAAAGAGTTGATACATTGTCCAGATCTTTGCCACCATTCTTGGATGTAAATCATTTTGCCAAAACAGGAGAAGAAGAATTGTTTTTATGAGGCAAACCTGAAAGGGCAGTTCCCGTCCTTTGTGTGCTTTCACTGTGGGAAAGTTGGAATAAAGGAACTAGCAGATCTAGCAGATCATTCTAGTATCTTCGACAAACTTACATACGGGAGGGCAGGAAGGCTCTGCAGAGGGATCTGGACCTGCTGGATCCATGGGCTGAGGCCAATTGTATGAGGTTCCACAAGGTCAAGTGCTTGGTCCTGCTCGTGGGCCACAACAACTCCCTGCAGCTCCAGGCTGGGGCAGAGGGGCTGGAAAGCTGCCAGGTGGCAAAGGATCCGGGGATGCTGGAGTCACCATCCCTGAGGGGGTTTGAAAGCCATGGAGGTGTGGCCCTTGGGGACACGGTCTAGTGGTGGGCTTGGCAGTGCTGGGTGAGCAGTTGGGCTTGATCATCTGGGAGGTATTTTCCAGCCGAAACAATTCTGCAGTTCTATGATCTAAACTGACAGGTTGTCACAACTTTAATTAAGGAATCTGGTCATCATGATGAAGGATTAGTCTCTCTAGTGCAAAAAGCGTTCTACCTTTCCTTGCACTGAACCTCATAAATATACAACTGATAGTAAGTAGATCTCTGTTGGCACTGGTAAATGTTCTGCTGTGTGCATATAGTAAAATAACAAGCTCGGTTTATTTATAACAATAAAATGCAGATATTTCAAAGCTCTGCTGAAATTATGGAAGAAGCACTGCTGAATACAGAATTTGGAGGTGGAAAGGATCACTTTGCAGCTACTATTTCATTTCTCTCTGCACTGTGGCTGTAGAAAACTTATATTCCCCTCAGGCACTCTCAGTAGTTGATTTTCAAGCTATTAAAGTGTCATTTAAAATAACCACTGTATTTTACTGTGTCCTTTGACTGCCCGTCCCATTGTCCTATTTTTTATTTATTAAGTTCTCACAAATACTTGACCAAACTTTTTCTTTCTGCAACTTGATTTAATTGCGTCTTATCCTAACTTTCTCTGGCTTGGATTTTACTGTAGATATTCATGAGCCAGGAAATACTACTGTATTTACTGAGCTGGGACAAGATTTAAGGCAGGACTTGCAGAAAGCTGTTGACCAGCGTCCTTTGTGTGTGTCAAAGAAGAGATTTCTATTGCAATGTGCTGCAGCACAGATCTCTGAGTCAGAGAAATTCCCCTCCCTCCAGTCTTACCTGTTAAGAGCTGCATTATCCATGTTTGACGAGACGCACTTGTAGTTCTATTTTGTCTCCAGACCTGCCCTCTGTTCTGTTTTTTTCTGACTTGGATGAAAAACAGGAATAAACCCAAAATCTAAGTTGTAGATGTTATATAAGAGTTTCTAGAGTTCTTGTTTTGACATCAGGTGGTTATTTTTAGCACATACTTCGCTTTGAAAAAAAAAGAAAAATTAGCTGTTCAAATGTTTCAGGGAAAATATATTAAAGTCGTTTGCTGTATTAGTGGTACAGTCCCCACAAACCTTCAGGAGAATACAGGAGTGCTGTCTGCACAGCTCCAGTGTAGGAATAGCCCCAGAGCATGTGCCATCATTTAGGATTATTTTTATTATTTGGGGTTTTTGCCTGAAAAAGAACCAAATCCAGTTTCAAACCCAGAGCTACCAATGCAAAGGCAGAACCAGAAATGCTCCTAAGACCTGAACACAACTGTCTGCTCTCACATTCTTCTTTACTGACTTAATTCAAGACCACATTGTTACTTGCTTTCAAGCGGTTCAGAAATAAGTTCTGGACAATCCTGGGTTTGGTTTGCTTTTTTTTTTTTTCCTCTGTGCTGTCCTAGCATATTTGGTGCTCAAATAACATAGAAATGCAATATACACCCACTTGTCCCTTAGTTGTGGGAATAGTTCAGGGTTCCCTTCAAAAGAGTTTGAAAACAGTCCAGTATTTTAGTGACTGAAGTCTACATAGTCTATAATATAACTGTTCTGAAAGATAAATAACTTGTCAGAAACTGCAGAATAAACTCAGACCATGCTTTTAGTGGCAAAGAAGTAGCGAATTGAGATAAAAGTAAATATTATGATGACTTTTCCTCATGATTTTTTTCAAGGAGGCTGCCTTTAGTCAAGACATGCAAGGAACTAATTTTAGGGGGGATGGGTTTGATACTGATACATCACTAAATTATGAGGAACTTCTAAAATGTATTTGTTTCTCAGTTATTGGGTATTTATAAGACTTTTGCTATTTTAAAGAACATGATCCTCTGTAATATGTGTAATATGTTATGACAAGGTCCTTCTACATTATTTTACATTAGAAACTATCAATATTATTATTTGCTATTTTTCAGTCACTGTTATAGCACAGAGACCACATTCAACTTCTTTTCTAGTGTTGGAAATGCTGCTTCCTTATTTATCTCAGTGAGGACCACTTGAGGAGGAAGGAATTAATCAGAGGCCAAGACTAAGAAGAGTAGGCAAGAAAATTTTACATCCTGGGTTTTTCTCGTTGCCTCCACTGTGGAATGGAAATAAGGAGAGCTCAAAAGCCTTGGCTTTCTGCCTCCTTATGTCTGTACTCTAGGAGACTTCATGGGGCAGAAGGACAAATACAGGACATGCAAAAGCTGATCAATTTTGCCTTTTGAGCTGGATTCTGTGGGTTTGCTTAATACCCTGCCATTCCCCCCACCAAAAGCGGACACAACTCTGTGCTCCTGTGTGGGCTGCAAGGCTCAGCATTTTCTTTCCTTCCATGCTGGCAGCTTTGCCATCATCTCAGCTTCCGAGCAAAAAAGATTCAGTACAATAAAAAAAAAATTGGGCTCAAAAGTGATTTTAACCAACTGTGTTCTCCATTTGCCTGGATTTATCCCCCAGAGCACATGCAGGCTTTATCATGCAGTGTAGTAAAAGTCCCATGAATTCCCTCTGTTCTCAGAGACATTAAATAGCTATTATAATAGACTTTTTCCATCTATTAGTCCATGACTTCTTGCCAGACAGACATCAGAGATACTGTAAACTGGGAATAGCTTGACATCTGATGTTAATTATTGAAATACAAGGCTTGGCGAGGCAAGAATAACCCCCAAAGATACACAACTAATTTGCTTTTTATCTTGAAAGTGACACAAATGACATACAAGTAATTTTTTCTGACCTAAGTTTCAGAAGCGTAAAGATCACAAAACTTTGTCTCGCCTGTATTAGTTTGGCAACTTCTCGCTGTGTTTGTCACAGCAGCAAATATCTTCATGACGTCTTATCTGAACTAATACAGGCTGTGAGAGTCAAACTGTCATCCTCTGTCTTTTATGGCTAAGTAATATGCCAGGTGGTGTTAGGAGCAATATTACTTTCAGAGGACATTTCAGGATAAAGAGCAATGCTGTTCAAGTTAGTCTCTTGCATCAGATGGAGCTCTGGACTGGTATCCAAAGGGTTTTATCCCATTTTGTCATTGGTTTGCTGAATGACCTTGAACGTGCTGCTTCTCTTTTCTAAGCCTCTGCTTCTCCAGCTGTAAAAGATGGATCACTGTGTTTGGATGCATTTGTGAAGTTCTTTGAGTTCTCGTGATGTTTCCTAACAAAAGCATCTGAGTAGGAAATTTTAACTAACACTAGGTCCCATTAAAGTATAATGTGAACTCTGCAAATATGTGAGAACTCTGTTAGCAGCCATGACAACTCAAAGTGGCCCTTTGCAGCCTGATGTGTGCTCCTGGCTTCTTGTGTTATCTTGGGCTTCCTGCAAGCTCAACTCATTTTCCAGTGATCCAGCTGAAGCCCTGGCTTGGCAGCTCTCATCAGCTTGTCCACAGGCTTCACAAATATAAAACCAAAGCTGTCCAATTTGGTGGGGGAGGGACTAGATCCTGCCCAATCTGTTCTCACATGCTGCATACAGCATTTGATGCACTCTGCCAGTGAAGAAGTTTCAAACTCCACCAGCTCATTAAAAGTTGGTTAATCCTCTGTGTAAAATCACTGCATAGTTCCCGTGTAGGAGATTTACATGTATACCCTCAAATGCATTCTGGATTTCAGATGGTTATTTCAGATGGGCAGTAGATGGAGTAAATGAGTAAAGTTAGGTAATAGGTAATGGACAAAATTATTAGGCATTCTTAATGTTACAGTGGTTATAATTGGAAGCTGCACAATTTTATGTGGAATTGTACGGTGGATTAGAGAAAATAAAGCTTGGAAAGATCATAACCTTTTTGCCTTTCCTTGCTAATTTTAGATTTGATCTACAAAATAGAACTTGCTGGAGGACTGGGAGCCATCCTTCTTCTGCTTATTTTGCTCGTGACCATCTATAAGTGCTACAACATAGAGTTAATGCTGTTCTACAGACAGAACTTTGGAGGAGATGAAGCAGCTGATGGTAAGCAGTTGCACAGGAAACTCAATATATGCAACAGAAATATTTCAGAGACCCGAAGTGGTGAAATTGAAATGAATCCCAAAAGATACCTGCTGCTAGTTTAAAGTACTAAGCACCCAACAGTGTAAAGCCCTAAGACTTTCTCCCAAAGGCCCCTGAGATCAATGAGTCTTTCCACAGAAACATCACTGGGCTGTGCCATGAGCAAAAGGGAGCCAGAAGAACTGTCCACGAGCCTGTTACACAGGCTCACATGTCATTTGTGAGCTCACTCCTCAGGGGAGCTCTTCACGTTCATGTGTCCAGTGCCACATGTGCCCAGGGTCCCTTCTCCTGAGATCTTTTCACCAGATGTTTTCATGAAACATTTTCATTGAATTGCCACCAGGCTTCCAGTGACCTCCTGACTAGTGAGAAGTGATTGTTATGAGGCTAACTAGTTCCCTCAGTTAATTGGGAGACTGTAAACAACTTGGTGGGAATGTGCAGCTTGCCTGGGGAGTATGTTTAGGAATAAACTAGGCTGTTTTCCATTTTCTTCCTCCACCTTCCCTCTCACTGGCATATATTCTGTTTGGTGCCTAAAGATAAACTCGTATTTTAAATTGAAGCTTTAATTCTCCTGAATATAGAACATTCCTTCTCCTATGGAGCTGGAGTAAGCCCTGTAAACTAAATCCCAGTGCTCTAAATCCTATTATTATGTTCTTAACACTTATTTCATAATAAATATGCTATTAATATGCATCTAAGCAGTATCTGCTAAAGAGAGAAAGTGCAATATTCAAGTACAGGTGCTTGCCATAGCCTACTGCAACACTTAGCAGTCACACAGGCTCTGGAATGTGTACATCTGGAATCTCTAATGTATTTGAAAAGAGAGCAGGGAACACATTTTCCACAGTGCCAAAACAATGTGCCCTTGCATAGACATGTTGCTTTCTGCAATTGGCATTTCTGTTATCACAGTAATGAATGTTTCTGTTTCACACTGGGTGGATATGGTGTGGAAAGGTTCCACTATAGTGAAATCCTTAGGAGTTTTGGAGAATGGATGGATTGACATCTAGGAGATTTTAGAAAGAGGAAGGATGATCCTTGTGAGTCCTTTCCAGCTCAGAATACTTTGTGATTCTGTGATAAATAGCAGGAACAGAGATCGGGAAACTTGCTCTTTCTCGATCCTCATGTATGACTATGAAAAAACTAAAATTATGCTTTCTTCCATACTCCATGATACTGCACAATATTTATACTGGTACCTAGGACGAAGTGGTTTGGGAAGTACTTTACCTCAAACACCTTGGGATTATACCAACATCATATCCCTGGTTCACACCAACCAAAAGTGGTAACTTCCTTCACCCTGCTTCAATTTGTTTATCTTGTGTTTTCAGTATGAAACTGCTGCATTTTTACTCATGTAACTTCCTTGGTTCAATCACTTTTTAATTTATGAAACAAAATTATTTTCTGGGTGTTTAGAGGAAGCCCTCTGAGTACATAGGGGATTTTGTGTGCCTATAAATTTTGAGAACAACCTTTTATTTTTCCAGTGCATAATTGTAGACCTTTCACAGCTTTGTGTCTCATTCTGATCCTGCCGGATGAAAGATGGAGGCAGAATGTTACAGAAGTCAGAGCATATATGGGGGTGTTTGTTTCTTCTCATGTAGGCTGCAGTGGGAGCATACAGAGCTCCCATGAGCACTCAGATGTATAGATGCAATCACGGGGTCATTTTCCACTTACATGTGTATTTCTTTAAAAAAGAAGATTTGGAACTCAACAGATCTGCTTTATTCCCATTTCTAAAAATATCCCACATAAGCAATGTTGGACACACTCACTTCCTGTGTTGTCTGTAGCTTTGCTTTTAGAGAAAACGACACAGAGGATTAAGGGATCCATTTAGGAAATGGCTCCGAACAAGCAAGCGGTGGGCGAGTGTGGGCAGCTCTTTCTTCTCTGCCCCGGTGCGTGAAGCTCGTGAGGAGCGAGCTGAGGCCGTGGAGCTGGGGCAGCACTGCACAGGCTCCCAGCAGCCCGAGGGAGCTGGTTGTGCCAGCTGGCTGTGCCCGCACCCTGCTCCCTGGCACCGGCAGCCGAGGCGGCTGGCGAGGGCAGCCGTGCCCCCGCGGCTGCAGGGCCGGGGGCTCTCGGTGCCCTGCAGCACGGCTGTCCGGGCTCTGCTGCCCTCGCACAGCCCTCAGACCTGGGCAGGGCTGCTGCCTCTGGGATCGCTGGCATCTCTTAAAAGCTTTTGGCAGGCTTCCTTGTGGCCAGGGCGGCAGGGTTTGGATAGGCCTCCAAAGCTGGCTGGCCTGTTGACTTCAGAGGAATGTCAGCAAGCCAGGTGGACATCTTCCATCCTCCCCTACAGCCATGGTGACACTAGGCAAATTGCCTTTTACAAATATGTAATTATTCACATGCTTTAACTACAGCTCTGACCCTCATGGGTCTGGCTTTGTGTCAGGAATTATAAGTAGCCATCAGTTCAAGGTCATCAAGAGATATATTTTATTATGATTGGGTATTTGTTCTTTTTTATCAGAATATATTGATGAATTTTAACTGCTTTAATTATCTTTCATGTGCAGTATTCTTTACGGATAATTGGTACTCAGAAACCCTCCATTCATACAGTTTTGTTCTCACAACATTTAACTGTTTGGTTTTTCATTTTCTGTAAATAATGGCAGCTGTGCTCTTCCCTGGAGACTGAATTGCTGAAGGTTGACTTTTTCAATATACTACTTTCCATTACTGCAGAGGAATACAAAGAGAAATGTCACTAAGACAGTCTGATCCCAGCATGGATCCCCAGCTCTGTGGTGGCACCACTTCTGTTCCTGGCACAGTCATGAGCTCTTAGCTCCATGTTTCAGAAGCAGAGCTGGAGACAAGCCCCAGTGCTGGGCAGGAGGAGGAGGAGGAAGAGGAGAAGGAGTGCTGCCCTTTATGGGAGTTATTTGTCTCTCTTATAATGTGATCCCCAAATATTTCAAATTTCCCGGATCAAGTGGATTATGATCTAAAATTATGATATTAATTTTTAAAACTATGGGATTTTCTGTAAAAAAGTGCTTTGAACTGTTTGTATTTGGCATTGTTTTCTGAATAGTCAGTATTCATTTGAATTAAGTCATGTCTTTTCTCACAATTACTTGTGGAAGGAAATTTTCCTTGCTCAAAACTTTCCAGGCCCTAAACTTTTCCAAGCTCAAAACTTTAACATGATCCTAGCACTCTTGAGGAATAGAAGTTGAAAGAATTGCATTGCAAATATGTAAAGGCTTAAAATAAAAGTTTCTACTTTAGTATTTATATGAAAATTTTGCTCATGATCTTTTCAGCATTGACATGTGTCTGACCACATGGAGCAGAGTTACTGCTCAACGTGAAGAGGAAAACTGAAAGGATCCATTTTGTTGGGAAATGCTTGGTGGTTTCAAGAAATAATAGAATTTCCCAGTACTCCCCTGTATTCCTTATAGTGTTCTTGCAAACAGCAGGCTGAACAGGATTTGTTTTCTTACAGACAACAAGGAATACGATGCTTATCTTTCATACACCAAAGTGGATCCTGATGCGTTAGATCGTGATAATAATGAAGAGGAGCAGTTTGCACTTGAAATTCTGCCAGATGTTCTGGAAAAGCACTATGGATATAAGCTCTTCATTCCGGATAGGGACCTGATCCCTAGTGGAAGTAAGTGTTTCTGACCTTTCAGTTTTATTTCTGGTTGATGTGCCACAAAGGCCTGGACTATAAGTACTACGTATGGAAAACCTTGGGAAGTGGTTGCAGAGATTGGAAAAGTTTCCTCAGCACTGCAAATTGGAGTTCTCTGTTAGAGCTTGTTCCTGTACTGCTGAAATCAGAGGGAACTGCCATTGGTTTCAGTGGAGGCAGGAGCTGGACCTTCCTACAGGGAAGGCTGCAGCACTGCAAGCAATACCAAGTCCAAAATGTCTACATCAATAACAGGTAACTAAGCAGGAAACTTTCTAAAAGGATTTTATCATCTCTGTTGCATGATTGAAAATGGAATTATTATATTTTTCAGTGATTAGTTGTTTGTCTACAGCAGCTTTACAAGTAAAAGTCATCTTTTCTATTGTCTTTTGGGTGTTTCCTTAACTTGGAAGTCTCATAAGATTCAGCAGCACCTTTGGATGTCTCTACCAATGGTCAGTGCTTTCCTAGTGGTAGTTATGGCATTTCTTCTACCAGACTCATTTTTGAGCAAGTCAAAAAGACCATGAATCATATCCATTGTGTTGATGAATTTTGAATGCACAATATGTTTGCTGTAATATAACATTTATTTGGAGTGCTACCCTTGTGAAAAATCAGCTTTTTTTTTTTTTTTAAATTCTATCTCCAAATCACTTTCATAAAAACAACAGAAGAAAACATGAACTTCTCTCTGTATGTGCTACTGTGTAGGAAATATGAACAAGAAAACAAAGCAATGGCTGTAGTGGAGCAGATGTCCCCAAACATGGAACAGCTCAAGCATAGCTGCATTACAACCTGCCTGCCAAAAGACTTGAAACTGCTGCCTCACTGTGCCAAACGCCAGTGCCTGACTGAAGTTAGAGCCTGTTTCTTCTCTGACTTTTGAGAGTGCTGGAAACAGAGTTCTGAACCCTTTACCACTGGGGAAGAGGAGTCAGAGCCTCACCAGAGATCATGAAAGTCCTGTGCAGGGGGCTTGAATTTATCACATGCATTTTCAGCTCCTAGTTTAGAGCTGATTCACTTTTTCTTTTTGCCCCTGCAAGGTGTAAGTTTTTCTCCCATCGTGACAAATTCCAGAAAGGGGACTTGCCTCATAGCTTTCTTATTTCTTACAGTACAAGCACGTCATATCGAATTTTTAGATATTATTAAGAGAAAATACATCTTTTTGTGGTAAAAACCACAGAACTGTTGTAACTAGTTGTTTCATATCCAACAATATAGCAGAGTTATACATAGCAATTATGCAAGTGAACTAAGAAGTTTAAAGTTAACCCTTCAATGATAACTATGCTAAAGCACAGATTATTCTGAAATGAGATTATTTTTTCCAATTGTTGTACCAGCCAGCATGGTATTTTATTTTTGTCTATTTTTGTCAGCAAGGCACTCAGCAAATACTTGCCATCACTTTGGGTATTCATTAAACCTCTCCTGAAAATGTAGGGCACCTGAAAATGTCAGTTCTCATTTATGAACATTCACAGATTTAATCCTTCTTCTTTCCTCTCAAACTCACTTCTTCAGTATTATGAAAAGGCCTGATTCTAACACATGGAGCTTCAAGAACGCCTAATCAGACATAATGACAAGGCAGAATAAAATGTGGAGCTGAAATGAGTGTGATTTGCATGCTTTAGCTTTGAAAAAGATACGGGGGAAAGCACTTTATTTCAAGAGGGGCTAGAGGGAGGGTTAGGGGATGGGGAAGGAGGGAAGATTTGGCCTCCTGCATTTTTGAGCTCTCTGTGTGCCCTGGAGTAGTGGGACGTGGCTGTGTTCTGCCTAATACTCACCACTCTCACAAGGACTTGCAGTGCATAGTGAAGGCAGCGTGGTGTGGAATGGGCCTGCTAGAAACTTCAGAGGAAAACATAGCATATTTTAGAGTGACTGTCCCAGAAAGTGGCAGATGTGGCAAAATATATAGCTCTCCAGGGTAGACTTCTATAGAAAAACAGGGGGGTTGATCACAGCTATCATTTTATTTTAGGAAATATCTCTTCTCACATGTGCTTCACTTCCTCATCTTTCAGTGTCAATTACTTCCATGGATGTAATCGTTTCCCAGTCTCTGCTCTGATGTGTGTCCTCCTCTATGCTGTGTGCCTTGCTGTGTGTCAGCCCAGCAGCGCAGCCAGGAGCGGTGTGTGCTTCCTGCAATCCCTGCAGTTGTGAGGAGCTGCCACGGGAGGGTGTGCACCATTCGCTTCCTTCTTGGCCTGCAGCAGCTCCTACAGCTGCTCCCTGCATTTGAGAGCAGGCGAAAAATAGATTTGTTAAATAGTATTTCATTAATTTTCTTGCGCAGTTCTGCAAACAACCTAAAACACTGACTTCGCGAAAATTCAGGGACGAGTTTGATTGTGTTTTTGTCTAGCTGGCTCATCCTGCTGACCCCTGGGGGAAAGCTGTGACGGGCTCTGCATGTCCCTGTGCAGCCGAGGGCGAGATTACAGCCAGATGTGCTGTGGCTGGGGCACAGCCACCTCCTCCGCAGGGCACATCCCAGCTCTGCTTTGGGCTCTGCACTGCGAACCGTCTGATTCAGGGCTGTCCATGGAGCGACTGCTGCTGTCCCCAGGAGGACAGAGGTGGTGGCTGTGGGGACTGAGGCCACCTCTTCACCATTGGGAAGCAGATCCCAGGGCTCAGGTTGGATGGGGCTGAGCCATGTTTCGCGGTAGATGTTGGTTTCTGAGCCCTGCCAGGGTACAAATTTTATCCCAGTGGAGCATTTTGTCCTAGTGGGAGGGAGAACCACCGTGAAGGATGCCAAGGGCCTCAGCGATGCCCATCACACAGTGGCCAGCAAGGACCTTTGTGGTGACTCTTGGTGCTGCCTGAGAGCAGCGTGGATGGATCCAACTCCCCGAACTGGCGAGATGGAAAAGAATCCCACACAGCTGTGCTGGCTGGGAGGCAAGAGGGACAACCCAGCATGGAGACATGGCAATGTAGACCAAGTTTGTAACCCAGGAACTGAGTTGCATGTTGTGGGAAGTACCGTAGCAGCTATTCTTCCTTAAAGAATATTCTTTGATCTTAACAGAATGAGCGTTCTTCATTCTGTCGAAGCTGACAGCGCACACACCTCCCTGCCCAGGTAACATAGGTGTAATTGGACAAGTTAACCTGCATAAGGAGGCTGTGATCCCTGAGATGCACTTGCAGTTGTTACTGAATTCCTTAGCAGTTCTCATTATTTTCACCCTATTCATTTCCAGGGCTCTTTTAACAAACCCTTTGCCACAACAAACACTCTCAAGCTCTGTGAGTTTTTTAAATTCAGCGTTAGGAGACCTGAGGAGATTGAGCAGTTGGCAGGGGGTTAACAGGACGAGTTATGTTTTCACCTGAGCCATTTTTTCTCTTGCCAAGGATGATGTCTGCAGAAAAAAATATCTATTTGCACTTCACTCTTCTAAAATCAGGACTACATCAGAGGAAGGTACTTTTTCTGCATGGTTTCTGCAAGTTATTTTAAAACCTGAAAGTGAAGAGGTAAAAATTGTCAAGTTACACTTTTAATACCAGCAATATATATCTATTAGAGAATCATCTAGTTGTTCTCTAAGCATATGTGCATTTGGTCTTGACAGGATTGAAAAAACACCAACAATTCACTCCAGCTCAGTCCCGGGTATGAGATCAGGCAGTGAAAAGTACACGGTGATGGAATAAAAATATTTGTTTACCTGAAAAATGAGAAATTCTCAGCACAAGGGGAGAGTGTCTAAGGCATGTGATAAAAAGCACGCAACAGTCAATATTGTAGTTCTGGCACTTTGTAGTTTTGTCTGCCCATCTGTGTGGTTTTTGCCTGGTGAATTCCAGCTTCCTGGGTTCCTGCATGCAGAAAATGCAGTTGGACCACGTGTCTGGGGTTCCCAAGCAGCCTTAATTAAGTATAGGATACCATTTCTTTGGAACAGGAATACAGTACCCAGCTCCACAAACTCCTTTCAGAAGTCTGTGGTTGTCTGCTCTGTGTGAATATTACTTTTAATGTCAGGCATGGGTGAGGGTAGCGGGGATACACACGGTTGGCAGCTCAAAGAGGAATAAATATGAACAAAAGGCAGAAGGGCTGGCTGTCCTGTAGTGCACTAATCTGCATTACTTGTTTCTTTATGTTGAACTCATCGGCTGTCCCTCAGCTCATCCTGGAATTGGACTCTTTCTGGGAAGGGGCCATTACTCTGGTCTGTTTCAGCTGTTCTGGTCCACGCTAAAAGAAGCGAAACATATTTAATAAATAGGAAAAGCAAGACACAAAATCATTGGTGTTATAATAAAGTAATCAGACTCAGGGTTTGGGAACTATTCAGCTAGGAAACCAGGACTGAATTACTCTTCCATAAATAACTTTCTCAAATGATGGTCACACTGCCAAACACAGAAAGGCTGGTCATTTTCAGAGTGCCAGGAACCAACCAGCATGGGTTTGATGGTAGATACTCTTTGGTCCTCGTAGTGCTGCAAACCACGTTTCCCAAAAATATCCGTAGGATTTTATATGATTTCTAGTGTTTTTTTCCTTCTCCCTCAACTCCTTCTGCAAATCATCTGAATCTGGTTAGTCAGTCATTTCTTTGTGTAAGCAACTCTGCACCCATAGCGTTCATTAATTTCCTTGCTCCTTGTCTGCTTGCATATTAGGTTTCCTTCCAGCCTGTGGTTAATGTAGCTCATTAAGGATTCCATAGGCAGTTACACATGATTTAATTGCAAACGGGATGCATCTCTTGGAATTCTCTTCTTCAGTGCTCCGAACTACAGTTCAGCATTGTTACATGTAGACAGTGTTTGGTGAGCACATATTTGCTGGCAAGACAAATTTGCTTGCCATTTGCTGGCAAGACAAAAACAATGTTTGGGTTTGGGTATAACACTTCTTGCTGTCCATTCCTCCTTGGGCATTGCATTGAACGTGACGCAAGTAAGTTACTGATAGAGCCACTCGCAATGTAATTTTTTTTTTTTAACCTGTGGGAATTGCTAACATTTTGAGAACAGTTTTGTACCGTATTGCAAAATGGTGTTTCAAGGAGGGGGGAAACGGTCAAAATTTAAAATGTGCTTTTTCAGTAAAATCAAGTGGGTTTGATCTAACGCTGACATCTTATTTTCACATTCTAATATATGATAAAATACAATCCCTGGGACTTTCAAGTGAATAATTCCATACTGACTTTGTCAAGACAATTTTTTTTTTCTCCCCTTACAATGAAATATCATTGAAGTTGACACCTCCTGCAGCAAAAGTGAAGTTACAGCAAAGTTATATTTGTCTGATGGAAATATGTTGCTCTGGAACTTTACAGTTGATCCTAGTTGGTGACATTATTCCTGAAGTCCCTATTCAGGTTTTTCTTGTAAATGAAACAGAGCCATTGCCTGACAATAATTTCTTAGCTCACTGGAAAGGTGAAAGCAGCCCTTTCTCCATCCCACATTGCAATATAGATTGCTTGGATTTAGTACCTTCTAATGGACTGAACACTTGAGACAGATGACTGAAGCTGCAGTATTTTAGGAAGTCTCCAATTCTGAAGTGAAAGGAGAGCGGATGATTTAGCAACTCTAGAGGTTTATGCAGTCAGACTGGTACCACTGGGAAAAATAAAGCTGGAATTTCCAGAGATAGGAATCTGTCTCCCCATGCTTTTCTTCACAGCAATGTTCAAGTTGTTCAAGTTTGACATATTGTAGAGTGCACCCAGTGGAACCCCAGGCTCCAGGAAAATTGTCACCTGCCTTCAGTAGTAGTCCCAAGCTGGAGTTAGTGGGAGCACTAAGTACTTCTGGAGCAGACAGCTGGAAATTTGGGGTTCCAGTTTCTTATAACTCAGTGTACTTTATCCTCAGTGCATCAACAGGTCCCCTGTTCATTGGCCATGCCTACTCGTGGCCAGCTTCAAATGTGGGATTTGAGGGATCACCTCATGACCGTTTGTGAAGATGTTCATTAGTCAGCTGAGGACAGAGCTCTAACCTGTAGCAATACCCAGTAAGGAAGGTGGGCATCCAAAAGAGATGTGAGAAGCACAGAGGAGAGAAATGTCCACCCAAGAAAACAGGGAATTTCTCCCATCTTCCCACCCTGTTTGCCCAAAGCAAAGGCTGACGCCTTTTGGATTGTGATGGTATGATGGATTATTGCTGGGGTGTTGCCATTGAAATGATTGGTGTTGGATATTTGAAGAGGTGAAAGTGGAGTGATTTTTTTATTCGTGTTGGTGGTTTGTGTTTTTTCTCAATTGGATGCATTTGGATATGCATGGCTCAGCACTACCCTGGACATATGGTACTGCCCAGTATTGTGTCTTGCAGAGAATTGTCTTGTGCATAGCAGTGTTCTGAGGTGTTTGGAGGAGGGATGAATATGTCTCAGGAAAGATGCATGATAGTTTGTTGTTTTACTGTATCTTGCAGATTCAACCTGTAATGATGAAGCTTCCCACCTAAATTCTTTCTTTTTGGGAGCAGAAAGAAAGGAAGAAAATGAAGAGTCTGAGCTGTTGATACATTGGGATAATATCTTTCCATTGTATTGAACATTTCTACCTTTCCTTAAGTTTTGTTTCACCAGTTCTGCTTATCATTTTCTCATTGTTGCTGATTCTCTCCCCGCTCCACTGCCTCTCCCATGGATTTTAATGTTGAATTTTTTTCATTAATGAGTAACTATTTTACACAGAACAATGGGGGGTTTTCCTCATAAAGTATTTCACGGAAAAAAAACAACTGTAAATGCTGCATGATTAAAAAGTCATAAACCATTAACTAAAAGTCAGGATTGTTGCATAGACATTTGTAATGTATGTGTATGTCTTAAATTTTTGTGTGTCTGTGGGATGTTTGCAATTGCCTTTTTCCCATTTGTGAAAGAAATTCTTCTTGCTGCTAAGTGGTGAAATAAAACATTGGTAAAGGCAGATTTGATGCTAACTATGCCTTCAGTCTCATGAAAATAAGCTATTTTAGAATGTTCCTGTTGGCCTATTTTGTAGCTATTTACTTTACTGGAAGTGGTGTGAATAAGCATGTTGTGGTATGGTGCCTGGGACTATAAAATGAGTCTTGCAGTAACAGATGTTGATTAATGATGTTATTTGTAATTATTGTTCCTGCTAGCGGGCAGATGTGTAAGAGAGGTCCTGCCCTGTGCTGAGTAAAGATCTGTTCTGTGCAGCTCTTGTGTCCAAGTCTTCATTTCTAACACGTGCTTCTCCTCTGTTGTCAGGCAGCACATTCCCAGTAGCATGGTCAAGAGGTTCATGTAGTTTAAAAACACGAAGATATCCTGTCTCAAAGCTTGCAGTTGTAATGCTGTGCAACCAGTGAACATTTTCTGCCCTTAGTGGTTTTGTTCAAGGGATTTAATTTTTCTGGTCTTGACCCAAAACCCATTGAAGTATGCTGAAGTCTGTTCATTTGAATGGGTTTTGGATCAGGTCTGTAAGTAGATCTCTTTCCCATCCTGTTCCATGTCAGACCAGTGTATTTGGCTTCTCTTCCGTACCATCCCTGCGATAAGTGAAACTCAGGGATCCAAGTCCTACTTCACAAATATTTCGAAGTTCTATTAACTGGCGTCATGGAGCTGCTGATGGGGCTGACATTTCTGCTTACACTGATTGTTTGCAACTACTTGGCATGCATGAATAAGAGAATTCTACTATTTTCTTTGTCACTGATGTCTCAACAAATAAATACTTCCAATATGTTTAAATTTTCCATTTGTTCCTGTCACTTGTGAAGTCTCTGTTAATGCCTTGGGGTACATAGAAGCACAGGTTTGTGATATTAAAACAGACCATTGGGCCACAAAGAATGTTCTTATGCTTTTGTGGTCAATACCTAAAGAAGAAAAAGCTACCATGATGCTTCTATGCAATAGCACAAGTTCTGCATGTGATGAGGGTTCATTTCTTTTTGAGCTTTTGCAAGTTATGGTTCATACACCCTGCAGCACCCTCATGTCTTTGCATCTGGAACACAGGAACTGCTTCCCAGAGCGTGCTTCCCTCAGCGCGGTGTTAATCATAACCAATGTTAATGTTAGAATTTACTCAAACATTACATTGATCTTGGCCTATATTTTTTTCACTAAGTGAACTGTGTGTTTTTATTCACTAATGCACCTACACAGCAAGGGTGTTATGTAAATGTCATTCTGCTGCAATGAACAGGGAAAAATAGCAAAGGATGGAGGGTGTTATTAAGGAGTTTTCTATGTGTACTCCATAAATAGAAATATTTTGTGGTACACAATGCTATTTTTGTTGGAGTATATTGAAATGCCCATTGTTTTTAATGGTGTGGATCAGTAAAATGTAGGATTTTGTTATACTTGATTGCAAGCCTGATGTTTTAATACAATAGACTTCTTTATTCTTTACTCTTTCTCTCTTTCTATAATTTGTAGCCTACATTGAAGATCTCACAAGATGTGTTGAGCAAAGCAGAAGACTCATTATCGTGTTAACTCCAGACTATGTTCTCAGGAGAGGATGGAGTATTTTTGAGATGGAAAACAGACTCCATAACATGCTAGTCAGTGGAGAAATCAAAGTTATTTTGATTGAGTGTACTGAATTAAAAGGGAAGGTGAATTATCATGAAGTGGAATCATTAAAGCACACCATCAAACTTCTCTCAGTGGTCAAGTGGAAAGGACCAAAAAGCAGCAAACTGAATTCTAAGTTTTGGAAGCGCCTAGTCTTTGAAATGCCAGGGAAGAAAAAGGAGGTGGTGTCTCGGCATCAGGTCCTGGATTCTGCGGAGCAGGGCCTCTTTGGAGACCTCCAGACTGTGCCCTCCCTCGCCGTCACGGGCACTTCTGCCACGCTGGTGGAGTCGCGGGCGGATCTGAGCGAGTACCAGCAGGCAGACTCTGTGCACATGAGGCACTACTGCAGAGGCTACGAGTACGACGTGTCGGCGGCCACACTGCCCATCGCCTCCATCAGCAACCACCACACATACTGTAACATCCCCCTGACGCTCCTCAACGGACAGCTACCTCTCAACAACGCCGTCAAGGACCCCCAGGAGTTCCACAGGAACAACCCCTTGCTACCTTTATCAGCCAAGGAGCTCAGCTTCACCAGTGATATCTGGTAGTGGACATCAGGGCTCTTCAGAGATGCTTCATGGCTGCCATGAAGACACGTCCGTAAAGAGCTTTGCCCTACCCACATGGGGTGAGAAAACCTACTCGAAGCAGCAGCACACTTGTTTGCTTTTCTACTTGAACTTCTTTGTTTACATTCACAAATTATTGACGAAGGGGGCATTCTTTTGTAACTCAGTAATGTCCTTCCTGTCTTTTAATGTACAGTTTTATTGCTTCTTTAAAAAGGAGGGGGGAGAGAAAAAATGCATCCCGTCACTTTACAGTAGGTTTACAATCTGGGATGGATAAAAGGTCACTGTATACGATCTCCAACATCCATACATATTTAAGTAACAGTATTTGAAATACACAGAAGTTGTTGGGTTTTTCATATGGACTGCAGTACAGTTTGAAATTCTAATCATGCTACAAAAATTATTATCTCCTGCACAGACCACAAGGGGTGAATCATCCTGAAAAGGAAGGAGGAGGAAACCTTCCTGGTAACATTGTCTTGCAAATACTTCTTAGAAGATGCCCAGCTGAAACAATGCAGATGAAGCTTTATCAATAAAGTGCATAGTAACAGTTACTACAAAATTAATCACCCGCTCCCATCAGCATCTCTTCATTTTATTATTGAGGCATGTTGTATTCCTAGTCAATGGTTAGCAATGTGGTTTTATTAAACAACTTACTAGAATACTGGAAGATGTTTAGGAGGATTTTAAACAATTTTTCTGTCAACTAGAGATTATTTCACAATTTTTTGCAGATTTTAATGACTTTTTTCAAACAGTTTAAGTATAAATTTAACTGTCTGCTGGCCAATTAATTAATCTGAAATTTCTTAATATCTAAGATTTGTAGTAAAGTAATTTTATGTAGGATTTTTTTTCCAAAACCAGTGGTTACAATTTGAAATTAACCTTTTTTGTGAGAACATCAGCAATAGAAAAGAAGTACTACAGCAATATTCAGAGATTACGTGCTAAATTATTCAGGTTTACTAGTAAGTCTGACTTCCGTTGCAGTGATAATCACCTGAAACAGTTTTCTCTCTGGATTATCTGCCTGCCAATTTATGTACCTTTTAAACATGACAGAAGCAGGAATATTTCTGCTGTCTGTGCAACCAGTGAAAAGTGATATTTTTGAGCAACTTGCATTTGCCACTTGGGAGAGTGATCCCAGCAGTCAGATAGGATACTGTCATTTGGCTCTCGTGAGTGGCGTTCCTGCTGCTGGTGGATGAGCATTGTCACCCAGGTGCTCAGCGTCAGGCATTGCTGCTCGGCGAGTACCAGCGTGTTTCATGGAGATTTCCATACTCAGCTGGTTAAGGGTTGCAGAGTCAGGCTATGGAGACAACCCTGTTAAAGGAAAAAAGCTCTAAATAATGAAGGCAAAAGCCAGTTTTGCAGTTTTTGGTATGGCTCTAATGAAAACACAGCAGACATGAGAGTTTTGTCTCAAAAGATCTGCTGGAGCAAGTTCCCAAAAATATTTTTATGGCAGGCAACCTTGCCTGTGCTTCAGTATGTCTTTAGCATTGTTCTCTTTGATTGCATGAATAAAAGTTAGCACTCTGCACTCAGCTGCCTGTGGTTTCATCAGCAAACAAGTTCAGTAAATCCTTGACATTTTGCAGTGGTTCCTAAATTGTACCCTACAGTCAAATGGAAACAAACACTGACCTAAGACTTAAAAGTATCCAGAATTGGCCCAAAGGCCATGAAAATGATCTCAAATGTGCAATAATTCATAGAGGTCAGTATTTTTCCATTGCTTCTTTCCCCAGTTCTTTATTCTGTGCCCTCCTTCACCAGTTATTGTCTGTAAGATTTTTCATTAGGTTCTAAATAATACATGTTTCTCTCATTTTTTTTCTAATATTATTATGCATTTGACACTAACACTGAAAATGGAAATCTAGAAAAGATATTAATTTATTACACAGTATAGAACTATAACTTGCTTTTTTGTGAAGTTAAGTTCCAAACATAGGTGTTTAATAGACGTATTTTTCTACAGAGAAAGAAAGCAATTTTACCTCCATTATAAATATATGTATTTCAACTTCCTCCCAAAAATTTACAAAATTTGCACTGTTTTATAAGTGTTACAGACTGTGTTTACACTGGCTATGTTCTTTAATGCAAAGTGTAATTAAAAAAAAAACAGAAAAAAATCCTAAATGAAAACCCTGCATGAAAAGAGCTGCATATGTTTAAATGAAAAGCTGTACTTTTCATTATTTTCCTTCCCACATTACTCTAGAATCTGATTAATTCACATAGAATGTTCAGTGAGATTTTAAACCTGCTAGTTCTGTATTAAGCATGCAAACTCGAAAAAAAAAGAAAAGAAAAGAAAAGAAAAGAAAAAAACATATGCAGGTTGGTCTGCTTCTTTTATTTACAAGGATTTAATATGGTTAACAAATTCATTTACCTGATGATAATATGTCTCAGAGCAGTAGTTATTCTAAAGCAAAATGCAGTCATGTTTGTACTGAGGAAACATGAAAAGAACAGGTTTTCAGTCATTTTGCAAAAGCACATTGAGTGTGTGTGTATCGATATCTTTTAGTTATAGATGCCAAGTCACAATCTGCTTTAAGATTTCTGAGTGTATATTGAGTACTACAACAATATATCCATGAATCAGACCTGCCTGTACCCCTCTGCTTTTAGTGTGGGGTGGGGACCTGAGCTCGGGGCGCCTCTTGTTGACTCAGTTTTGTGTGATACCAGTACAGAATCATAGAATTGCTTAGGTTGGGAAAAATCTCTAAAATGATCGACTCCAACCATTAACCCAGCTCTGCCAAGCCCACCATTAACCCACGTCCCCAGGGGCCACAGCCACATGTTTTTAATATACCTCCAGGGATGGCAACCCCACCACTTGCCTGGGCAGCCTGTGCCAGTGCTTGACAGCTCTTGCAGTGAATAAATTTTTCCTAATCCAATCTAAGCCTCCTGTGGCACAGCTTGAGGCCGTTTCTTCGTGTTCCATTTCTTGTTACTTGGGAGAAGAGACTGAGCCACACCTGGCTACACCCTCTTTTCATGGAGTTGTAGAGAGTGAGAAGGTCCCTTCTGTGCCTCCTTTTCTCCAGGCTGAGCCTCCCCAGCTCCCTCAGCTGCTCCTCATCAGGCTTGTGCTCCAGACCTTTCCACAGCTCTGTTGTCCTTCTCTGGACACACACGAGCCCCTCTATGACATGCAAGAGGCCAGGTGTTTCCATAAGTAGCACTTAATGGTCTGGAAAATCACTGTCAAACAGTGAAGTGCATCCATCCGTGGGACTTGGGTGGCACAGGAGCCATGAGCGTGTCCCGCTGTGGGAATCACCCCCACAGCAGCCCTGCAGTGGGGTCCCTTGTGGCAGCAGTGACAGCTGGGTCAGGGCCTCGCTGGCAAAAATGTCCCAGCTCATTCATGTGAAATTCATCAGCTGAAATAGAAGGGCATATTGGCATTTTGTGTTCCCCTGTCTCACCAAAGCCGTGGTGGCTCTGTCAGCTGGATTTATCAGGGGAGAGGCCAGGACACCACCCTGACTGTGCAGCCCCACCAGCCCCAGCTTGTCAGCCTGTGCCTTGTCCAGTGACAAAAACCACCAGCAGCAAACATCCTTATTGCACCACGGGGACTTGTGGTTTGGGGCACGTTCATCTTAAAGATGGCTTGTGATAATGTCTGGGAGCTACTGTTTGTGTACTTACCTTTGTGTGTGGTGTACTTCAGAGGCAGTTGTGATTTAAAGATTGTCTATGAAATGAGCCACAGGTTGGAAGCCTATACAGTGCTACAGATTTGATGCTCCTAAATAATGTTCAGCAAGAAAACAGGGTGATTTTAAATTAAGTAACACAGCGAATATTGACAGTTCTTGGGGGCTGTGTGCTGGGCTGGTATTTTAATAATATTCCTTTTTCTAGACAGTAGATGAGAAGCCTCTATAAAGATAATGCCATACTCTGCCACCAGGTCTGCTCCAAAACCCATTCAAGCCAACAGAAAGAGTTCCATCAAGTCCAGCAGATTTTGGATAAGGCCATAATACCTTATGCTTACTGTGTACAGAGGAATAAAAAAAAAAGAGAGAGATAGAAGGCAAGAGACTAAGAAGCATTTGCTTATTTATTCTGTCTAAAATCAAGCTTATTTTTGTCCCTGTTTGGTGTGGATATGCTCCAGGATCATCCAGCCTTGGGAAAGGAATTTTGTTCATTCTTTGTTATAAACAAGATAAGAACTTGGGAATAAATAACAGATACTTTTACAGGGAAAAAAAATTCATTATTTTTAAGGGCCTCTGCTCTCAGTAGTTCCTTTGATTCAACAGGCTGTCTCTGTTCATCGAAATGCATAAGCACATACTTAAATTCCCCTTAATTCTGTGAGAAATGGTTTGCTGAGCAGGGGCCTGGAAGGGCAGTTCAGTGCCAGAAATCACAGCATCCAGCAGCCTTTAGAGCTGAGCCCCTATGGAGAGCTCCGAGCAGCTTTCCCAATGTCTGTCCCCGAACAGAGGTGAGAGGAGCTGTCAGGTCTCACATTCCTGGTCTCAGGAGGGAAGTGCCCCTTCAGTGCCCGTTAGCCTGGCAGTGGCACCACCCTGGGAACTCCTGGTGGAGGGGAGAACAGTGGGGTTTTGCACTGTGTCCCAGCTGGGCGACTGGGAGCTCATCCCGTGGGATGGCTTGGGTAGAAATTCTGTCTGCAGGAGACCTCCACATCCATGCAGCGTTTTGTGCATCCTCTCTGGTGCACCCTTTGAGGCTCCTGCTGGGGCTGCAGAGTTTCTGGGACTCCAAGAAAAAAGTGGAGAGTGTGAAGAAGGGAGAGGAAGAAGAGAGCAGTCAGAGTCCAAGGGTTTTTCCAGGCAGAAACACTGAGTGACTAAAGGGGAGTGACAGCTCTTGTATGAATGCATCGTGTTTGTCCACTCTTCAACGGATGCTGTGCAAAGTTCCCCAGAAAGATGTCATTTCTTGCCAGCCCACTTGCTTCAGAACCCTCGTCTTGATAATTTTAAAATTAAATTTTCAGTTTTTGGTTGGATGGGAATTTCTTGGTTTTATCCACAGTAAAAAAAAAAAAATCTGCTTCTTTATGTGTGGGAAAATTCCCCACAAAGTAAAAACTCACACTTTCTGCAGTCCCACAGGTTTTCAACTTGCATGTAATGCCAGAAGTGTTTCCTTGCCCAGGCCCAAAGGAAAAAGGGTACGTGAACAGTACAATAATATTGATTTAACATAATCAATATTGTTCTATTTGTTTATAAAATAATGAAAAGTCGAGAAATTTACCTTCCTCTACTGTCTTGGAAGTATTTAAGGTTTTGAATTTTCATAAATAACACTGGTTGAAACAGTTCCAATTTAGTAGTAGTTAGCCCAGCAAATGTTAAAAATAGGACATTTTGGAATATTTTGTTATAGGAAGCAAGCAGAATTTGAAAATTGAAAGTAATGGCATGATACATTGTTGCAAACACAAAGAACAGTGTTCTGAAATGTATTTTGCTTCCCTAAAGAAAGGACCTGCAGCATTTGTGGTGCTGAGGGAAGGACAGCTTTGCAATGCTTACCACACGAAGCCTTTCGATCATTTCTGTGCCACTGGGGAAATTCAGAGGTTAATAAGGCTGCTCCAAAGAGGTATAAAACAATGTCTAAAAAAAAAAGGAAATAAAGTAAAAGTTACCAAACTTTGCCAGGATATTTGTCATATAAATATAAAACATCAGCACTGCCAATAGAAGCAGAACGTGACCTGTCAGCATTTTCTCTTCTTTGCAATATTATTGTATAGCTACAGACTAAGCAGTAAAGCAAATAAATAATAATAATAGAAATACAGTTCGTCAAGCTGAGCCAGATTCTCACGGTAGGTATTCTATAAACTCTAATTCATTTTGATAGAGTGTAATTGGCTTTACAAGGTTTTAAGGGCTTTTTTCTCTTCAGGACAAACACAAAGAACAATGTATTTTATATTAGATGAGTTTTGCAGTTTCTAAGACTGTAAAGTAATTCCGTTGTACACAGCAGTGGGTGGTAAATGTCTTCCTGGCTGTGAGTATCCACTGTGGATATTCAAAGTGGTTTGCTGGAGTGGGAGCACCGACAGCTACTGCTGGACCTGTCGGAGCTGGTGGAGCAACAGGGCTAAATTTGAGGGCAGTGGGGTACCCACCATGCTCAGCATGGCAAGGTGGGCACAGGTATTTGTCTGGAGAATAGAGCACCAGTTCAGACTGTGCTCATACTGGATAGAGGGATTTGCAAATCTCTGGTGCCCTCTTTTAATGGATAAATACAGTCAAGCCAAGGCGGGAGTGAAAATTGTCAAAGGAAGAATGTGCGCCTAATTCCTTTCTAAATCAAACTTATTTGGGATTCAGAGCATGCTTTGGGATTTATGATGTGGAGGAGAGAATTAGTGATTCTTATGCAGAGAGCACAAGGGGTTTTGCTTTTGCTACCAAGACATATTTCCATGAGAAATCCAGACCCTAACGCAGCCTAGACTTAATGTAAATTAGCCTCTTATGAGGTGACTCAAGAAGAGAGGGTCTAATGAGAAGTGAAGAAGCTTTCAAAGCACACTATACTCTAATCAGCTCGTGTGTGGGGCTGAAAGGTAACTTCTGTCAGCATCTTAAAGGGAGCATTTAATACTTAGTCCCCAAAGAACATTAGAGACTCCATGTTCTGTATAGGCTGCACACAGAAAATTAACATCTCTTCCACAGATTATAACAACCTTTAAAACCCTTAACAACTCTTTGATTAAAGGATATCAAAGGCTTTGTGATCATGAAACAATCAATCTAACACCTAACTCCTCTGGGGAAATATTTTCATCCACCCTTTAGCAAATGAAAAATAGGGTTTAGAACCGTTTTTCCCAAGATCCTACCAAAAACCAAAGGCAGAATTTGGGCTGTGCCCACAGTCTCCCAGTCTGGAGTTCTGACCAGTAGATAATATTCCCTGGACTGGACTGGTAACTCCAGGGCAAACTGCCTCATCCTGGCTCTGTGGCCACATCGTCTCGACCAAGAGAAAAAGTTTGTTCCAACCTGTGTGAGCAACCTCTGGGTGTGCCCCAAGGTCACAGTGGGGCTGTTTTAGGGGTATGGCAGAGCTCTCCCAGACAGAATCGTGATGCTTTTGTGTGGGATCAGCAGCTCATTGCAGAGAGGGGAAAAGACAGAAACTGATAAAAGCACTGAAGTGACTTTGGAAGGACGCAGGCTGACAGGATGACAGGAATTCTGTGCACTGTAGCAAATTACTGGCAAGAGAAGACAGCGGGGGAAAACACTGAACTGACACATAATTTGTACCTAACAACCAGCCTGAACCCATATTAGAGCTCTTATGCTGCCAAACTCAGGGAAAATTTGAACAAATTTCAAACTTCATTGCTTTCACCCTTCAACATAATGAACAGAAGAAGCATCTGTGATGTGACAGTGACAGTCTGCAAGGAAGGCTTCAACCCAGGGCCAGAAGTTTTCAGTTGCCCTCTGCACAAACTGCCCAGACCAATGCAGGTGTAGGTACAGGTTAGTGCACAGGTAATTCAGAGCAGCCCCTTTATTGTGGAACAAAAGTGAGCAGCCCAAGACAACAAAACAAAGGAGGATGTTCGTGAACTTGCTCAACCTGGCTTGTCCTTGGCAGGCTCCCCAGACGTGAAATAAAAGCACGAGTGCTCTGTGAGAAGAGTGACATGGCAGAAGCAGCCAGGCTGGGTGAGTGTGTCCAAGAGCTGCTGCAGAACAGCAATTCAGGGCAGAGGGGGGCAGGAGCTGATGCATGAGGGGAAGGAGCCCACCACCACTGGCCAGCAGAACTGCCCATGCTGGCAGCTGCTGGGGATGTGTGGGGCACGGGTTCTGCTTGGACACAAGTGCAGCAGCGTCTTGTGATCATTGCAGCCTGCTCTGAAAACCACAAAAAAGGTTTCTAAAGCTATTTATACCAAATTTCTGAGCTCCTCAGGGTCCAAAGAGAGGTAAATCCTATCCAAACAGCTCTGCCTGCAGGAAACAGGCTAATAAGGGGCTAATAAAGGAAACAATAACAATAGTCATTAATTCGGCAATTTGTTTTAAATCCCTTTCTTAAACCATTAACTGTATCTTAAAAACTCATCCTCTTACTTGTTTTTAACATATTGAAGTCTAGGGAGAGGGTGTGGGAATAGCATGGCACAGAGCAGGAAGTGTTTTATGTGCCATATAAAGCTGGTCACAGCCATTCAGATTAAGTGGGAGATGAGAGATTAGGTCTTGGGTACCGCTGGCAAGGTCTGGGTGTCACTTGTGATGTCTGGGTGCTGCTGCCCATGGGAGGAAGAGAGGATAAACAGGCCCTGCAGGGCAGCAGTGCAGATCTCCCACATGGCACCACAAGCACTGGGATGGGACAGAGAGCTGGGGCAGCACAGCCCAACGGGCAGAGAACCCCAACGGGCAGAGAACCCCAGTGCCCTGTGGGCAGCTGAGCATCACAGCTCACGTCCACAGTCAGCAGAACAGAGGCAGCCCATGACAAGGGCTTCTCTTGCAAAACACAGCAATGTAACCTTTGAGCTGCTAATCATTTTTCCTTTCTGGCAGCCAAACAAATGTTACGGAAGAGTAATTCTCAGCATCCATTGTACCTTGAGGGTTAAACGTGTAAGAAGAGATCCAGATAGAGAGCTGGCAGCATCTGCTTCTCCTTTACTGTGTGGAGAGCTCTTCTGAGGCTTGAGGGATGATGGGAGCTGTCTTTTTTT